>VWZE01000291.1:0-31934 GCA_013396675.1 Eubucco bourcierii | reverse complement strand
GGCCACAAAGATGATTGGAGGGCTGCAGCAGCTCTGCTATGAGGACAGGCTGAGAGAGCTGGGGCTCTTCAGCCTGGAGAAGAGAAGGCTTCAAGGAGACCTTAGAGTAGCCTTCCAGTATCTGAAGGGGGCCTACAGGAAGGTTGGGGAAGGATTATTTACAAGGTCCTGCAATGACAGGACAAGGGGCAATGGGCTTAAACTGGCAGAGGGGAGATTTAGACTGGATGTTAGGAGGAAGTTCTTTACAGTAAGGGTGGTGAGGCACTGGAACAGGTTGCCCAGGGAGGTTGTGGATGCTCCCTCCCTGGAGGTGTTCAAGGCCAGATTGGATGAGGCCTTGAGTGACCTGTACTAGTGGGAGGTGTCCCTGCCTATGGCAGGGGGTTGGAACTAGATGATCCTTGAGGTCCCTTCCAACCTTACCATTCTATGATTCTATGATTATGTGATTTTATTTTCTAGATCAGAACAGACTATTCTTTTGAGCTAGTATTTTATACTACAGAGTAACACAAATGTCTTTAAAATTAAAGGAAATCCTTACAAATCAATCTAGGTATTTCTGAGGTAAAATGATGAAGTGAATGTTAGAGAAATACATTCTGTACTCATGAAGACAGACTCTCAGAGGTGGAATCCTCATTACACAATCTTTTACAAGTCCCTCTTTTTAGCACATAATAAAAGCTTTTCGCTACTTGTGAGAGAACAAAATGAAAAGATTAACACCCACTCACCTCTGAAATGCAAGAAGTGCCTTTCGCTGCAAGACCTCTTGCATCCCTCGCAAAGATGCTAAAAAGGATATATGTAATCAGTGATATGCAAGATCAAGAGATTTCATTCCACATGCTTACTAAAGAAGTTTTAATGTATTGACTGAAAAAATGGTTGTACACAGGTTTAATTTTTAGTATTCTGATAGGCACCCTTTTACAGGAAACACATTTCTAAATGTGAATGTTTATTATCTTACCATCAGTAGCCTGCAGACTGTAAGTCAATCCCAGTGCCAAGTAGCCCTTTGCTTTGAACTCTGATGTTTTGTCCCCAAGATCAACAACTGCTTTGGCAAATCTTTCAGCTTCTTCCAACTGAAAAAAAATTGCAAAACACACAGGTTAAGTTTGAAAATAGCTAAATCTTACTTTACAATGAGAAGAACATAGAGTAGGTGTACTGTCCATGCCGAGTCTGTTGAAACCTGAGCCTTGATTGCTTTTAAGGATTATTTATACAATCCCAAGCACAAATACAGGCTGGGTGGCGAATGGCTGGAGAGCAGCCCTGAGGAAAAGGACCTTGGAGTCTGGGTTGATGAAAAGCTCAACATGAGTCTGCAGTGTGCACATGCAGCCCAGACAGCCAACCGAGTCCTAGGCTGCATCAAGAGAAGCGTGGCCAGCAGAGCAAGGGAGGTGATTCTGCCCCTTTACTCTGCTCTCGTCAGACCCCACCTGGAGTACTGTGTGCAGTTCTGGAACCCTCAGCACAGGAAGGACATGGAAGTGTTGGAGCGGGTCCAGAGGAGGGCCACAAAGATGATCAGAGGGCTGGAGCAGCTCTCCTATGAGGACAGGCTGAGGGAGTTGGGGCTCTTCAGCCTGGAGAAGAGAAGGCTTCGAGGGGACCTGATAGTAGCCTTCCAGTATCTGAAGGGGGCCTACAGGAAGGCTGGGGAAGGATTATTTACAAGGTCCTGCAATGACAGGACAAGGGGCAATGGGCTTAAACTGGCAGAGGGGAGATTTAGACTAGATGTTAGGAGGAAGTTCTTTCCAGTAAGGGTGGTGAGGCACTGGAACAGGTTGCCCAGGGAGGTTGTGGCTGCTCCCTCCCTGGATGTGTTCAAGGCCAGATTGGATGAGGCCTTGAGTAACCTGTACTAGTGGGAGGTGTCCCTGCCTATGGCAGGGGGTTGGAACTAGATGATCCTTGAGGTCCCTTCCAACCTTACCATTCTATGATTCTATGATTCTATGATTTATTTTATCATTAGACTTTGTTTTCCTGCTAAATACTGAGCAAAGAATACAAGTTTTAAGCTGATGCATTCATTCCCATGGTTAAAAAAAAACCACAACCTATGGCACATAACACACATATCATTCTAAATTTACTGTGTTGTTTCAGGGCTTTTTTTCATAATGGAACAGGTGGTTTTGGTCCTTACATGCCATCTATCACTTCTGCATTTTAAAAATACCATTCTTTGCTCACTAACCAATTCTTTAGGAATATCAATTACAGGAACTATAGACAAAACCCTTCAATAATAAGTATAGCCATGCAGAAATGCATCAGATACAGTATTGCTCAATACATGCAAAATCTTAAATAAGTATGTACAAAATCAAGTTTTAATCCATTCCAGTAAAAGTAAATTCTATAGCGAACTACTCCATACGGAATCAATCCATAGGGAACAATTTACAGAGCTAAGATGTACCTACATTAAGACTGCACTTTTGTCAGCCTCAACAAGTCAACCAATTTCGGATTGTGACCTTTTCCATCTCTTTTCCTCCTTTTAAAATATGTTCATTTTTCTAAAAATTGTATGTGTGCCTTGAAAACCACCATTTTCAAGGTTATCTAAAATACAACTGAAGTAGCCCTTTTTACAAATACACTGTCCCTACTAGGAATTAATAAAGTCCAGTTGCCTGCAAACATGGTTATCACCAGAAGTATCTTTTGAATGTAAGAGAGTTGTCACATTAACTTACAAAAATGCTTCCTGTTGCACAGAGAAAACAGAAGGGTAATTTCACTCAATCTCCACATGTCAATGTTTCAATTTCTAAAATACTTTTCCCTGTGTCTTGGATTACTTTCAAGATATGCTACCCTGATAACCATTGCAATCAAATATTTCAAGCTGTGCATGTGAACAGAGGTGTACATGTGCATACATGTATATCTGTGCTCTAATTTTAGAGATGGCCAAGTGCCTGTAGGCACTGTGCAAATATAAACTCTAAAACAAGATTTTGGTGCATTTTAGCACAGCTCTTGCTGAATATATATGTAAAGTGTCAAAGCTTACCCAGTGGAGAGATCCCATACAGAGCTTTGCAGCAAGGAGTGGAATAGTTGCATCATCTGGTTTCAAACGTATACATTCCTTCAAGACTTTAACAGCTCGGGCAGACTGTTAAAAACATTTTCCACTGAAATTACTAAAAGCATAATTGTTTCACAGATAGAAGATTCCCATGTCCATATTTTACTTTATTTGTCTCATGTGAAGGAGCCATTACTAAACATTTTGTTAACAATTTCTTACAACTCCTCGTGCAAGGAAAGACAAGACTTTAGGTACTGCTGTTATTTAAGCCCTATGAATTATCATTAAGTGTCCTCAACAAATCATTTGCCCACAATATAATTCCAACGGTACATGATTCAGAAGGGAGTTTTGAGCTTTATGTAAAACTTGGCTAGGTATTTAAGCTCACAACATACCAGACAGGGAAATGAAAGAGCAGGAACAGGACAGTTATCAGAGCAGTGTTTTATTTAATTTGAGAATTACAGCAGTGCTTTGGAATACTTCTGCTGTAAACCTGTATAACAGGTTCGCATTGCTCCACCTTTTAAAACTTATTTGCTTCCATCCAGTCACAGTTTAGAAAATAAAATTTAAAAAAATGGGAAAAATCAAGACTTGTCAGAAGTAACACACTTGTAAAACCATTTTCTAAAGAAAATACAAATTATTTCTTTTCTCCATACTGAAGACAAGCATATTACCCCCACTGAGAACGATCTTGTAGTAAATCAGTATTGTTTACATTCCATAATGAATGTGATTTAGTTTCCATACCACAACAGGGAAAAGTAAAAATAACTGAAAATAGAAGACTGCATCTGATAACCGAACTTGTGATCCGTGCTTTGTTTTTTTTAAATCCACCTCAATTTAATGGCATAGAATATGCAGTCTCAAAGACAGTAATAATAAAGACAGACATAGCCAGAAATTCCCAAAGGAAAATAATGCAAGAGCATCAAGAATCAGCGTTAATTTGTACCTAAGCATAAAATTCCTTTATCAATACAACACTAAAACAGATTTCTAAATTTCTAATGGATAATATTATCTGATATAATTCCTACTTACATTCAATTGGCTTAGCTTAAGTTTGTTAGCAAGACAGATCTTACTGTTACCTTTCAGTCTTCCTAAGTTAGAAACTAATTGAAATGACAACATTCATAGTACTGTACTAAGCATAAATTCAGGAATACAGTGTACTTAGTTGATTTAAGGATTACAATTGTTTGCAAAAACACTACAGATGTTACAGATGTAACAAATGTTATCAAAAAACAGCAAGAAAAGAATTATGTTTAAAATTTTTTTTTTAAAATCAAAGACTTACTTTTCCTGCTGCCATCAAGGACAATGCAAACTGATACCAGAGATGGAACTCTTCAAAAGCAAACTTCATGGCTCTTTCTAAACACTATTTTTTGGAGGAAAATTGTTATTTAAGGGTGCATTCTTCAACTATTAAGAAAATATAACAGTATAAACATTTTCTTACAGACTCATACCTAAATTATATGGAAATAAAATCTAAATCATTCAGGTAAGTTAAGTGATGACAGCTGCCAGATTCTATATGGAAAATAAATTAAACAGAAAAATAATTTCACATTTATTTTGTTTGTTTTTTATAATAGTCCTGCTGGTACTGTCCTATTTAGCCAGAAAAAAAGGAATTAGAAATATCAGCTTGTTGAAGGTACCAGCTGCAAAAGGCAGGAGGTAAGTTGTAAATGAAACGGAGAATTGTACATACACTCATCCAATTTAGGATAAGTGAACACTTAGAAGCAATAGCATAATCACAAGTACTTATCAGTACCCCTTACAAAAGAAGGTTGTAAATACCTGACAGTATTATTTTTGAGAATTTTAACCACACACTCAATATTCTGTTGAGATTTTCAAGGTAACGGAATGCCAAATGGAAAATTGTTATTACTATATTGAGACTAAACACATCCCATCACTGTTATGTGTTCATTTTGAAGATTTTCAATATGCTGATGTCAGTAAGAAATATTTAATTTTGCTATGCTCATTTTGACTCATTGGGCCAGCTCCAGCAACTGAAAGGGGCAGTTTTTCTGCTTTGTTAGCTAAGATGTATATGCTAAACTGTTATACCATGAATTATTTTTCAAATTAAAACTCTGCCTTAAGACTGCAAAAAAATCACAGGCAGATGTGCATCATCTTCTCGCACTTTAAGAGAACCTTAAGCAAAGAGAAGCACTGAGCATGAAATAAACACAAGAAGTGAATTATTTGTCACATATGAGTAATGTATGATAGCATTTTTCCTATTATACAATGTCCAATATCAAGACTATTACTAAACAGAATTTTTATTAATTTTTTATAAAGGAATAAAGTTTCTAAACCCAAATTCTTTCTAATACTGTTGTTAAAAGTTCACCATCACATTGTACATGCAATAATTTAGTTAAATGTCTATTAAAACCAACAGAGGATGTATTTTGCCACTTGAGTTGTTTTCCATCAATAAAATCAAAAAGATCACAGCAAAAAAATAAGTTAGTTGTGTGATGCCTTCCCCTATCATTCTGGATATTTTGTAGAGATGTCTAGGTAAGGCACACTCCTCCACCTCCCTCAATGAACTTGGCAGAAAACAAAGGCTGCTAAATCCCTGTCTGTTTCCACCAACTACTGAAATTAGATCTTTTCAACTGCGAATGTGACTCAGCATTAGAACACTTTAACAAGGATGAGACAGGGTTTTGACCATTTAGTGTCCCTATATCACAATTACTTCTGTAAGCATTCGGCTATAGTTAAGCCAGAAGATGATAACAAGATATTGGAACTGGTGGGTGAATATTATTTCCATAGTTACATTAATGGTGTTTTTGACTTGAGGCTAAGACAGCTCTGCTTGAGCAATCATAATTAGTTCACAGAGAATAAGGCCAGCAAAACAGTGTATATGCCTATTACATAACAGATCAGAATGTTTTCATGTTTCTGAATTTGTGTTTATTGTAATATTTTAAATTGTAAATGTTTCAGACTACAAGTCACAGGATTTGAGGGCAGATATTCTCTAACCACTCACTAAACTCTAAGATCTTCTTCAAGTCTGTGTTTTCCACTGAATGGCAAGAACTGGAACAAATGAGATGTTCTAACCATTTCCTGACAAGCTCCTGCTGCAACTCTGTATCTAGGGTATCTGTAAGTGGAAGCATTTTCTTTTATACCAGGTCTTCATAATGCTATTTTTTTCATGTTAAGAACGGATAGGATATTTCATGGACATAAATACATTTGAATTCTTCTGCACCAAAAAGTATTTTCCAAACAAGTCAAATTTCCTGTTTTTCAGAGAATGTTTCAAGATAATATAGGGGGAAAATTTTGATTAAATATAACTACAAAGATGTTTAAATATATCCCAGATTTAAGAACAAAGAGAGATCTTAAAACAAGCTTTAGGTAGACTTCAGGTGTCAAAGCCCAAGACAGTGGCTAAAACACGTCAACTACAAAGCTGGTCAAACATGTAGGCTCTTTAACTTTCCAGATTCTCATCATTGGTTTTGTCTGTAACCAAGATCACCACCAGAAAAAACAACTTCTAAAAGGCACTGAAATCAAAGACCTAACTTGAATTAAAACAACTTCTATTAGTTAGAACATTCAGCTGTGCCCAAAACAGAGGGCAAAAGAAACAGGCAGTGGTCCTTTGTCAGCTACAGAGGCTGAAACAATCAAACTAGCAGAGAAGTAAGCTCTATGCTCTTCTCCACGAGGGGACTCTAACACCTTCTTCCTACCATTCCAGGTAATGTCCTAGGCTCCATAGCTAAGAAGAGATGCTTCTAACTTTCCTGGATAAGTAAAAATATTTGTCTATTAAAAAAAATTTGTCTATTAAAAAGAACTGCAAATAGAAGGTTGTGTCTATTGCGGAATTCCAGGAACCTGTAATGTTCTCATTAATATAATGGTTTCACATTTTAGAAGACAAAAAACCCACAAGCCCCCAAAACAAACAAATAAAAACCAAACAACAAAAAACAAAACACACAAAACAAACAAACAAAATCCCATCTAAAAGAAAAAAAAATCACCAAGCAACAAAACACCACAGACAAAGATTCAGAAATGGAACCCAGGGCTGCACTACACCTGCCTAGCTGCTAATCTACCATATAAAAAGGAAAGGTTACCAGCTGATATAAAAGAAATCAGTTAACTTTTCCTGTGTTGTTTGTGGGTGTGTGTTGGTTTTGTTTGTTTGTAGTGGTTTTTTGCAACACCTGTCAATGTCTATCTTTAAGAAGTTCTAGACTAAAATACATGGAGAATCATCTTTTGCAGCTTTGGTGCAATGGCCTAAAACTCCATGAAGATTATGGTGTCTGTAGTGGCAAGTAAATGGAAATGTTCCTGATTAGATTATGTTGTAGAGTTACCCTGCATGGGATTTCATACTGCTTATTTTTGTGAAAGACTTTCTCTTGCAATGATTAAAACTGACTACTATGCATGACCTGTAACTACGAAGTACTTTCAAGAAAAAGAATGTCCAAATTCAGAGCTTAACATCACAAGAAATGCAGACAACTGGGGCTTTTAAAAATTTCTGTCCTAATACAAGTCCTCTATTATGGTAGAGAAAAAAAAAATAATTTCTTAGTAAGTAAATCCCTGGATATGCCTCCATACCACACAGGCTTAAGTATTTCTTCTGGATACTAACAATTAATCATGGTCAGCAACAGTATCCTGCTGCTGGATGAACAGTTTGGAGTAGAAGAAAATCTGCTCTGTTTGAAGAGCAGTAGCTGTTTCTCACATATAAAACTGTTAACCATACTTGAAAGATTTTGCCACAATAAAACACATGTAAATGACAGGACGAGGGGTAATGGGTTCAAACTGGCAGAGGGGAGATCTAGACTGGACATTAGGAAGTTTTTTCCAGTGAGGGTGGTGAGGCAATGGAACAGGTTGCTCAGGGAGGTTGTGGATGCTCCCTCCCTGGAGGTGTTCAAGGCCAGGTTGGACGAGGCCTTGAGTGACCTGTACTAGTGGGAGGTGTCCCTGCCTCTGGCAGGGGGTTGGAACTAGGTGATCCTTGAGGTCCCTTCCAACCTTACCATTCTATAATTCTATGATTTTATAAGTTGCATAATCAAACACAAAACACCTGAGGCAGAGAATGCACTTTCCTACATACCCCCAAAAGTAATACATTTCATTAACTTCAAAGACATTTTATGAACGAGGGCTTTGAGCACTCCAAATATTATGAAGTGCAAAAGAAAGTTTTTTTTTCTAAAATAAAACATCGCAACCCCTTTTTCTAGGTATTTATATCTATCAGATTCACATATTTTTTTGTCATTCCTTCCTGCTGTCTCCATTTAATGTGTAGATCCGTGTGAATTTCTGTGCCATTAAATATTTACCACACCTTAACACAAATTCTGTGCTTGACCACCTCAAGTCACTTGTATACATTTTAACAATAAACTTCTTGAAGTGGAAACTACTGGCTCTATTTACACAATAGAAAGAATAACAGAGTCTGTGCGGCCCTTAAGCGCATGGCGAACAGAAAAAAGCGACACAGTTGAGTATTCACTACTATTGACAAACCTCTGACAGCATTTCATATTGGCCTCTTCTTCCCAAGGCTATAGTAAGTAAATCATAGACTACAGATGCACTTTGCAAACTGATGATACGGTCATTTTTGTGTTCCGGTATTCTGCTCAGTACAGCATCACGGTTAGCCTGAAACATACCATGAAAAAAAGAAACAAGTCAGCCATTGCAATCTAACCTATATTTTTTCCACAAAAAAATATTCTATTCAGACTACCAGAGAAGGTATCTGCTACTGATTTATAGACAGAAAGAATCATCCATTTTAGACACTAGTGTCAACATTTATGCTTATATATGGATCTATTTTCAACTCCTTGAGTCTCATTACATAAATTAGGCAATGTATTTAAGACTACTGAACAGTTCACAGAAAAGAAACAATGTGGGTTTTTTTAATATAACATATACTCACTTTTAATTTTTATTTTTTTTTGTATGTAGTAAAACTTATTCAATCCACTATTCCAGTTTTTGTAAAATAAGTCAATCAATTTGTTTACTCCTCATAACACTGACATTATTCTTTTACCTGTGAGCGGTAATCTGCCCAGGATAACCATACTACCATCCTCAGGAGTTACTAGTGAGAAAAGAAAAGTGTCCCTCTTTCTAAGCACAAGTTTGGAATTAGGCCATGTTTGCAGTAAAGCTTCATACTTTCAATTCTGTTTTGTGAAAGACACACTGCAAACCTAATTTCTTAATTAAACTTGCTCTTTTGAAAAGGAAGAAAACTGAGTTAGAACTGGATTAAATGAATTTACCATGTTTACAGAGAAATCTTGTGCAAAAGATAAAATTCTGGTCTCCCAGTAGCTAAAACTACCTATACTGAATTACCTAGTAATTCTCCCACTACTGTAACAAGCCCCTGAAAATAACATGTTATGATATTGCTTTCTGATGTTTAATACTCCTGTTGTTACAAATGCTTGTATACCTGGTAGTTTGAAGTCAGAAGTTAAAGATCCTTCTCTCTCCTCCTCTCCTCTTTTCTTGGTTTTTGTTTTACACTATACAGGACATATATATTTATAGACACATTTACTTAAATACACTAAATTTTAATGGGAAAATTATAGCCTCCTTTTTCAGAGGCAAGGAATGACAGACATAAAGGGATAATAAATAGCTTCTCTGCTTCAATAGAGCAACATTTTAAGCAGTGAGAATACTCAACACATCTCTAAAATGAGATTAAATGTTGAATGAAATTTTCAGAAATAAGTGGAATGTAAAATGCAGACATTTAAAAAATTATCAACCATAACTTGGTTTGAAAACACTCCCCCACACACCCCAAAACAGACATTTTGCTTTCTTTTGATCAAGAAGTCTTTCAACCTGTTAGAGGGCAGGAGGGTTCTGTATAGGGACTGGACAGGTTGGATAGATAGGTACAGTCCAATGCCATGAGTTTTAACGAGTCCAAGTGCAAGGTAAAACACTTTGGTCACAACAACCCCATGTAGCACTACAGGCTGGGGACAGAGTGGCTGGAGAGCAGCCAGGCAGAGGAGGACCTGGGAGCACTGGTCAACAGCCAACTGAACATGAGTCAGCAGTGTGCCCAGGTGGCCAAGAAGGCCAGTGGCATCCTGGCCTGGATCAGGAATAGCACGGCCAGTAGGACCAGGGAAGTTCTTCTGCTCCTGTACTTAGTGCTGGTTAGGCCACACCTTGAGTACTGTGCCCAGTTCTGGGCCCCTCAATTTAAGAAAGATGTTGAGGTGCTTGAATGTGTCCAGAGAAGGGCACCAAGGGTGGTGAGGGGCATGGAGCACAGCCCTACAAGGAGCGGCTGAGGGAGCTGGGGGTGTTCAGCCTGGAGAGGAGGAGGTTCAGGGGAGATCTCATTGCTGTCTACACAACTACATGAAAGGAGGTTGTAGCCAGGTGGCGGTTGGTCTCTTCTGCCAGGCACCCTGTGACAGAACAAGAGGACACAGTCTCAAACTGTTCCAGGGCAGGTTTAGGTTGGATGTTAGGAAGAAAGTGCTTAAGAAGAGGCTGGATGAGGCACTTAGTGCCATGGTTTAGCTCATTAGAAGGGTTAGGTGATAGGTTGGACTCAATGATCTCAAAGGTCTTTTCCAATCTGGTTAATTTGGCGATTCTGTGACTTGTCCTTTCTACACTACATAAATATTAAGTCAGCCTCAAGAACTTCTCTTTAAAATTCTACATATAATCAGTATTTTACTCAATTCCCTGAAAGTACAGAACAAGCTACAAACTAGCACTTCTTGTGAAAAAATGGCTAGCAATGTCAAAGCAGTTTTTTGTAGGAAAGGGCATCTTGCAAGTATTAAAAATATCATATATCTGAACAATTATTTTCTGTATAAAACAAGGCACCAACTTAAGTGCTCAGTGTTTCACAACTGCCATGGTCTTAGCACCTGGAGGTGCCCAAATCCATGGGACCTGATGAGATGCATTCACAGGTCCCAAGGTAACTCATAGATAAAGAGGCTAAAGCACTTCCCATCATATTCAGAAGCCATGGTAATCCGGTAAAATTCTCACCTACTGGAAAAGGGTAAACATAACCCCCCTGACATGGAGGACAGGGAGGTGATTCAAGACAGCCAGCATGGCTTTACTAGGGGCAAAGCCTGCCTTGACCAACCTAGTGGCTTTCTATGACAAAGTGACTATGTCAATGTTCAGGGGACAATCTATGGATGCAATCTATCTGGACTTCTTCAAGGCCTTTGACATGGTCCTCCACAACATCCTGCTCACCAAGCTGGAGAGATATGGATTTGATGGGTGGACTGTTCAGTGGACAAGGAATTGGCTGGATGATAGTATACAGAGGGTGGTGTTCAGTGGCTTTAATTCCAAATGGAAAGCAGTGACAAGTGGTGTCCCTCAGGGGTCTGTACTGGGACCCTGACTGTTGTATATTTTTATCAATGATACAGACAGAAGGATTGAGGGCACCATTAGCAAGTTTGCAGATGACACCAAACTGAGTGGTGCTGTCGATACACCAGAGGGACAGGATGGCATCCAGAGGGACCTGGACAAGCAGGAGAGGTGGGTCCAGGTGAAGCTCATGAGGTTCAACAAAAGCAAATGCAGAGTCCTGCAACTGGGTCAGAACAATCCTCACTATCAATACAGACTGGGGGATGAAGTGATAGAAAGTAGCCCTGTGGAAAAGGACTTGAGGGTGCTGGTGGACGTGATGCTGGATATGAGCAGGCAGTGTGCACTTGCAGCTCAGAAGGCAAATCACATCCTGGGCTGCATGAAAACAAGCACTGTCAGCAGATCCAGAGAGGTGATTCTGTCACACTGCTCTGGTGAGACCTCACCTGGAGTACTGTGTCCAGGTCTGGAGCCCTTAATACAGAAAAGACATGGACCTGACAGAGTGCATCCAAAGGAGTGTCATGAAAATGATCAGGGGGTTGGAGCACCTCCACTACGAGGACAGGTTGAGGGAGTTAGGGTTGTTCAGCCTGGGGAAGGCTCCAGGGAGACCTAATATCAGCCTTCCAGTACCTGAAAGGGGGCTACAAGGAGGATGGAGAGAGACTGTCCACAAAGGCCTCTAGCGATAGGACAAGGGTCAATGGTTTCAAACTAGAGTAGATTTTAGGTTGGAAGTCAGGAACAAGTCCTTTACCATGAGGGCTGTGGAACACTGGAATAGGTTGCCCAGTGAGGTGGCTAGGACCTCATCCCTGGAAATATTCAAGGTGAGGCTCAACAGGGCTCTGGGTAACCTGATCTAGCTGAGGATGCCCCTGCTAACTGCAGAGGGATTTGGATTGGTTGTAGATAACCTTTGGAGGTCCCTTCCAACCCAGACCATTCTATGATTCTATGATTTTCTTGGGGATCTCCCTTCTCTGAAATTGTTCAAGACCAGCCTGGATGGGGATTCAAGAAACCTGGTCTAGCGAAAAATGTCCCTGGCTCAGAGTCTTTAAGGTTCCTTCCAACTCAAATCTTCCTATGAGTATTCAAAACAAGAAGAAATTATGATGCTAGAATGCACAACATCTCTGAAAGTAGCAGTATGATTTAGGGTTCATATACACAGACTGATTTGATTACATTTTCTTAGACAGAATGTTACTTATATGTCAGATCCTTTATCTGTTTTCCAACATTTACTTGAGTAAGTTGTTGGAGGGATGTCTTGATACCTTATCTATGTTTCTACTAATTCATAGACAATGCAAGGAAGAGATCACACTGATAATGATACTATCTCAAAACAACAAGGATTACTCAGTTGTTCTTATTTACATTCCAAATGCTGGCTTCAAAACCATAAATTACATACTACTTCACTACTGCAGCTAGGGAGTCAGCATGCACTGAAGTCGAAGTAACAGCTCTCAACCCTCAGAAAGCCAGTAGTAAGGAGTATTTTCTTGCTCAATCTTCCTCCTTGCCTCCTTCAAAACTAATTTGAACCAAATGACTTAGCTAAAGGCAGTCATGTGAAAGATTTCATACGCTCTCAAAACAAACTTTTTTTGCCTCAGATAACCTGCAATAATTTCTGGTAAAAAAAAAATACAGACAGAAGGCTTGTTAAGTGTGTATGTTCTACAGTGACAAATATTGGATACAATTAGTCAGATCCAGTTCATAAAGGAAAAACTGTAAGCAATCTGAAACAAAACTTAACTGAGCAGTATTTATTAATTCTTTTTTCCTGGTTTCTTAATGCTGATGTGCAAGAAAACATATATGCAAATTTAGTAATCAATAGTCACATCCTGCAGAACTAGAACTACTTCCACTTCACACCATGACCACAGTTCAGATCAAAATTGTGTGTATCTCCTTCAGCTGCTCAGGTACCTGACAGAGGCACAGATACTCCCTTTTAGTGTTAAGCATATACTGCAGCAAAACCAACACAAGATATATAGAAATGTTTGCTCAGTCTAGTCTTTTGTTGGCAAATCCTGTCACAAGCGTTGCAAGACAGAACACTAGAAATGATAAAACTTGTTCATACAGGAATGCAAGTATTTGCCACTTTAAAATAGGTCAAATGGTACAATGTTGAATAAAACGTTCTCATCCTACTTAACTGCATCAAACCAGAAATTATGTCAGACCAGGAAACCATTTGAATCACCCACAGAACTGAAAAGTCTCATTGATATGCACTGAGACAAATTACTGTATGATGTCTCAGATTTTATAGATTCAACTGCTCCAGCTGGAAAAAGAGAAAAGAAAATGCAGCTTTTAATTTCTGCCATCTCAGAATACATACTTGACCTGCTATGAGAGTATCAGTATGTGACAATTGACAAATGACTAGTGAAATTGTGATAGAGGAAAATATGAAAGATTGATAAATGTACAAGCAGGCCTTAGAATTGAATCACCTACTGAGGCAACTACAATAAAAACAATAATCCAGTCGCAAAGGTTGAATGTCAGTATCACTAGAAACATTTACAAATTTCACTCTCATCTGAGGTTTAATGCATAATGAAAAAAAATCTTTTGGGCTGTTTATTATGCTTATTTAGTAGTCTTTGATTTAGTTTTTACAACAAAATTGTGAAGCTAAATGAAAGACCTGGTTTTGTGTTCACCTGCCTATGATTAGATCCAGGCTAGGATCAGCCACTCTAAAGGACAAAAAGTCCTATTTATAGACTCCTATATCAGACTTCACCCTGCTGGTTTAGAGGAAACATTTGAGTTTCAGAATTAACTGCTTTCCTAATGGAAAACGAAAACTAGTCATAAAGGCATGAGAAGAAAAATTTTACTTTCATGTATATAAAGAAAAAAAAAAGAGAGAAGAAAAAATAGACATATAACATATGCATGTTTGCTCTATTTTACCTACCATAGATTCACTAATAAGCAGCAACAGTAAGGCTTCTTCTGTATTTTCTTGAGGACAAAAGATGCTGTTCAAAATGAGAATTTAATTATTTAAGCAGAACACGTTACTTTTAAAAGTAGCTTACACAAATATAATGAGTGCTATAAAACCTGGAAAATTTCCAGAAAAAAATAAGAGAGTAACTTGCATAGAAAAAACAATTGGTTAAAATGCATTTTATTGCAATGCTGTCAATTTGCATTCCAGAAAAGTTGGCCCAACGCAACAGAAGAACAAAACCACCACAGTTATCAGAGTTAAACACATTAAAATAACCCAAAATTACACATTAATTTGACAACTGTAAAAACTGTACCCATATTTTAACCAGCCACTACCATCTAATCTATCTGAGATGAATCTACAACACGGATTCAAAGATTGGCAACAAGAAATTCTCTCACACAAACAAGATAACTTTTGGATTTAGACTATCAGTATTTCATCAGATATGCTTGATAATTGTTTTCTTAAAACATTCAATAGCTGTGAATATATTTTAATTAGAGTCATGGCAATCTCTACCTGCTTGCCGTAACCACCGTTAATTCCAATCAGTTAAAATGTTCAATCTACTTCCTTATAACTTAATACTGAAAAACTTTGCACAGGATTGTTTTGCAAGTTTTACTGTTTTCTCAGAACACTGAATGCTTTCTGAATACTTTTCTATGCTGGTGGACAAAACCCACAAAACCCCTCAGTTTTACCTCTTCAGATTTATTTCTCTAAGCTGTTCTGAGTGAACACAAGTGCTATCTCCTGTTAACTCAAAGTTCCAAAACTAAGCACTTAAATGTGGAAAATAACTTCCTGTTAATAAGCAAATCCTATAGTCCCAAGGGTGCTTAAATTACAATACATTACAGATGGGAAGCAACACCTGTCTGAGATTAAAACATATTTTGCACATTTATTTTTAAATTTGCTAGAAATTCAACCAGTTATAAAATGCATAAAGGGAAATGGAACCTAAACCACATCTGAACTCCAGGCAGTTTGAAGGCAATGTTGTGATTCTATGGTAGTAATACATAGCAGCTAAGACCTCATGGCAGCTGTTTTGTTGATGGGTTTTTATACAACACAGGTTGCGCACCAGATTTTAAAGAATATTCTAAATCTTAGAAGACATTTCTATTTTTACATAATGATTTCAATACACAGTTATTGGTAAATAAGTAGATGTTTGTCTCCAACAGTGAAGATCCTCTTTATGAAGAAATTACTGAGATTTTTTTTTGGACCTGGATAAGCAAGAAGTTCAATTTACTTGACTGAACTCAAACATTTTCTGTGTCTCCCAATAGAGGAAACATCCGAGTCAAGTAATTCCAAGATAACAAGGTAGAACAAAAGAGGCAACTGGAAGCATGAAATGGTTACCAACCAAAGGCAAACCAAGAAGTTTAACATGTCAGCTGAAGAAAGAGAAAATTGAAGATGCAGTAGCAGAGAGATCTACAAAATCATAACTGGTATTAACCAAGCCATATTCACCATCCTCAAAAGAACGCAATGCGTACTGGATAGTGTCAGAGAACATATTTACAAAAAAAGCGTATCTCAGACTTGGAGTTGGTGGTCAGATGAAACCTAGGAAGAAGTTTACTACTTATCTGTCTTGCTATTCATCATCTTAGGTACTTAGACTTTCAATCACTGCTGCAGATGAGATACTCGGCTAAACATGTTTTACCTGATCTGGTATTAATCACACTGATGTGACAAAAAAGCCCTACTTAATTACATGCTCTGCTGAAGTTGTGAACTCCTCACTTTGTGTTCCAAGAACAAGAAAATTATACTAAACAAAGCCCCACTTCTGCCAGAAAGCATGTTTCTACAAAATGATCAGTTCAGAATTAAGTTTGAAAGGTTGAGCCTGAAAACTTGCTGTAAGTTAGATGGAGTGCCTGGGCATCGTCTCATACAGCCCCTCCACTCAAATTAGGTTCAACTGACAGGTTGGCCAGGACCATGTCCAGTTGTATTTCGAGTATCTCCTGTGATTTTCTTCAGGCTCCACAATATCTTCTTACATTTAAATGGAATTCAAATCTTCTCTATCTGCAATACCTAGCACTGTCCTACTATGGCAAATTACCAGCCTGGCTGTATCATTATATCCACGATTATATCCACTGATTTATCAGTTCCCTAGCTCACACTGCTTTCCAGTATGTTTCAAAACAAGCAAACAATAGTTGTGGACTATATTAAAAATAAAAACACACACACACTACATATATATATACACACATACACAAGCACACACCAGAATATCCCACAAGGACTTTTGTAGAATGTAAGTAGAGAGTAGTGCGTGCCTATAAGCAGGTATGCAACAAGGTTTCATCAAACATTATCAATGGTATGAAAAAAATAAAAAAGACTGGTGCCAAATACTTAAGATTTCACCAGTATGCTTTGACACAAGCATGTCCCTTCCAGGTAGAAGGCTACACCTGAGGATTGCTAGAAAGCACAAAATCGCATCAATGTATATTTTTGGCACTGTCAGAAAGTGTCTAACTTTACCTTAGGAACCATTTTTAATTTGATCAGATACAAACAAAACCCAAGCTAACAATAGAAAGTTCAAATTGGAAGAAATGGCTATCCATGTTTAATACTAATGGTGAGGGGCTTTGAAAAAAAAAAAACAGACACATTTTCAAGAGTCATATATCAAAGCTACTCTAAAATTAACCATGGGATATGCTACACAAAAATGATCCATAGCACACCACTTGTCTGAGTTAGCGAAAAAATAAAACTCAACAGAAAGGTGGCAACACAAAGAAATGCCAAAACTAACCTAATAAGATTAAAAGGTAGCTGCCTTGGGAAATAAACTATCATTGAAACTGCTAGCTAAATTGCTAGATATGTTTTCGTTTCTTATCATGTTTCAGGGATTAATTTACATCTTCAAACTATTTTCTATGAAAAAGCAGAATGGAGGTCTACAATGTGCAATCTCAGATTTTGTCGTAGTAGGCCTGAATAGGCCAAAGGTGGGCTTGTACATGTCCTGGTTTGCCCAGGCATGCTCCCCTGCTCCCCCTCCCTCTGTGTTGGGGATGGTGGCTGCAGGAAGGGGGATGGAAGCCCCAGTTTCACCTAATATGGGCAAACTGCCATCCTGACTGGCTAATCTATGTCCAAAGGCCCATCAGTCTCGGGTTGAAATGGATATAAAGGATGAGCAGGTAGCACATTGAGTGGGTTTGCTATTGTGTTTTTACTACCTCATCAATCCTGAGCTGGGTGGGACCCCAAGCAGCACAATCAGGCTTTGATGCCTCCTCGCATTCGGCCTGCACAGCCAGCGTGACACCATGCTGGGACTGCACATTCCAAGACATCGGCCTGCACATGAGAGCCTGCTGCCAAGAGAGCCAGGACCACGTCAGAGATGTCTGCCTCCTCTATCTGAAGCACCCAGGAGCCGGAGGAAACTCCAAAGCCTCTAACAGCTTCCGACCCAGTAGCAGCCCACCACGCGCTTTGGGTATTGTCCCAGCATATTTTTGTGAGTAAATACTTCAAGCCTCTTGTAATCATTAATTACCTTCTCTGCCAGTAAAAATGTTTGCTTATGCTAGTTGCCTTTAAAGTGTTCCAGTTGACCTGTTCCCTGTATGTTCAAATTTCCAAACCGTGCGTTTTGAACCTTGTATATAAGTTTTGTGGCGAGATTTAATGTTAATAAACAGTTTCCATAGTTATTAGCAATCTCTGCCTGGATATCAAAATTAACATAATTATTAATTTTGAAACAGTCTCTCCTTTAGAGATTTACCACACAGTTCATGTTTGCTTTTTTACTGCAGATATAATAAGAGATATTGACTCTAGCATACAACCCAGTAGAGCGCAAACAAACAAAAATATTTTGAGAACTGAGAACAAAAGGACTCATGCATACAGTGCAAAGTTCAGCTTGGAGATGCATGTTGTTTCCTTAGTTGTCTTCAGAGAATATATATCTATATATACATACACACACGCATATATATGCATGTCTATATATACATACACACACGCATATATATGCATGTCTATATATACATATACACACAGAAAGCATGGGAAACATTGCCATTTGCATTTCCCAATTCCTCCTACATTTTGAAAAATAAAAATTATCCAGCACACTGGGTAATAAGTGCAATTACAGAAGCGGGAGAGGTATAAACTCAGCCATACTTTTCTCCAGTGTATACCCGTGGTCTTCTACTGAGTGTGTAATTCTTAGTGTTTGAACCTTTTCGAAGTGGATCATCTAGGGGTGACTGGTGAGGAGGATCTTCCAGCGGATTCCAATAACTCTGTTCACACATGCCTCGTAACAAAATTTCTGCTAGTTGTCTTGCTATCGTCTGTTAAATGAAAGACAAATACTTTTCTTAGAAATGCTGAATACAAACTCTTAAAGGCTTGGACTATTTGTAAAGAAGACTAGTCATACTGAATATATTCTGTTCTTTTAAAACATCCAGAAAAAACAGGCGTGCTGCTCTTCCAAAGGTACAAGCACCTGGTTCAATTCTCTAAGTGCAAAGGGAAAAAATGGCATTAACAAACAATTTTTTCATTTTGTCAGTTAAACCCTGATCCTTCTGGAGCATCAACATCAACTGTTGCTCCTGAAAGTGGAGCACATCAGATATATTTCTAGATATTTTGCGTTCAATAACTTCTGCCATCTCTCCAGGCCTGAATGTAGACATTTCTGTGAGAAACCATAGTGGAGCAGATGTCCACACCTACTGAGAGGAAGCTCCATGAAGTGGAACATGTTGATATCCCTGAAGCAACTGCAACACACGGAAGCAACCTCACACTGGAGCTGCGAAGAGGTATGAGGACTAAGGAGGAACAGAGTGGAACTACTATAGACTCATCACAACCCTCCACCCACCATGCACCACTCAGGGAATAAGAGGGTAGGGAGAGGAGGTAGAAGAGTCAGGAATGAAGGACTAAAGTTGAACCTGGGAAGAGAGGATGGGGAGAAAGTGTTTTGGTTTATGTTTTTGTTTTTCACCATCCCACTTTCCACTCTCCTCCCCCCAAGCTGAATCTGTTTTGCCCAGGTAAAGCAAACTCCTGTCTTTACCTCGGCCCACAAGCTCTTCTATTTATTTGTTCCTTGTTATGTTAAGGAAGGGGAATGAGAACAGCTTGGATGGGCACCTGGCAGTTAGTCAAGATCAACCCTCCAGAGATAGTTAATAGTTCAAACCTTAAAGGATTTTGGCTTGTGACAACTTGTACTTGGAGGTGCTGTTTGCTGCTGTTGGTAAGGCTCAGTAAAAGTGGAACAAGGTTGTAGACCAGCAAAAAAAAGTTTATTTTGACCAAATGTTCTTGTCACCGTATAATTAAGCATAAATAATATTTACATAAGTATTTCTAAGTAAATTATATTAATTTAGAGCTTTGAAGTCATCTTATAATCCAGAACTATCAGCTTAATCTCCTCTTTTACATTTCATACATACACATACCAGCTGCACAACTATGTATCATGATGATGAAAGCTCAGAGATCAGTATCAGGGCAGTAGAAAAAAGGTAAGATCTACATATTCATCAAAAACATTTCTCAGTAACATGTGTAATGTTTAAGACATGGACAAGCACGATACTATCTGCATCTTCCACCTTAATTCCTATACCATAAGAAGCCCTCCCTCTCCAATAAAACTACATTATTTAATAATTTTAATATCCTAACTAGGAATCCATTACTAAATTAATTAAGAAACCAATTACCTTCCTTATTATCACTTTAGAAGCTTTACAGGTTTACTATTAGGAAGTTAATCTAGGACATTTTGACAATCATTACATTAGAGCAAAGATGTAAGACACCCTTTTATACATAAAGACTCAAAAAAGGTACATCGCTCTTCTAATAAAGATTTATTTTTTGACAATATAAATAACTCTTCATGATTTTGCTTTTATTGTTCTCATTTAAGAGGTTTTATCACAAATATAAAAAAAAAACCCTAATTTTGTTAAGTTCCAACTAAAGAGAACACACAAAGCCACTGCACTTTGTCCTCATTCCTATTTCATTACGAAAACAGGCAACCAGCAACAGAATGAGGGGACACAGTCTCAAGTTGTGCCAGGGAGATACAGGTTGGATATTGGGAAGAAGCTCTTCACAGAGAGAGTGACTGGCATTGGAATGGGTTGCTCAGGGAGGTGGTGGAGTTGTCATCCCTGGAGGTGTTCAAGAAAAGATCGAATGAGGCACTTAGTGCTCTGGTCTAGCTGATTGGCTAGGGCTGAACTGGATGATCTTGGAGGTCTCATCCAACCTGGTTGATTCTATGAAACAATATTCTTGTGAAACTGGTAAGTCATCAACAGGGTGATTATGATTAAGGTTGGAACTGTGGTCAGTCAGAGACACATCAGATTTTTAATCACAACCACAAACAGGAAAGAGAAATAGAGGAGAGCGTCAGTATTAAACATTCCTTCTTGGTTTTATCATTCACTTAAGCCAAGAAATATAACCTTTTGAAGTAGTGGATAAACCATCCCGATCAATATGCTTTGTATCTGATTATTTGTCTCTATTTTATTATGTCATATTTATTTTACTGGTCTACTAAAATTCAGATGTTGCAATAGGAATGTGGTTTAAGATAACTTACCATTCGCAGATTTTGTGTAGTTCTTGTTTCAACAGCTCTTAGTAATTCTCTAAATCTACCAACTCCTCTTGTCAAGTTCCTGTATATAAACACAGAATATGACAGTATTCCATCTTTGATGTAGTAACACCTTAATATATTGACAGAATCCTTAAAAAACACACTATCATTTTTTCCTGCAAATCATCATCTCCTTTCTGTGAGAGTTGGTTAAGTTTTTTTTTTTCCCCCTCTGGAAACCTCACCACTGGGATTATTAAAATGACATTCCTTGCCAGTTTATTATAATCATTTTCATGATCAGCAAGGAAAAGTGCCTAAGTGGCCGCTCCAACAAAAAAAAAGGGGGAAACACAAAATTCAAGTTGGGTTTGCAGTTACAATGGTTTTAACACTAGGTCTCAAAGTGCAAACCTTGGAAAAGGGAAAAAGCACGCCATTTGACCTGCTTCTTGAGACCTTAAAACAGGGAGAGGAATAAACCTTGTAATCCTCAGTGAAAGTAATGTAACATTTTTAACTCCCTTTCAAGGAGGAATGAGCACAAATCCACCATGGCCAGAAGAGGACTAAGGGATCAGTGTTCTGTTCTCGACTCCATTTAGCTTTTGGTGTGGTATCTGCAACTCAAGGTTCTTCATCCATGTTTCTTTCCTTTCCACTACCTAAACACTTTTGCAAGGACATTCACGACCCTCCGAACGGAGGCATCATTCATACTAACAATTCTAGCAGGTCTGAATTTTCTTCTCAAACAATAAATGAATGGTCTCACAGATTCGTCTTTTTCTCATCTCTGTATCAGTTAGCTATCTGTTTTTCATTGCATTTAAAAGCAGTTGAGAATATTTTATATTGATATAGTTCATCACTGAACTGATAAAGAACTGGGTTGTTTTTTTTTTTTTTTCCTGAGCTGAACAACCGAATTCTGCAACCTCAACACATAACATAAGACAACTGCATGAAAAATTCTATATATTTTTGTATTTCATACAGGCAGGCCTCTCAATAGCTAATGAGTATTATACTAATTTCATGCAGTAATGAAGTGGAGGAAGTCATTAGGTCAGATTTTACAAAAACCTCTGAACTCAATGGAAGCTGGCTACCTTCAGCACCTTTGGAAAGCCAAAATACATACTATTCAGTAATACCACGTGCCAAATATTTTAGAGAGCCAAAATCAGACCACTAGAGTCCCATCTTTAAGTTGTCTGTTCTAAGTACATATTTCCCATGAATGGAGCTTTATCTCAAGGACTGTATTGGAAAGTCACAGATGTGTTCTCATAACAAGATTTAAAAACTTAAACAGACTTGGTATAAAACCTGAAATGTTCCCTGCAAAATTGTCCAAAAAAGAGCAAATGCAAGAACTTGTCGGCTTGAAACACTATTTCCCAGTACAGGTGAAACACATACTATATAATAGAACTTCAAATCACAGTAATTTATGAAATGTCTGGAATCGGCATTCTTTTCTATACTAAATTTGTATCTTTAAAGAATACTTTATGAACATGCAACTTTTAGAAGTCCTTAAGGATTTTCTGGCAGGTTGTTATTAGTCACCTATTACATTTTTGCAACCATCTGCAAGCAACTGAAACTTGTGACTGAAGTTCTACTGTATCACAGAAAAAGCGGTAACATTGTACAAGAATAAAAAAAATACAACTTAAAGTACAGAATTAGGTTTTGCTTCATAAAGCATTTAACACTGATCCACTGCACAAGGGAACACAAACACAATACAGATTTATAGAGCATCTTCTATGTGAAATACACTAAAAGAAGCCAAAATCACTTCAGGATTACAATCTGAATCACCCAAAAATTGAGTTAAATGCTTTAAGACTAGTAGTGAAGCAAAATATACCATGAACAATATGGTAGATCTCCACACCACACTGCTTTTATTGAAGTACATTTCCTATATTTGTTAACAGTTTGTAACATTGGGGAGAAGACAAGGGTGGTGGCTATTCTGGTACCTACTTTTCCCGCCTAGCCTAGGAAGCACACAACTTTTACCTGCTTTTCACTATGATGTGCCTTCATGTTAGCAGTTCCGCCCCTGCTGATTGAAGGCCAGAGCAAAAGGGCAGGTTAACTTAGAAAACAACATCCCACAGTGTCTGTAAATGACTTTGAGATCACTTCCATTCTCAACACAAGGAATTTTAAGGTGCATTAACATGGACTCACAGCTGACACATCTTCCCTAATTTCAGACAAGACAAAGACAGCCCACAGACAACTGCTAGTTACATACAAGTGTGTTTATGTGACTGCCTGCCACCAAAAAATGCTCACATCAAGCCCTGTGATTTGCATCTCCCTAGTTTTTAAAGGACCATTTAAAAGCTTGTAACTTTAAAAAAAATAAAACCAGAGAAAACCCCAAACAACTAATTTGACTCTTCGAGTAGCACTATATCAGTTAAAAACTGAGAATTGGTATTTAAACGCACAATCTACTACTTTAAGTCTATATGGATTGGTGTCCTTAAGGCTAATTTGCATCCCTGTGTCTATATATTTGCACACTAAACTTCAATAATTTATCTTACAACCTAAATAAATCAACCTTTATGCATCTTTGAAAACTTCAGGTAGAGCATTTCTGTTTAGAATAGCAAAAATACTTTAACTGTAATATGCAAGGGGACCACTACAAAATAGAGATCAGTAACTGCAGATATGATACGACGAAAGCTCAGGAAGAAATGAAAGGGCAGTAAGGACAAACTTTCCATGTAGGGTCAGAAGACCTAAATATATAAACTTTTGGCACAAACATATTTGTTACCATCACCACCAATAACTCCTCTTGGTTTTAGGAATCATCTTTGGCACTGAACCACATAGTGCTTTTGGATTAGTGGTCCACATAAACCTCATACTCTAGACAAAAACTTGTCTTTGTGTTTTTAAATACTCATCCAAAAAAATGTAGAAAAGAATGACAGAAACTGCTCAAGAGTAGCAGGTCATATTTGAAAGATACTAAATAAAAACCCCAAACACTGTATTTCTTATAACAAAGGGAGAAAGATCTAATCACAATATATTCAAAACAGGATACAAAAGAAATTGTTTAAATTTAATCTCAGAAAGATTAGGGTAAGATTAATTTACTTCGTATTTACAGTATATTTTGATAACACCTTCTCTCTGAGTGTGAGAAAGGCTTTGTCAGGCATTTCCCTTATCCTTACCAAATTTAAAAATCCAAATATTGAGTCTAACATAGATTAAACAAAC
Source organism: Eubucco bourcierii (assembly GCA_013396675.1). Lineage (NCBI taxonomy): Eukaryota > Metazoa > Chordata > Aves > Piciformes > Ramphastidae > Eubucco > Eubucco bourcierii. The sequence goes on along the minus strand of VWZE01000291.1, from coordinate 7,394 downwards.
TAGAACAAATTTTTACTTAGTGACCTTAGATCAAACCTCACCAATTCTGCAATTTGGTGGCTACATTTTCAGTACTTCTCCCATTTAAGAGACAAAAGTACATTCAGAGTCATGCCAGTGAACATGCTAAGTTTCTTATGCTAGCATGGTTGAGGCAATTTTAAGAAATATTCAAATTTTAAAGGGAGAGAAGCCAAGATCTATATTGCTTGATCAAAGTGATGTAAAAGAAATGGCTTTTGGAACTGAAACCACTTTCCCAATGTGTTTGCTCTTTCTCTATTTATAAGCAGAGAAAGAAACACAATGCTTGTAAAGTCAAGAGTTCATTTTAAGTTTTAAAGTTTCTGGGTTTTTTTTTCTCCAGAGAATTCAATAGAAAAGAAAACAAAAGGTATTTATTTTAAAAGGAAGGAGTAAGGGCAGGCAAAGCATATGCCAATCAGAGCACTGGCAGTTCAGTAACTCTGGTATGACTGACACATTTACAAAAAACACAGTCATTACTTAAATCCATACACTCTAGCTAATAACTTTCAGCCAATTAAGAGTAATTCACACACTATTTCTCACAAAAAGCAAGAAATGTGACAGATCAAGATATGAACATTTTAACAGTAACAGAACAACACCCTAACACTGAGGCATACCATTTATCATACTAGAATAATTGCTTTATATAGCCCTACAAAGATGAGTTTTTAACAAAAAATTGAAAAAATAGTGAAATTCTGTGCCTTTCTGCAAAATTAAAGGTCTGACCAAACAGACAACGCTGTCTTCTGCACAACTGAAATGGTGGATGAAGTATGATTCTATCCACAATTAGAAAAATGATGGTTCTAACAGAATCCAAGCTACCTCAAGCAAACGTCCTTCTAAGGTTTAGGTATCTATCTCCAAAAGGCAACACAGCTGCATCATGTCACATTTCTTGTTTTACCCATTAACTCAAGCAGAACAAAAAATTTCAGGTCTCTCAAACTCAGCAGACAGTATCTTGTTTCCTTGATGCTTCACAGTTCTTGATAGTTTGGCTGATAAATGAAGCATCTTCAGTGTACACAACCGTGTTAACGGTATTTAAACCAGCACCATCAAGCAGCAATTCTTGCATTCATGCATTCAAAATGAAAACACTGCCTAGACTGCAGTTTCACTGATGGCTAAGACCACCTAACAGTTCACTACCAAAGGAGGAAGGTCTCATTCTCCCTTTTTAGTATTTTGTTCACTTTTTCCACCATTCTTCCTACTTCAAATCTTCCTATTCTCACTTGCATGGTTCTATTGCTTTTCTCATCCTATCTCTTTCTGCATCAATACAGGACAGTGACTGTAGTAGCTCTGAGAAGAAGTTGGAAGTCCTGCTGGACAAATTCACCATAAGCCAGTAATGTGCCCTTGTGGGCAAGAAGCACAACAGTACTCTGGGGTACATTCAGGAAAGCGTACCCAGAAAGTCAAGAGGCATTCTCTTCCCCCTCTACTTTGCCCTGGTGAGGTCATGCCGGGAGTACTGTGTCCAGTTCTAGGGAGAGAGTCCAATGGAGGGCCACAAGGATGATGAGGAGCCTGTAGCAACCCCCTTATGAGGAGAGGTTCAAAGTCCTGGGGCTCTCTAGCCTACAAAGAGAAGACCATGAGGGAATTGTACAAACGCATGCAAGTATTTCAGTGGCAGCCAGTAATAGGACAAGGAGCAACAACGTAATTCACAGGAGATTTCTTCTTTACTTTGAAGATGACCACTGGAACAGGCTGCCAGGAGAGGTTGTGGGGTCTCTTTCTCTAGAGGACTTCAAAACCCACTTGAATGTGTGGCATGGTCTAGGCAAACCTCCTTTAGCAAGGGTGCTGGACTAGACGATCTCTAGTGGTCCCTTTCAACCTCTATCATTCTATGATTCTTATAGCCACACCAGCTATTATCACATCTTCCAATGAATTGGTCTCACTAAAATGACAGAAAGCTGTAATTTCATTGGGTTTTTTTCCTGTTGTTTACTCCAGGAAAGACCCAAACAAGAACCTGAACCAGTAAAAAACAAACAAGAAAAATGCATCCTAAGACGGGAAAGGAAAAAAATACTTCAAAACACAGAAGACCATTTTTTGTTAGCAATCACTTTTCTTTATACTCCTCCTCTTCGTTGCGGGTAAGAATTCAAAGAGTACTCCTAAGCGTGAGGCTTACAGCAACACTTTTTTTGGGAAGGAGAACATAAAATCACCTCTGTAAAAAATCCTTCCAATAGTTTTATAAAAACATGTGAAGTAAATGAGAATACTTCACCACTGAGTTGAAAACTCATTTTTGTTAGGAATCACAAAACAGTGATTTTTGTCTCTATCTTGAATATATTCTGCCTTGGTTGCCTAAACACATAAACAGGATAGCAGTCATCTCTAGGGCAAAGATGTTTTGAAAACTGCAACAGATTACCTTCACTTACTTTCCAATACAGCAGTGATATCTCACATATCAAAGAGGTAATACTTCATGGGACTTTAATGTTCTTTTTTAATTTCATCTTTCTATTCTTTACTTAATGACCAATGTGTTTTGAGACCGATGTAGGATGTGGAACAAGATCTCAACAGATTCAGACGTGGACGGGCAGCTACCACTGTATTCTACTACAGCTGGACAGCAAGTCATTGTGTCTTAATATGTATTTATGTCAAACATTTCTGTAAGAGAAGAATTTATGTATTTCATCACTGTAAAATCTCTATCTGTGAGCCCTGTATAGGTATGTATGTGCAACAGAAGCACTATGGACTGGCTTTCATCCAACCTCCCTCACATACTGTCCTGCTGGGGCAAAACTGGCCCTGAGCACTTGCTTGCAATGCTGCTGTTTGGCTGGGTTTCAAATTTCTCTCCTGCCAGTGGTCTATTTTGCCTCGAGGAGCGATTGAAGGGATTTTGCTCTGGAGGGGCTTGACCTCACTTGCTTCCGGGCTGTGTTCCTCCTCCTCCTGCGGCAGGGTATTGCAGGCCAGCCCAGGGGAACACGAGGCTCCCTCCCGGGCTTTGGTTTTTGTTTCAGCAGTATGTTCAGGCTCTGCTACCCTCTCTGCCTCCTGGTTGCGACGAGAGCATAAAATTGGAATTGTAACTTCCTCGTTTATCATTTCAGCACTGATCAGTGAGTAAATGTGGCTACTAAATCAACTGGAGTCTCTGGTTTTCCTGCCAATAGCCCTGCCCAGGGCAAAGGGAATCCATTTTTGTGGCTGGCAGCGGCGCTTGCCGCTCCTCACCCTTGGATATTTGCATCTCTTTATTTCTTCTCTAAGCTACTTTAAAATTTCCTTTATGCCTTTTGTGTAAATGATTCCCGACTGGGTATTCGGACTTTGGTAAACTGTAAATAGTTCACTGTTTAGGGGTGTGTATTTGTTTGGCATGGGAATTCGTGTTAATAAAGTTTTAATATTTCCCGAATATCCAATTTGAATATTCATAACACTTACTAACATGAGAGATCTGTTCCTATGCTATTACATTTTATGCTATGGCAGAAAAAGAAAAATAGATTTAAAAAAACCCAACAACTTCTATATAGATAAATCAATTATATGCAGAAAAGTTGGTTTAGTTATTTTGGTTTGGGTTTTTTGAGGTGTGTTAATTTATACTGAGAAAAAGTCAGCCTTTGAGAAACAAGACCAGGAAGGTCTTTCTTCACTGCAGCTGTGCCAGCAGAGGTAATGACACCATGAGGAATACAGACCTGATACAGGTTCCTCAGGCTTCAATTCAGCATGTAAAGCATGACGGAGACTAGACTGAACTGCTGTCTGGATCCTGGACTCTTACAGAACAGTATCTTTGGACAAGAACTCTGAGAGGTGGCTAATTCTGTTTTTCGTATGATTTGAGAGTTCTACTAGAAAGCTCTTTTGCTTTAAGAGCACACACTTCTAGCATATTTCTGAGCACTACCACCTCTAAAATAAAAAGTAGTTACAGTTTCAGTTTCTCTTGTTTTTCTTATGACATGAATACAAGGCAAATACTGATGTTTCGACAAGAACTTCGGATCCTGTGCTCATAGCTTTTCTTCCAACAACATCAGGACTTTCAACTCCTTCAACCTGAAATTACAAGGCAACTACCAAACTAAATAGAAGTTGCATAATCAGCCTGAAAGACATTTAAAGTTACATATTTCAGAATGTGTTTTCACAAGCACAATAAACACCACTTTGTTTCTCATTTCCAAGCTGAAATGTTCCTCTGCTCCTAAGTAAAAACCAGGCATGTAGTTTAATTCTTTAAAATTCTGTGCACTTTGGAAGAAAACATTCAGATTTATGTCTTAATAGAGCACTAAAATAACATTCTTCTGTTAAGACTTTATGCTTGTCTTTTTAAGATAATTGCTTTTCCCTGTATTTCAAAACGCCAGCACTTAGCAGTTCAGCTAAGTTAGGCGTCACTTTCTAGTTTTTCATACAAGATAATGAATACCTGAAGGATAGTCACTTAATCCTCTTTAAAAAAAATTGTCTTAAAAGAAAATCTCTGTACAGTTAGTGAAGAAAATGGAAATTTAAAGTGGATGAACCAGCTTCCAGGGTAGCAGGCAATACTCACTACATTACTGCTAAAATTATGCTCTTTCGGTTAGTTTAAGAGTTATTTTATTTTTCTAGCTTGTAACTGACACGCATGCACCAAAATGATGCTTTCACTGGAAGTTGTGTAACTAAAAGCAGTCATTAGCCAACTGACTCCTACATATGCAACAACAACAACATAAAAACAGTCCACAGCATTTTTAGTCTGGAGAGGAGAATACTGACAGGGGATTTAATAAATGTTTATACATATATGAGGGCTGCGTTTCAAGAAGGAAGGGACAGCCTCTTCTCACTTGTGCCCTGTGATAGGACAAGGGGCAATGGACGTAACCTACAGCACAGGAAGTTCCACCTCAACATGGGGAAGAACTTCTTTACTGTAAGAGTCACAGAGCACTGGAACAGGCTTCCCACAGAGGTTGTGGAGTCTCCCTTCTCTGGAGACTTTCAAAGACCTGTCTGGATGTATTCCTGTGCAACCAGCACTAGACTATGGTCCTGCTCTGGCAGGGGGGTTGGTCTTATTGATCTCCAGATGTCCCTTCCAACCCCTAACATCCTGTGATCCTATGAAAAGGACTTCAGACAAATTTGTTTCTCCAATGGATTTTGAGAGATGTTTATTAGCACTTGTTGGAGTGCTGGAACTGGACTCTACAAAAGCTAGCAAAAAAGACCAAAAAACATCTACTCAGACCTCTACCATTTGAATGTTTCCCTCACTTAATAAACATCCACAAATAAGAGATTCCACTTCATTCCAATAAAAACAAGAGATTTAGTCTGCCTGTGAAAACAGACAAGTAGACTTTTCCTCTTCTCCTACCCTGTTGCTCACAAGCAGTAAATGGGCGGTGATTCCCTGTCTCCTCCACAGGACTGAAGTTCTTTTAACTTCTACAGATTCAACTGCAGAAGTTAATTTAAAAGAAAAATTTATGTTTCTAAACTGCCTGTATAAATGTATCTACATTTCCTCTCGTTTACAACTTTAGATTAAATTCAGACTTGATGTTGCAAAACTTAAAGATCTTGAATCTAATTTCTATATATCTACCATCAGAAGAGATGACAAATTTAAAAACTAAAGCATGCCATAAACTTGTCCCTTAAAGTTTTGTTCTGTTCTGGTACACTCAAGTTGAAAAATACTGAAGAAAAAAAAATAGGGGAAAAAAAAAAAGGCAAAACAAAACATGAAAGCAGCAACACATCTAGCAGCCTGGTACAATGGCCATATTAGGAAATCTTGAAAGAACTGGGAATGGTTCTAAATTAAGAATCGAAACTAAACGATATAATAACAGGAATATGTAAAATAATGATTTGTCACAGAGCTATTTTTTGTAACACCTCACTTCCTCTTGTATCACAATAAAAAGTAGCACTGGCCAGTGAAAATGGAATGAGAAATTTTCAATGAAATACATAAAGTGTAATTAGCTTGTAAATTGTGATCATGGTACTACAGACTGCAAGAAAGATACATGCTTACGTAAGAGTTAACAAGGAACACCAACAGTTTCACTGTGAAGGATTAAAGCATTCACTGAATACAATCAACCTTTTAAAGTTCACACCATACCAATTGATATGGTCTACGAAAAACAATCCTATGGCATGGATGTTCCTTAATAACACACTCCATGACTTCTTTGTGCAGGTTTCTGCTTTGTTTTCTTAATTGATCTTAATCTGCCACATTTATTTCTAATTGCTTTTAAGACCATGTCAGATTAAACAGACCATTTCAATTTCTGGCTTTATCAATTAAAGTCCTTCAAATTGTGAAATTTTAGCTTATTCTCAAACACAACTGCCAAAACTGAGATTTTTTTTCAGTATTTTATTTATCTTTGGTGCAGATATGAAAGCAGAAATTTTATTTTAGCCCTGCTAAGTGAAAAAAAAATTAACTCAGAACATTCCATTCCTCCTGCAATTAAATGATGAAAACAGGACTCAAATCTAACTCTCAGACGATGTGTTATTGCAGCACTACTTTATTACTCTAAGAATGAGATTTTAAGAGTCTGGTGATCACTTCCATGTTGAAATCCCTAAACAATTTGAAAACTTGGACAGTCTTTTGTTACCCTACCATCAATACATTCAAATCTCGAACTCTTTACAGACACTGCATGATTTCCTATCATCTCCTTTTAATGTATTTGAAATAATAAGAAGCATTTTTAGTGCAAAACAGTGGTCTTATCATGAGTTCCAATATTTCAAACAAATCATGTTTTCCTTGTGAAATAAAAACCCTGCAAACAAAATGTTTAACTACGTGATTTCAACAACAAATGTCAGAAATGTACTTAAAAGATCATTTGGGCCAAGTTTTAAAGCTCTTAAAAACACAGCTGTATTAATTTATTTCAGTTTTGGTGATATCTGAATTTATTTTTAGGCTTTTAAAAAAAAGCCTTATTTAAAATAAATTGTAACAGATCTCCCATGCAGAATCTAAAAGGATCTATAGGGCAGGTTACACAGAGATTTTATATTTGTATACATACTGTTGATCTTCATGCACATTTATCCTGCAGCATAATGTTAAAATAAGTGATAACTGAAGAGATTTGGAAAAAAATTACAAAATCAAAATTATAAAAATCAAGAGTTTCAATATGTTCTCAACCACTTTCTAACAGTGTCTATTAAAGTAATTTCAAATAGTTAAAGATAGCTTAAGTTCTCAGATATGGTAAGTAATAATATATAGTATTTTCTGTTTAATACACTTTGATTAAAGGACTTTTTTTGGAATGCATGGAGGACAACTTCCTGATGCA
>VWZE01000290.1:114991-146469 GCA_013396675.1 Eubucco bourcierii | reverse complement strand
AGGGGGTTGGAACTAGATGATCCTTGAGGTCCCTTCCAACCTTACCATTCTATGATTCTATGATATATATATATATATATATATATATATATACTTCATCTTACTTCCAAGCCATCTGAGTTAGACTGGTAAATTAGAAGTGTGAGTGTGTCAAGTTCCCAATCCTACACAATCCCACAATTTAGACATTTTTGAAACCAGATGCTGCTTTACTTCTAGTAAAAGCTTTAACAAAACAGTCTGTATATTACCTTATGATGTCAGTTCAGGTGGGTAGACCTTTCAGTGTAAGTGAATCACAGAATGGTAAGGTTGGAAGAGACCTCAAAGATCATCTAATTCCAACCCCCCGCCATAGGCAGGGAGACCTCACACTAGTACAGGTCACTCAAGGCCTCATCCAACCTGGCCTTGAACACCTCCAGGGAGGGAGTAGCCACAACCTCCCTGGGCAACCTGTGCCAGTGTCTCGCCACCCTCACTGCAAAGAACTTCCTCCTAACATCCAGTCTAAATCTCCCCTCTGTCAGTTTAAACCCATGAAGTGGGTGTGTGGCTATGTCATTCACATAAAGGAGCATCCACTCTATGGCAATCTCAACGACTGCCTGTAACTTTTATGTGTTATGAGGTTGGTACCTCTCTTCAGACTGTGATTTTGTATATTACACTATATTATTGTTATTCAATAAAGAATAAGTCTTTTTTCAATAAATAAGGCATGGAAGGGGTTTAGAATATATCTTCCTGGTTTCTGCTAAGAAATATACTGCTTTATGGAATTTCAGTCTCTTGCTACTTTGTGGGGAAAAGGATAGATTTTCTAAGGAAAAAAATATATATCAAAGCAATAGACACAAAGATGACTATGACTTGAATTGGTGTAAATTAATATAATCTGCAATGATCTGGTTCTGTTTGTTTGGTTTTTCCTCAAAAATGTTACAATGAAGCAATGGTGTAAGTTTTTGTGTTTTATTTCTGTCATTATTTTGTTCTATGTCAAGATTTCAATAGAGTGAACTAAAATCCCAAAGCAGCAGACATTCTTCGGTCTGGGAGTCAAGACAAATCTAAAAGCTACAAAATGAAAAAAAAAAAAAAAAAAAGGGTATAGGAACAATGGGAACTCAATAAAAATTCTTAAGTCATGGCAAAGACTGCAATGAAACAACTAATTTTTGGACCAGAATTCTGAATTTTCCTGTTCAGAAACTGAGCCTATATTTTTTAATATGTCTCTGCTATTGTATCACAAATTATTCCATAGCGGATATCATGTGAAGATTTGCACACCCGACAGATACAGCTGGATATATAGAATCATAGAACGGTAAGGTTGGAAGGGACCTCAAGGATCATCTAGTTCCAACCCCTTGCCATAGGCAGGGACACCTCACACTAGTACAGCTCACTCAAGGCCTCATCCAACCTGGCCTTGAACACCTCCAGGGAGGGAGCAGCCACAACCTCCCTGGGCAACCTGTGTCAGTGTCTCACCACCCTCACTGGGAAGAACTTCTTCCTGACATCTAGTCTAAATCTCCCCTCTGCCAGTTTAAACCCGTTGCACAAGAGTTTTGCAGTCATTACTTTGCAAGTAGTTTCACAGGTAGCAACAGGCTTGTGAAATGAGAGTATCCTTGCACTTCAAGTGGAAAACATGTTGAATTTGTCCTTCCTTTTACCTAGACAATAAAATTAGGGCTCATATCACAGTTCATCCAGCGGTAAGACTCCCATGATGAAATTAAAAAGACACCAGCAAGCAAATCAGAAGTGTTTAATCTGTTTTTAAAAGCAATAAAAGTAAATCTTCATCTCCATGAAGGAAGAGAACTAAAAGATAACCTGCCTTGAAAATGACCTTCAAAGGGATGAAACAAACCCTCAAAGTAAGTACAAGTGCAGAATGCCCTTAATAATCATAGAATCATAGAATGGTAAGGTTGGAAGTGACCTCAAGGATCATCTAGTTCCAACCTCCTGCCATAGGCAGGGACAAGCAGGGATAAGCAAGACCTGCAGAGATCATTCTGCAGATAGATTAGTATAAATTAAGCTTTAAACAACTGTTTACAGTCTTTGCTGTTTAGTTCCTGATTTAACACTGATACCCTGGAAAGCACCAAACAGCTAAGGTCATTTGAAGGAGAGTTGACACAATCGAGGCACAAGTATCTCTTGACTGCTGATGCCAGACTTTGGTAGTCTGTGTTAATTAAGACAGTATCAGACTGCTCTCAAAGGCTCTGAATTTAAAGAAAAAAAAAATAGTTAAAAAGGTAAAGGGTTAAATCTCAGAAGGGAACAGACAAGTCTACACAAAATTTGGCTTTATAACTGAGAACTTCATGTGTATATAAATGTGCAAATGCATATGTAAACAGTCACATATTTACACACAAAAATAAACCTAATTTTCTCCTCGATAATGTTGAATCTTTTAAATGAACCTTTTAAATATAGCACTGAACAAAGGAGCAACTGAGAACACTGGATATAGAAAAGGAAGAACACCAGTATGGAAGGCACCACACGAGTAAAGCAAATAGCTCATTGCAAGCAAAGGTAAACTGTGGGCATTTCTTTCATCGTCCAGATTCCCCTTTTGTTTAGCCAGCTAAAAATGCAGACCTGAAATAAAAACTTCCACTCCAACTGTCTATGTGATCTATGTTCTCATTGAACTATTCTTCTGGGTTTAAGGGCAGGATATTTTCTAGGGATATTACTGCTGTTTCTAAAGAACAGGCTCCTTTCTTTGCTGAGTTCTTTTTTGTTTTCCTTTTAGTTCAGAAAGGAGAAGGGGGAGAAATTAACATGAGGACAACTCATTTTTTCATTCAGTTAGCTGTTAGAAGGGATGAGGGAAAGGCCTGGATAAATCGTTACTTTTGAGCCTACTACTGTGGAATGGATACCTTATAATTAGTTAGAGATTAATAATATCCACAGGCTAGGACTCTGAGTTGATGACTGCTTTACAAATATAAGAAAAGCAAGGTCATCTAGTGTTTTTTGTATTCATAAAGTCCTTCCAGCCTCCCTAGGAATAGGAAGCCTGTATAATAAGAACATTTGACCCTCAGGATGGCTTACAGAATTGCTAATCCTCTCAATTACCCTGCTCACATATGGGGAGCTCAAGGAAATGCATCACACTGTAATATGATTGTCCCTCATTCAATCTAGGAAGATCATTATCTCTGGAGTTAATAGTACAATATTTAACCCACCAGAATGTATTTAGAGTCGCTATTAAACAACAATATTGAACTAAGCAATAACCAGCTCTTGTCTCAGCTATTTATGTTTCCAGCAATAGATTAGATGTTTCACTGGCTTTCTCTTCTGGCATCTGTAAACTCTTCTGACTGGTTAAATGCTCCAGCACCAATACTAAAAGCAGCAATCACTACATGCCGATTTGCTGCTGCTGAAGGAAACAGATCCAAGACCTAGGGTCACCTTCCTTTATCCACAATGCATTCTAATTTTTTTAAAACAAAGTTTAATTGCTAGGAAGAGAAAAGAGGAGGGGAGGAGAGTTCTGTTTATTTCATTGTACCAGTCTGAAAGGAAAGCAAGATAAACAGATAATAATTTCTGTCTTCAATTTACATGAGACCTCCCCTGGTACGAATGCCTGTAAAGGCAGGAAAAATTGAAGTGTACAAAGCAGAGTTTCAGTGATCCTTCATCTCAAGTCAAGTCACACTGTGTGCATATATGTGTGTAAGTCAATGCTAGAAACTTCTATCTACACAAAACCACCACTTTCTTTTTTTCAACTTTTTTTGTGCTACAAAGCAGATGACAGAGGATTCATCAGATGAATACCATCCGGCAAGAAAAACCAACTGCACTTCTGTATTCCTTCACATATATTACTTACAGTCTCCCAGCAGCTGCCAAGGGGCAGCAGTGTTAGCCAAGCCAGTTGTCTGTACAGCTTAGTAGGCTTTCCCATCACCCTTCCTGAAAGAACTATTTTCTGGAAGTATAGAATATAAAAACCTTGAAGCGTGGGTCTAAAAAGCCTAGAGTGCTACTTCCTCAAGCTAGACATGCATAAAACCTTTTGGGTTCCATAAAGGTATCAACTTTACCCACTGTTCAAATGGGTTTCACGAATTATGTTGCAGTGTATTTCTTTCCTTAACTTTCCCCTATACTTCAGCCAAACCCGTTGGTTTTTTTTTCCCCCTCCTGTTTCTGAAAGACTGTGTTGTCTGGTAGATGCTTAAATACCCATCACTCTCCATCACAGAGGTGGTCATATTTCAGGAGGAAGGGTGGACAGTATTTCTTCATTAAGACAGCACATATAGAATCATAGAATAATTTTAGAAGTGAGCTAAATGCAGCTAAGGAACTCATATATTAGTAATAAGCTGACGATCCGTAGGCACAGGAAGCTTTCCTTTAATTTTCTTCCTTTCCTTGTCTTGATAAAACCAGGCTCAGTTCCATCTACAACCCAGTGTTATACTTCAGTGATTTAAGAGATTTTACCTTGAGCAACCTGCTGCTGGGGGTACCATAGAAATGGCAGGTGTAGAAATCTCAGCTGTTATTTTTCTAATGAAAGGCTGCAGTGATGATGAACACAGACAAATTAATTATGAAAATGAGTGTTGATTCTGATATGGATGCTAAATAGATCCTTGTTTTATCTCATCTCCTTTATTTTGCCATAGCAAACTCTTTGCTCTGCTTATCACCTACAGCAGGGCAGAACCTCCACCTGCAGATGATATTGATTGAGGGTAGTTGATTAGTGTGGAATATAATTTAGATCCTCGTTGGACTGAGGTCAGAGATATGCGTCTGTGGATAAGGGGGGAAAAGTCATTGAAAGATTTAGTATATTTACAAGGAGAGGGTAATACATGGAAAGTAAAGGAATTAAAAGGCAGTAAGGACAGGCAGAGAAAAGCCCCAGAGACTTGAATCTTTCTTCCTGCAATGATGTGGATTTAAGACACTTCGTTATCTATTAGGAAGGAGTTCAAACAGCCTCAGAGAGGCCTGAGTATGACTTACAACCAGTATCTCAACAGTCTGTGCTTTTCCTTCTATTTTACTGATTTCCAGCAGCAATGTTTAGAAGATTATAGTTTATGGTATAGTTACGACCGAGCTTAAGACTGCTGCACAAATAGCCCAAGAGAGGTGTACATGTATACAGAAATCTGCACGTAAAATATCATAAAGTCTCAACCATTCCACAAAGTCATTTGGAAAAGTTGTATTATAAACAGCTGTTTATAGACACTATTTGACTACAAACACCCATGGCTATTCTGCAGCATCAAAGTTTGATAATATTAATTAGCAAAATTTCACCTAGAAATTCCTCTACTCAGGTCAATAACTTCTGGAGGGGTTAAAATTCCCCACTTGCAAAGAAATCTCATTTTAAATTATTGAAAATGAATCACAGTATCACCAAGGTTGGAAGAAATCTCAAAGATCATCAAGTTCAACCCATTACCACAGACCTCAAGACTAGACCATGGCACCAAGTGCCACGGCCAAACTCACCTTGAACACCTCCAGGGATGCTGACTCCACCACCTCCCTGGGCAGCCCATTCCAATAGCCAATGACTCTCTCAGTCAAGAGCTTTCTCCTCACCTCCAGCCTAAACTTCCCCTGGCACAGCTTGAGACTGTGTCCTCTTGTTCTGGTGATGGTTGCCTGAGAGAAGAACGTAACCTCCTCCTGGTCACAACCACCCTTCAGGTAGTTGTAGACAGCAAGAAGGTCTCCCCTGAGCCTCCTCTTCTCCAGGCTAAACAATCCCAGCTCCCTCAGCCTCTCCTCATAGGGTTTGTGCTCGAGGCCTCTCACCAGCCTCATTGCCCTTCTCTGGACATGTTCAAGTACCTCAATGTCCTTCTTAAATTGAGGGGCCCAGAACTGGACACAGGACTCAAGGTGTGGCCTAACCAGCGCAGAGTCCAGGGGGAGAATGACCTCCCTGTTCCTGCTGGCCACACTATTCCTGATGCAGGCCAGGATGCCATTGGCCTTCTTGGCCACCTGGGCCAAGAATGAAAACCTCCCTTTTCCTTTGAACAGCCAGCTAAGGTTGTTACTTATCTCTGCTGTGAAGAAAATAAATAAATCAGAAATTCTTTTTTTTTTAAAAAAAAAATACTTTCAATTTTAATTCCCCTAGTTTGAATTTCCACCTACTATTCCTCTTCTCATTACAACTTTATCTAAAATTAACGATCCCTCTTACACCTCTGCATTATATGCTAGATATCTCCACTGGAGATACTTAAGAGAATGTGATCAAGTTACCTTTTAACCTCCTTATAAACAGGAGCAGCAAAAATCTCTCTATGATGCCTCCCCGTTCACTTCTCAACATTGAACTTTTGGGACTACTTCTACAAGAGAGGAAGCAATTTACTCTCTCTTTGACAGTGCAGGGCTCTCTTGAGGTATTCTGCAGTAAGTGCCAGAAGTGGTGACTGTTCTGAGACACAGATCTGCTGTGTAGGTGCTCCATTTTATGTTCCTCAAAATTCAACTTGTGGAAGCAACTTTTCCACACACAGGTCACAGACATCCTTAGCCTAGACATGGAGACCCAAGCCTCATCTCTTACATCTCCTGGCCAGTCATTACCCAGCTGCATCAGCAGAAAGAAAATAGGGACTTAGGGAACTGTGAAGGGAAAGTGAAAGCACAAAGGACAGCAGACAAGAAGGGTTCAGTTGACATCTCAGTTTTGCACACATTGACAGCTAGGTTTCTGTTCTTCCTTTCAGCATCAGAATGACACCTGGACTAAGAAATCCTATAAGTGCACGGAATCAACCCTTAAACTCAGGCATAGGAGGTTTCATGTGAACCTGAGGAAGAATATTTTCACTGTGAGGGTGACAGAGCACTGGAACAGGCTGCCCAGGGAGGTTGCGGAGCCTCTCTCTGTGAAGATATTTAAGAACTGTCTGGATGCATTCCTGTGTGATCTGCTCTAGATGACCCTGTTCTGGCAGGGAGCCTGGAACAGGTGATATTTTGAGGTCCCTTCCAGCCCCTGACATTCTATATTCTATGTAAAATATTGTTAGAGGAATGTGAGCTGTCAGCCTCTTACATTTTAAATAAGTTTGCAACATAGTATTACATCCTTAGTCTGCATTCTAGATTGCACTGAATAATGCAAATAGCAAACCCTCTCTCAGAGGGCAAAATTAGCTTTATGGGCTTGTCATTTGTTTTTTTTCTTTCCTATTTTCCCTCTTCTCTAACCTTCTCTCTAGTGTGTTAAAAAGTATTAAAAAGTGGGGTTGTTTTTTTATTTAGTTTTTCTTAAATCTCACCAACATTATTTCACTTGCAGTTTGACTAAGTTTTATCAAGGGCTCAAGAGACAGAGATGTAAAGAGATGTTGGAAAAAGTCTTAAAAGCATCTCTCTCTGAAGCATTTTTTACTTTTCAGAATTTTTTTTTTTTATGTTATCCATATAACATCCACCCACAAGATGGTCTTCAGCTACTACAAACAGGAAGTATTTTTAATGCAATGTTTGTGTTCGAATGTATAGCTTTTTACCAACAAAAAATAACCCAAAACATTTTTAGTTAATGGTGACTTGTGCTGGTTTGAGACTGATTGGAATAGTTTAATGGAGAAAATTATATTAAAATTATAGGCTGTAAAAAGAAATCAATGGTGATGTCTACTTCACCTGAGATGGATAAGAATAAGGACACAAAACACAGATAAGACAGTCTCTCAGTCTCTCTCTGAGAGCCAGTGAGTCCTCTCCTCTCTGCTGAATAATCTAACAAACCACTCTACTTCTAACCCCCCTGGCCGATCCTCCACACTCACTTTGTGTGTAAGGCAAACCCTGGGGTAAGGTATAGGAGTGGGAAGAAGGTGGAAGGGTGGTTGGGAGCCTCTCCTGGGGACTCTGATTTCTGGGAGGGGAGTTGTGTTTCTGTATTACCTTTAACTTGTCTATGTCTGTAACTATTCCTGTCTATNACCATCACAGGATTTAAAGCCATAAACCCCATTGAACAGGAAAGGGAATTAGGACCTTAGCAATCTGTTGTGGCTCTTACAGCTTCATCCATTCCCAAAGGAAAACAACATGTTGTCCAGGTACACCACTAAGAACAGAGCAACACAACAGCATGTTGAAGCAATTTAAAGACAAATAAAGAGGCAAATAATAGTCATGCTTTAATTTTGCAGACTCATAGCACTCCATACTGCTTCAAGGAAGAGTCCCTTGCCCTGCATCTACCTTTTAGAATGATTTAAGTTTCAAACTTAAACAAACTCCTCCACAGCTATAATGCAGTAGCTTCCGTGGTAAATCACTGAAAAGTCCACCCAGCAATATGGGACAGGGCAGTGGAATTCAGGACAAAAACAACCCCAAGATTCTTTCAACCACAGCAGGGAGCAGGCAGTTCCTAGCCCTTACAGCTCTTCAGAGAACAAATGCAAGACTCTCAAACACACCAGTAGTAGGATTCACACACCAAATTAAGCTGCGTAATATAAAAATTACACATCCAACTTCCTACACTCTCTGAAAATGAGAAACAGCTGACTTCCCAAGGATAATTCAGTACCTTAGGGAGCCTACATGAAGACTGGAAAGGAATTGTTTTCAAATGTCTGTGGTGATAGGACATGGGGCAAAGTCTTCAAACTACAGAAAAAAACAGATTTAAATTAGATGTTAGGGGCAAGTTCTTTACCACGAGGGTAGTGTAACACCAGAACACATTGCCCAGGGAAATGGTTGGGGCCCCATCCCTGGAGATATTCAAAGTGAAGCTCGAAGGGCTCTGGGCAACCTGGTCTGGTTGAGGATGCCCCTGCTGACTGCATGGGGGGTTGGACTAGATGACCTTCAGTGGCCCCTTTCAACCCAGACCATTCTATGACTCTGTGACAATTCCTTCTAAAACTGATACCTAAAACAGGTGGACTGAATGGCCATGTGATTTTGACAGGGCAGAGAAGGAACTTAGTGAATTATCCTGCTTCAGATACACACATTTTTGGTCAAATTACAAGACAGAAATCTTCACTGCTGTCACTTTAGGCTCTACATCTCACGTTGATGTTACACCCTAGGGCAGAGATTGCAGAGTCATACAACTAACAATAATAATAAAAAGGTCCAATGCTCAATAAGCATGGTGCACTGTATCTTCACCAAGAAGAGCAGATAAGTCATAGATACCAGGTCAACAGAGTCATAGAATGGTAAGGTTGGAAGAGACATCACGGATCATCCAGTTCCAACCTCCTGCCATAGGCAGGGGCACCTCCCACTAGTACAGCTCACTCAAGGCCTCATCCAATCTGGCCTTGAACACCTCCAGGGAGGGAGCAGCCACGACCTCCCTGGGCAACCTGTGCCACTGTCTCACCACCCTCACTGCATACAACTTCCTCCTAACATCCAGTCTAAATCTCCCCTCTACCAGTTTAAGCCCATTGCCCCTTGTCCTGCCATTGCAACACCTTGTAAATAGTCCCTCCCCAGCCTTCCTGTAGGCCCCCTTCAGATACTGGAAGGCTACTATCAGGTCCCCTCGAAGCCTTCTCTTCTCCAGGCTGAAGATCCCCAGCTCTCTCAGCCTGTCCTCATAGGAGAGCTGCTCCAGCCCTCTGAGCATCTTTGTGGCCCTCCTCTGGACCCGCTCCAACACTTCCATGTCCTTCCTGTGCTGGGTGCTCCAGAACTGCACACAGGACTCCAGGTGAGGACTGAGAAGAGCAGAGTAAAGTGGCAGAATCCCCTCCCTTGCCCTGCTGGCCACACTACTCTTGATGCAGCCTAGGACTCGGTTGCTGTCTGGGCTGCATGTGCACACTGCAGGCTCATGTTGAGCTTTTCATCAACCCAGACCCCAAGGTCCTTTTCCTCAGGGCTGCTCTCCAGCCATTCACCACCCAGCCTGGATTTGTGCTTGGGATTGGCCCTTGTACTGTGCTAAGATTACGTAGATACAGGGCAGAAATTTACTTATTTTAGCACTTTGTGACTTATTAAATAAATAAATAAATAAAATAAAATGTTCCAAAGCTAATAACTGTGGGAACTTCACAACTGCTTGAACATGTCTCTCCAAAAGTATTAATAAAATCTCAAATGAAGACACAGGGTGGGAAGTCCTTAATCATTACTGTGATTTTAATTGGCACTGATTTGTCATCCAGCTGAGAGCTCTTTACTTCCACAGGGATTACCTATTTTCACAGGAGCAGGAATGACATCAGTCTAAAAAAGCAAATGAAGCTAAAATTAAGTATTTTCTCTGGCTTGTTTCTGAATAACCCAGTAAGTGACAGGAACATTACTCATCACAGACTCTGAGGAGAAAGTCTCCTGAGAGCAATCTTTCTTTTTCTTCTACACCACAATGCACATAAGTTTTCTTTCGTTCTTTCTTCTGGGCATAAAGCATCAGAAAAGGAATGGAGCTTCCTAAATGTGGTCACAGTTTTAAAGCACCGAATGCTTAGATATGAAACCAGCAGTTTCAAGCCATTGTAAGCAGACCATACATATCCATATCTAGTGACAGAATGTAAAAATTGACATCTTCTGGAGGAAAGAAAACTTTAACTGATACCTCAGGATTATGAACAGAGTACATAGATGTACAAGAGTTAGTTAATGCAACCCGGGCACATTTAACTGATGTAATGTCTCGTGCAACATTGGTGCCACAAAGCCAATTTCATGAGCTAACAGGAGGCACAGCCTGACCTAAAAACTTAATTAATACTGTAGGTTAATCCAAATTAAAGTAAAATATTTTCAGTGAATCTTAGGTCCAACTTTCATCCATCTCTTAGGGACATTTAGCTGTCACCTGGGCACAACCATGAGTAAGTCCCATAATGACCCTGGACCTCTAAAACTGAAGGTAAGTTTTGGGTGGAGTCCACTGGGTTCTGAAGCAATTCAGCATGACTTGATGACCCAGAAGAAAAAGAATAATAAATCTGGTCTGGCTCAGCAGTGCAGTTGGTGGTTTGCTTGCAGACAGCACTCACTTTTCTCTGTGAATGAGCTGAACCTGTGACCCAGAGTGTTCCAACCCAGAATTTCAATTCTTCTGAAAGTCAGAAGGGATTAGCAGCTGTAGCTCCATTCTCTAACTGTACATGGCTTGTAATTAGATGGAGTAGATGCACAGGGTATGTTGCAGTTCTCGGCATCTGTAATCTTCACAAGCAATCATTACAAGGAAAAAAAACATGAAAAAAAAAAAAGAGCAACAACCTCCAAGTAATCCAAGGGGAGAACTCAACTGGAAAAACACCCAGTTATTTTTAAGCCAATACAGTTGCTTTTCCTACAGCCATTTCACACCAACTCTCTGCTGGATAACACAAAGGGAATTGGCCCACTGGGAAGTTATTCTATTCATATTTGAACTACTGTGACTCCTCCAGTGATACCAGGAAAATAATTTCATTCATTGGATGGACTAACAAGCCAAGAGAGGGTCGAATTTTGCAGAGACATGTTCTAGTGAGGAAAGATTTGTAGAACGGAAGGCACCGAAAAAGAGACAAATTACTTTCTTGGAGAAAGCAAGAAACTGGGCTCCTGGCTGGAAGCAACTTTGTCCTGCTGCAAAGGCTCATTCAGAGTAAATCTTTACACTGGGTTTAGTAGAACTCACACCAGGAGCAAAGTACTCAGCAAGTCCTGGTATCAAGCATTTATTCCCAGAGTCACCATCAGTGGGTTAGATATAATTAACCTATAATGATAGCACATATAGGAGAAGTAAAAAGAAATAAACTTCTATCTCTCTGACCTAGTTTCAGACTTGATCTAATATGCTTTAGTATTTTCCTTGACCTCAACTCATTTGACTGCTTTTCTTTCCCTCCTCCAAGGCTTGCATTTCCTGAAAGGCTGAGAAGATACAGATAATAAACAAATCACTGGCAAAATACTGTGTCATATTTCTGCTCACACTGTGCCCTGATATCTGCTGGTATGGATTGTGCCAGTCTGCATCTGACACCTCAGTAATTTCACACACTGAGGATCAAAGAAAGGGGGTCTAGCCCATTGTGGAAAAAATTGTCAAATCAATACTGTTGATTTTACAGAAATAGGGTTCAACCCATTACCATGTCCAGCCTACTATGTACCAATGTGAAGTTAAGCACTGTATTAAACCATTAATTTTCTGGGTGGGCAAAAGGAGGTTTAGGGAGAAACATAAAATTAGAAGCTGCTACTTTTTAAGGCCTCCCAGAACAAATTTGGTTTTTGCTTCATCAACAGACTGCAGAATTTCAGAGACTGACTGATTGGTGATGACAGGATTGTCTTATTTCAATAAAGGAATAATTTTATTTTTCTTCATTAAGTATATATTTATACTGCATAATCATTTTGCTTGCTTTCCTTTATATATTGTTCTGTCTCAGCCCAGGATGAGAAGCTACAAATCATCTGTATCCCACATGAGTATCAATATTTAACAAAGCTGTTAATTTCTTTACAGTGTTTCTGTTGTCTTTGTTAAAGAGGCCTGGAGCCCAGCTATTAATCAGGCTCCCAGTTTTTTCCTAATGGGACGACAAAGAAGCAACAGTTTTGGTTTGGGGAATCTACTGGGATACATAATCAAGTTGGGGTATCCAGGAGAGGATCCACATTCAATCAAAGTGCATCTATGGTCCTAATTATACAAATATCTGTAGAAATAAGCAGGGACTACAAAAATCAAACTCAATTTTAGACAAGAAAATGTATTCAATATAATGTGACAAGGGAGTGATTATATTGTTACAAAGATGTAATTTCTTTTCTGAGATTGCCATACACTTGGAGAACACAGTTAAGATTTCAGTGCCGTAGCTCCTTCATCAAACCCCACGTTACCATAGATGCAACACCAGTAAAACCCACTATCAGAGAGCAAAACTGCTGCATTGCAGTCACTCCAAATGTAAGGGCCTTACTACACCCTGGGTGATAAAAATCAGTGTTGCTGTAGGATGGAATTGAACTGTGAAGCACGTTACCTCCCTACTGCACCAGAATGGAGCACTGTTGAAAAGATGGGTTAATAATTTCTGCTAACATTTAACAAGCTAGACAGTCTAACAAGTTAGAGCACTCTGACATCTCAGGCATAAGAGAAATTAAATTCACAATGTTAGTTTCCAGAACTCATTGTGTTTAATGCCAGACTTGAAGATTTGAAAGGGAAGCCCTCTTTCTGATCCCTAGATCAGAAACCTGAACCCATCAGGTCTGATCTCTGAAGTCTCCTTGCTCCCTAAGGACTCTCTAGAGAGGCTGCTGTCATGAGCAGCAATTAGCACTGATTGAGATGAGACTCATTATGATGCAGACACCTGTCTAAGAAAGAACTGGACAAGAACCACTGACACTTTTTACTCAGACAAATGATCAGCCATTAATGACAGCTTTCAGGTAGTGTCAACAAAGCTGATTCTAAACTGATGACTTATGTACAGGTCTTTTCATCCTGAACCTTATGTTCTTAGTCTGAGGAAGAAAATGACAAGACGACAGAAGTTTCACTCTTTCCTTTGTTATTAGTGGGCAACAGTTTAATGAGTGGTTAATTGAGACTTCAACCACATGCATTATGCACCTGCTAGTAATACACTTACCTCAAACAAGACCTGTTTTTTGCCCTCAGCCTTCTTTAAAATTTGGTGTTTCATAGTGGGCACCTGACCACCTTCCACTTTACTGGCTTAGGATCCCTTGACAAGAACCAGCAACAAATCAAGTGTGCAGCATAGAGAGGAGATGAGTCCCATAGATTGTTTTAAAAGGTAATATCATTTTCAATTATACAGCACAAACACTCCAGCAAATTCTACATCACATCACCAAGGAAACTCACTGCAATATTTCAGTCAAAGCCCAAGAAAGGATTTCTACAACAGTTTAATAATAACCGTGTGTTCTTCTCTGTTGCCCTTTACCCAAGGATATCAGTGCTTTTCACCCAAATTAATTCATTTTCTTAACACAACTTCAAGTGTAATTTCAGGAAATTAATTGAGTATGAGATTCCTACATATCCTAACTGCTGATCCCTTGCCATCTCTATGCAGAGCAAGAAAAATCCCCATGAGTACATTCAAATCATGTGGTGAGAAATCCCTTCCTCCACTCTATGCTTCGTAGTACTAGCTTCTCAGACTTGACAAACTTTAAAATTTTCTAAGTGTTGGCACTCTCTTATTTTCTTGGTAGATATGGATTTTTAATACTATTTTTGACATGTTCAGATACAGATCCTTATATGTTGATGAGGACATTGCAAAGGAGTAAATGGTAAAAGCAATCATATGTGTTGTCTTAACAGAAAGACTGACCCACTGCACACAATTTGAGAAACCAGGGAGGGAACACACGAGCTGTAAGTCGATATGTAATGAGACAACTGTGATTTCATGCACAGAAGTAGCTACTGATTTGATCATCACTGGAAGGGTGAAGGTGCAATTTCCTCCCCTCCTGCCCAGCATCTTTATATCCCAGCACCATTCAGAAACGCGACAAACAAACAGCACGTAGCTGAAATGCCACATCAGACAAAGTGTTTTAGGACACAAGATGGCTGAGCCTTGCACAAGACATACAAACCTACCAAATTATTCCATAGCTGTAGGACTTCTAATCTATACCAACATTTGCTCTCAACTGCATCTGATCAGTGTTTATTCAGTGCTAACTACAACTCACTAGACCATAGGCAGGGACACCTCCCAGTAGTACAGGGCACTCAAGGCCTCATCCAACCTGCCCTGGAACATCTCCAGGGAGGGAGCAGCCACAACCTCCCTGGGCAACCTGTGCCAGTGCCTCAACACCCTCACTGGAAAGAACTTCTTCCTAACATCCAGTTTAAATCTCCCCTCTGCCAATTTAAACCCATTACCCCTCATCCTCTCATTGCAAGATCTTGTAAATTGTCCCTTCCCAGCCTTCCTGTAGGCCCCCCGGAAGGCCACTACAAGATCCCCTCGAAGCCTTCTCCAGGCTGAAGAGCCCCAACTCTTGTAGCCTGTCCTCGTAAGAGAGCTGCTCCAGTGCTCTGTGCATCTTTGTGGCCCTCCTCTGGACTTGCTCCAACAGTTCAATGTCCTTCCTGTGCTGTGGGCTCCAGAGTTGTAGTTTAAGTAGACAGCAGAGCAGCAAATCCCACTGCTTTCTGCAGAATTCTATTGGTATTACTTATTTTGTTCAGTCAATGAAATTACTATCCAGATCCATTACATTTTTCTGATTCCCCTTTCTACCAACTCTCATGCTCTACTTCTGCCTCTGAATTGCAATGGTTTATGTAGGCAGTTGTCCCAGGTTTGGAGCTAGAGGTTTTAAAAGTCCTCTAGGGACTAGAAAATTGTTATTCAATCCCATAATTCTGCTATCACTTTATAAACTCACAGCGAGGCCAGCTCTTCCTCCATTCCTCCTCTTCCAGCCCTGCATCGGGCAGGAGCTGCTTTTATCAGCACAGACATGTAAGGAGAGGTCTGTGTTGGGGTCTCCAGAGGCAGGGGCATTGGGGCGTGAGGATTGGAGCACTGGGGATTATAGATCTAGTGTGGGGTTGGGGCAAAGTTCATGGGAGTCGCCATGGGTGTTGTATCTGCTTTGTGATTTCTTTATGTAGCTCTTTTCAAATATAATTCTGTTTTCTCTCCCATTCATTTGAGAGCTTCATTCTGCTGGCTCTCGTTAAAAGCCACGACAGCACTGTAGCTGCTTTTCTCTATATAGGTGCAAAAAATAGGGACAATTCAAATCACAATGAATTCTTACAAGCTTTAGTCTTTGACTGACAGATGCCAGTATGAGTAAGAGCAGTGCTGCTGTTGAGGACTTTGCAGGGACCTCTCTATAGGAAAACTTTTGCAGAAAAATGAAGCTACAGAGCTGTGAAACTGTCAGCACTAGGCTGAAGAGTGGTGCACAGCATCCAGAGAGGTTTAAAATCCAATGGTGAAACTTGTGTTTGAATCCTGCATCAAAAGGGAGTAGAGTTTAAAATAAAAATAAAATAATCCCTCTTCTGAAAGGGTAGTTTCCTTCTGATTGAAGGTCTATTTCTTGTGTTTCATCTTTCCTCCTGGAGTCTACATATTATATATATTGATCTCCTATTGTCTGCACTTTATAGTGGGCATAGTTTTCAGGACAAATAAAAACCCACATAGTTTAGAACTTAGGAAAATATTTAAGACAAAAAGAGTTAGAAAATGAGTGAGACAGATCAGTTCTGATTATCTTTTACAGTTGTATGTACACACACACAAACATATGACTTGACAGTGCTGGGTTAACTTTGACTTATCTTAAAGTTGCTTTCTAACCAAAACAATTGCATGATTCTATGTTAATCATGTTAAATGTTTATGTTAATTAGAAATTATAAATGTTACATTTATAACTTAACAGAGAGACAGGGATCTGCTGGAGAGATGATTAGAGAACTTGAGCATCTCCCCTATGAAGAGAGACTGAGAGCCCTGGGGCTGTGTGACCTTGAGAAGGGAAGACTGAGAGGGGATCTGATCAATGTCAATAAATATCTGAGGGGTGGGCGTTAAGTGATTGGGGCCAGTCTTTCAATGGTGCACAGAAGCGTTTACAAGGAACAATGGATACAAACCTGAATATTGAAAGTCTCACCTCAACATGAGGAGAAACTTCTTTACAGTGAGGGTGACAAAGCACTGGAACAGACTACCCAAAGAGGCTGTGGAGTCTCCTCCTCTGGAGACTTTCAAAGCCCACCTAGATGCATTCTTGTGTGGATTACTCTAGGGGGATCCTGCTTTGGCAAGGGAGTTGGACTTGATCTCTGGAGGGGCCTTCTGTGGTCGTGTGAAAAGAAGTAAGAAGATTTCCAGAACTCTGGTTTATTTAGATTTTTTTTCCCCAAAAAAATCCTAAATGAGGCTGGGCATGAATGCTAGCAATAGCAATGAACAATTTCTCAAAGGGTCTGGCCTTATTACTAAGCTATTCTGGTAATACTAATGCCTGAATCCAAACACTTGTTTACATGGTCTGCTGCCTCTCTATATGAACTATTCACCATCTGGTAAGAGTTGCTTGGGTAAATGCATTGAGCTCAAATATGTGATGATCCCATACTGGCAATAATGACCAAAAAAACAAACAAAACAAATAAAAAGACATTATTAGCCCTCAGAACCAAAAGTTTAATAAAAGTAACTCTACTTGAGCTAGGCTGTGTTGCCAGGAGCTATGGGGAAGGAATGAATATGGAGAGATTTCTGGGGATGTATTTTCATTTACATAACATTTTCAAAAGGAGGAGAAAAAGCATGAGAATGGGACTAAGGGATGAAATACAGTGAATGATAAATACTAACACCTTACATACAATGAAAAGCTGTTGCAGACCAAATATGCAAGGCATAGGTTTGCCGAACCACATCCTAATTTCTGAAGTCTCTTTTGACATCAGCGATGTCTGGCACGCATGGTGTCTATTCACAAGCACGTTAAAGGCACTTAGGCTCTGTGTACAGACAGGCAGGGGGTTAAAGGTTGTATGGGGTTTTTAATAAACTTTGGCAGTGTGCTTCCATTTCATGGCTCTCCAGTGAACCATGAATTTAACAAAATTTACACTGTGATTGCTGTGAGCTGAGAACAAGCACAACATTTTTGCAATTTGGCTAACAAACGTTCACTTGATAAGGTAATGACAAGCTAGTGGCTTCCCATCCCCAGCCTACAAAACTGAGGTTTGGGAGGTTTGAGTGATTCTAGACAACTCATCCTGTTAAACTGAAGTAAGCCTTCCTTGAACACTTCTGCATGAACATGCTCCAGACTAAGTGATTCATTTCTATGTATTTACCATCTCTAACACACAAACTATTAGAGTTCGCATACTGGTGTTTGCATACTACACTCATTCTTCACCTGTCCCATTGTCAGAGGTTATTGGCCACTTATTAAGGAAGACTGAAAAGGAACTTGGACGCAGGTCTCAATTGATCCAGTCTCCATTTTAGTATTTTAGAATGCAATAATTTTACCAGACAGTTTAATCTAGGGGTCTGTAAAACAGCAGTGGAGGGGCAGGGAGCCCCCAACATGTAATGGACATGGAACTGTTGGAGCAAGTCCAGAGGAGGGCCATAAAGATGATCAGAGGGCTGAAGCACCTCTCCTACAAGGACAGACTGAGAGAGGTGGAGTTCTTCAGCCTGGAGAAGAGAAGACTTTGGGGAGACCTTGCAGTGGCCTTCTAGTATCTGAGGGGGCCTACAGGAAGGCTGGGAGGGACTATCTTGTAATGATAGGACGAGGGGTAGTGGGTTTAAACAGGCAGAGGGGAGATTTGAGCTAGATGTCAGGAAGAAGTTCTTTACAGTGAGAGTGGTGAAACACTTGAACAGTTTGCCCAGCGAGCTTGTGGATGCACCCTCCAGGAGCAACCCATAGCCAGGGGGTTGGAACTAGATGATCTTTGAGGTCACTTCCAAACTAAACCATTGTATGATTCTAGGCAGGTTTGGCCACTTTGTCCTAAGGACAGTGATCTTTAGGGCAGATGAAAAGAGACTTGGGAGAGTGGCAGTGTCTTTAGTTCTGACTATCTATAGCAACTTCTTTTCCTCAGTCCTCAAAACTACTCTCTTATCAGATGCATTTACCAAACTTTCAGATGAAGTAAATCCAATCAATTTCAAATCACTTTCAAGTCCATATCAGTACAACTTTGCATCTACGAAAACCTTTGATGAGCTCTTTACCAGGGTCTTGACTCTACAAACACTCAAGTATACTCTTCATCTTAAGCACATTCCTCAAACCTATTGATCTCAATCCACTTCAGTGGATTATAAACATGTACTTAAAGCTGGAGACCTATATCAGTGCTTGCTTAATACAAATTTTTCAATACTGAAGTGGACTAGATTTAGATACACTAAAAATGAAGCCGATCCTTTAATATTTTCCTGATTTGCATAGACTTCTCACAGGTTTGTTAATAAACATATCTGGGAGATTTGCTATGCTGGAAATCAAAGCCTTGCAATAGGAATGTCTGAAATGATGGAATGGATGGTGAAATCAGAGCTTCTGTGTTTATATCTTCCATGTGATAGTCAGGAATTTGCAAGTGTTCAGGAGTCAGGAGGAGCTTGCTGGGAACAGCAGGAGAAAAGGGAGAGTTGCACACAAGGTAAGCAAATGTCCCTTGCATTGCTGGGAAAAAAAAAAGAGTTAGATTAACCTAATCTTGTGGCACACCATCAGTATAGCTCCACTGTTTCAGCAGGAAATGTACTACAGTGCTCCTAGATTTGCTCTTGAAAGACTTAAAAGTCTCAGTAGCATTACAGGGAGGAAGAACTACCTATTTCATGCATCTATTGACATGGAGATCAAAACCCACCACACCCAGGTGTATATAAGGACACCCAGCCTCTTCCAGCTTTTCTGATAGCATTCCAGTCACTCTGATTCAGCAACATAGGCATGGCTCATGATGGCCTCCTAATTTTACTCCCTCTAGGTGAGGATCAGTGCATCAACATTTAACTATATGTAAAAGACAGAAGCAGCTTGGAGTCCAGGCCCTGGTAAAGTGCAAGCACAATGAACTGTCAGTCACACTATCGCCTTCCCAAATTATCCCTTTTGTCCTCTCTCTTCTGTGTCTCCATTCCCAAGTACAAACACATTGCAGTGCTGAGGCAAAACCAACATTGTGTTTCAGTACCTGAGAGAACACAGTAACAAACCAAAAAAGGAATCTGTAAGAGTCCTCTACAGATAGATGTGTGATGATTTCCTGTCTATATGGAAGTTAAATCTCATCTCAATGCCTCATGCAGAAGAACATGGCATGGAATCCTGGTTTAAGGCACAAATCATCACAACTAATGGTTTTTCCCTAATGTAATTTAACATTTAGTTCCATCACTTTTATATTTAATAAAAGTGGCCAACCTGTTTCTTGAGGCTTCATATTGTCTAGACTTCAGCAGCTTCCTGCAGCAGTGAGGTCAGAAGTCTATCACAGTATCACCAAGGTTGGAAGAGACCTCAAAGATCATCAAGACCAACCCGTTACCACAGACCTCAAGACTAGACCATGGCACCAAGTGCCATGTCCAAACCTGCCTTGAACACCTCAAGGGACAGTGACTCCACCACCTCCCTGGGTAGCCCATTCCAGTAGCCAATGACTCTCTCAGTCAAGAACTTTCTCCTCACCTCCAGCCTAAACTACCCCGGCGCAGCTTGAGACTGTGTCCTCTTGTTCTGCTGCTGGTTGCCTGAGACAAGAAAGCAACCTCCCCTTGGCTACAACCACCCTTCAGGTAGTTGTAGACAGCAAGAAGGTCTCCCTTGAGCCTCATCTCTGGACATGCTCAAGTACCTCAATGTCCTTCTTAAATTGAGGGGCCCAGAACTGGACACAGGACTCAAGGTGTGGCCTAAGCAGTGCAGAGTCCAGGGGGAGAATGACCTCCCTGCTCCTGCTGGCCATGCTATTCCTGATGTAGGCCAGGATGCCATTGGCCTTCTTGGCCACCTGGGCACACTGCTGGCTCATGTTCAGGCAGGTGTCAATCAGCACTCCCAGATCCCTTTCTGCTTTGCTGCTCTCCAGCCACTCCCACCCCAGCCTGTAGCTCTGCATGGGGTTGTTGTGGCCAAAGTGCAGCACCTGGCACTTGGATTTATTGAATGCCATCCCCTTGGACTCTGCCCATCTGTCCAGGCAGTCGAGGTCCCGCTGCAGAGCCCTTCTGCCCTCCAACCCATCAACATCTACCCCCAGCTTGGTGTCTAATCCCATACCAGGCAAAAAAAGTATTTCAACAAAATTCAAATTTCCCACCTTCCAACTGAACCGAGTGAGCATGCAACAATAGAACCTTATCTGTCTTTTCTAGATGATTGTATCAGGTTTACATAGGTGTATTGGGGGATCTACAGTGGTGGTTTCTGTGAGAAGTTACTGAAAGCTTCTTTCATGTCCAACAAAGCCAATGTTAGCTGTCTCCAAGGTGGACCCATCAGTGGCTAAGGCAAATTTCCCCTGCAGCCCATGGTAAAGACCATGGTGAGGCAGGCTGTTTTTCTGTAGCCCACAGAGTTTAGTGGTGGGGAAGATATCCACCTACAGCCTGTGAAGGATGCCACACTGAAGCAGATGGATTCTCAAAAGAGGTTGTGACTACATGGGAAATTCATACTGGAGTAGGTTGCTGACAGAACCCACATTGGAACAGCTTTTCTGGCAGGATTTGTGAGCCCAAGAGGGATCCACCGCGGAGCAGTCTGGTCCTGAAGGACCATTCTAGATGGAAAAGACACATGCTGGAGCAGTTCAATAAAGAACTGTAGCCCATGGGAAGGATCAACACTGGAGAAGCTCCTGAAGGACTAGCTCTTATGGAACAGACCCCATGCTGGAGCAGTGGAAGAGTGCAAGGAGTCCTTCCCTTGAGGAGAATGAAGTGGCAAAAACAACGTGTGATGAACTGACCACAACTCCCATTATTTGTCAACCCGTGCTACTCAGAGGGAGGAGGCAGAGAAAATAGGGAGTAAAGTTGAGTACAAGAAGAACAGAGGGGTGGGAAGAAAGTCTTTTAAGATGTGTGGTTATTTTCTTACTAGCTTCCTTTGATTTGATTGGTAATACACTAATTTCCCCAAGTCTAGTCCATTTTCCTCATGACAATAACTGCTGTGTGATCTCTTCCTATCCTTACTTGACCCATGAGCCTTTTGTTACATTCTCTCTCCCCTGTTCACCTGAGGCAGGGGGGTTAATAGAGTAGTTTTGGTGGGCACCTTGTGTCCATCCAAGGTCAACCCACCACAATGATTCATTATTTGACCTTTTATCTTGTCTTCTCTTACTCACCTCTTTTCCAAGCTATCACATTCTTCTCATGCCTTTTCACAAAGGAGTTTTCTGCAGAGCTTGATATTTTCCTCAGCTGTACCTCAATCCCCTCTAAGTCAGCTCTATCCTTTCCAAAAGGGAATGACCAGTACCTCATTCAACACCACAAGAAGACTGCAGCACTTTGCTGTTTAACAAAAGCTAGTCTTAAAAGCACAGCTGGATTTTTATTTTTTTAGTACTGTCACCAATAGTCAAAACAAACAAAACCCCAAAACCAACCAACCACAACAAAAACCAAGCCAGAATTGTAACTATACAAAATTGCAGTAGAATGTATCAATTTCAGAGAGCAGAAGGAAATAATAGCTGCTGAAATCTAGATGTACTGTACAAAAGGAGAGGGTGGTGACGGAGGAAGATTTCTTGCTATTGATCTTTGTCATTTGGTTTTTTTGTGGATTTCATTTTTATTACCATGATCTAGTTACAATCCACTAATTCTGTGACTCAACATTTGGAGGAAGGAGTCTTACTCAGTTGATATGGCAAATATATAATATTCTAAATATTATTCCCTTAGTGATTTCTTGTCAACCTCAAATAGTTAGTGCTCCAAAAAATGAATGCTTTAGAACTGCTGGAGTGAAGGGGGGAAAGCACACAAAGCAAAATAAGGAATTATTACTTTCTGTCTCTCCTAATGTAAGAATTTCCAGAGCAGCCTGGACTTCAGTGTATAGCTCAGAGTTAAACTTGGGAACTCCTTTCCACAGAACATGTCAAAATGTCACACAGCTTCACATTTAGAATATAAAAATCTATAAAAGGTTATTAAACACAAAGATGTTGTTTCTGGCTCAGACAACTCCCAAGCTACAGGTTAGTGGGTCTGGGAAATGGAAGCACTGCATACATTTCCCACCCTTAAGCCTTGCCATATATAGAGAGAATAGATGTGCTAGCATGCTGCCAAAACCAGGATAAAGGTCTTAGCAGTCACTGTCCTCACTCATTATGGCTCTTCCTATCATTTATATGTTATGGCAGAAAGGATTTGAATCCTGGAAGAGGTTACTCTTTTTTCCCCTCATCTTTTTCCACTAATGCTGTCATTGATATTATTCTCACTTTTTATCATACCATCATGATGAATCACAACAGTCTTTGACATATTGCTTTTCATTTCTATTCATAATTTTTCTGTATCTTATTTCAAATAACTTCATGTGCCCAGAACTGTTGTGCTTACTGCCAGATATTCATATAAAAATAATCTCTGATATAGACCAAGTAGACAAGCAGTAAAGCAAAGTGAAGATGTGAAAGAAAGTAGTGCTACCCACCTGAGAGGTTATATCAGGCTCAGTTAATTGACAGCACTGCCAGAGGCTAGGACATGTTGTGGCACGGCCTTAGTTTGCTACCTCTGGCATTTTCCCTATTTGTACTCAGACTGGGATGAAAGGTGCACGCAAGTGTCACCTTTCTAGTCCCTGGTTTCCAGGAGGGAAAAGCATGAAGTCAGGTGGGTAATGGAAACAGGATGAATTGAAACTACTGAGGACAAAAGTTCCAGTGGAGGACCTTCAAGCACAGAGAGCAGGGAAAGGTCACATCTTCCTTCAGTGAGGAGAAGTTAAGAAAAACTTCCTCCTCAGACACTTCCATGAAACTGAGCTCTCCGTAACAGCTACACATTTCACTTCCATGTCCCCTTCCTTCAAACCATGCATTCAAGCTGCTCTCCAGTTGTCAGAACAGTAGATTTTGTGAGGTACTAGTCTTATCCTTGTCCACAGTTCTTTCGGTTTGGTTTTGTGTTTTGGTTGTTTTTTTTTTTTAATTTATTTATTAGTGGGTTGATTGCTTGGGGTTTTTTAAAATGAACTGTGACAAGCAGCACAAAGACTTGTCAGAGGTATGGGGAGGAGATTATTTTCTCCTGTGGCTGTAAAAGAAGGAGAATGAGGCTGTGCCACAGCATCTGTAATATAACTCAAACTGGCCAAGGTAGCTCCCACATAACTCAACAGCTTGTCCTAGGAAGTTTCACATAAGATAAGGGGAAAAAATTATATATATTCCTGAAAAAAAACTATAACTGGAATTTACAAATCAGTAAGCTGTCATTTTTCCCTCTCAAAGGTGCTTGTCCAAAGTCCGCAGGTAGTAAAAGAAAAAAGTTTCCCCTTCCTTGTCTTCAGTAAGTCTTGTGGAAGTTCACAACTGCTTCATAACCATCAAAATAACTTCCAGTGCAACTTCAGTCAAACCAGATATTGTGAAAACAAATTTCAGAACTAAAAAACTTCTAAGGGAAGAAATGTTCCCAGTGGCCTTAAGTGTCAGAATCTTAAACACAAGCTTTTCTGCAAGAGTGAAGGAAATCCCCTCCAAAGCAGATAAACCTGAGGACTTCTATTTTGGAATACTCATGTCAGGTCATCTTCAGAAGTCATAGCCTTTGGAAAACTTTACAATCTTAATGTCTCCAAAAGGTCCTAGAAACCAAACCATCGAAAAAGCAGCTCTCAAATCAGAGTTGATCCCATAAAACAGTCTGTTATTGTAAGAGAGTGGGCTCACTCAGGGTTTGTTTGGTTTTAAACCACAATAATTTGTGAAGGAGAGGGGAGAGAGTTCTGTGCTAACTACTGTAGTCTTTGCTGTAGGTCTGTCACCGTCACCGTAATAGCTCTCCAGCTTCCACCATACTTTCACAGTATCACCAAGGTTGGAAGAGACCTCAAAGATCATCAAGACCAACCCATTACCACAGACCTCAAGACTAGACCATGGCACCAAGTCCCACGGCCAAACACGCCTTGAACCCCTCCAGGGACGGTGACTCCACCACCTCCCTGGGCAGCCCATTCCAGTAGCCAATGACTCTCTCAGTCAAGAACTTTCTCCTCACCTCCAGCCTAAACTTCCCCTGGCGCAGCTTGAGACTGTGTCCTCTTGTTCTGGTGCTGGTTGCCTGAGAGAAGAAAGCAACCTCCTCCTGGCTACAATCACCCTTCAGGTAGTTGTAGACAGCAAGAAGGTCCCCCCTGAGCCTCCTCCTCTCCAGGCTAAACAATCCCAGCTCCCTCAGCCTCTCCTCATAGGGCTTGTGCTCGAGGCCTCTCACCAGCCTCGTTACCCTTCTCTGGACACGCTCAAGCACCTCAATGTCCTTCTTAAATTGAGGGGTCCAGAACTGGACACAGGACTCAAGGTGTGGCCTAAGCAGTGCAGAGTCCAGGGGGAGAATGACCTCCCTGCTCCTGCTGGCCGCACTATTCCTAATGCTAAATCCACTCAGAATTAAATGTAGTTTCAGTCGAGAGCATCAGAGCATCTCGCATCCCAGAGCGGGGCCCAGATTGAGTGTTTTTGGGTCACCCTGAGTGCTTACACTTGCAGAGTGAGTATCACACCCTGCCACGCCAATCAATCTTTTCATCAACGTTAAAGAGTTCAGGTCTGAGCATCGAGTCAGACTTTCAATCAGGATTTATTTTCTTTTCATTTTGCTTCAGAGGCTGACAAGTGGGCTTGAGCACATTTCAATATGCTGATTCTTCTTTATAAAAGCAATTACATGCAGAGAAGCACAGAACAACTTCAAATGCTGGAAAAGCCCCATTGGATTTCTGATTTAGTAAGAAGTGCTTAGCACCACTGATGACAGCTACCAAGCACCCTGCAGGATTTGGTCTGAACGTACTCTACAGAGCCATGAGTTAAAACAAAAGAGAGACTTCTCTTTTTTTGCATTACTATTTTTACCTGGAATCACATCATTACGAGTCTCAGGATCAAAATCTGTGAAATCCTTTCCCATTGATAAAAAGCACAGATATCATTAACTACTTCTAGCACTTCAGAACTACCAGCCATCTTCATATCAGCTCAGATGAAGGCTACTCCAGTTTGGATCAGCAGGATTTTTATTCCACTTCCCTTGGCTGGTGGATCATTTAATGCAGTATATTACCTTTAGTAATTCTGGAAATCCAGAAATGAGCTGGATTGTTTGAATTTGCTTCCTTACTAGTATCACATGTGTTCATAGAATCATAGAATCATAGAATGGTAAGGTTGGAAGGGATCTCAAGGATCATCTAGTTCCAACCCCCTGCCATAGGCAGGGACACCTCCCAGTGTTAAACACAGCAGTGATATTTGAAGGTAGGGAATAGGCAAATGCTGTTGTTCAAATGAAATTCCTTTAGGATTAATGAGGGGAGACAATATTCAGCTGTGGGATAACTCCTTGCAAGACATGAATGAACCAAGCTGTAATCATTCATTTTCACACATATGTGTTTCCCTCAGGCCCAGCTTACTGTCTGCTATTTCAGCTGTGCTTTTCCCAGCCTTCTCACTGCTCTTCTGAGATGCCACACACCTACTCTGGACCTACAGGTCATCAGTTTCATGCTTCTAACACATTCTTCTTCTGACAATTTTAGTGGTGTTTATAAAATAATCAGCAATGTCTTACTCAGTAAGACTTGTATGACCTTTAATTATTCTGGCCATGATACTAAAAAAAGGTCCCTCAGAGAAAAAATGGATAAGCTGCTATGCTTAGTCACACATGGGTATCTTGCTCTGCCTATAGTGACTCAGACTGCTTTTAGGTCTAGTGTAGGAGATGTGTGTAAGAAGTGTGTCACACATTTCCTGCTAGTTCCCACCAGCGCCCTTGTAGTTCTTGCTTGTAGGTACGAGACAGCACAAGCAGCCTCCACTCAGCACCAAGGTGACATTCAGAATATGAATGGAAGAGAAAGGAAACATTTTCTAATTTATTTTCAATACCAAAAAACTCTTCATCTCTTCCTGCACTCAACTAAGCCTCCTCCAAATCAGGTATTCCATGGCATCCCTTTTGTAATGGTTGACAAGTTGACTCAAGGCATGTAAAACACTAGAGGAATATTTTTTTGAGGGAAAAGAAAAAAAGAACCCATCTTAGCAGTACTCCAGCATGCATATCAATAAGAGAGTTTCAGCAATCACTTCCTGGGTGTAATTACATTCATCTACATCTGTGACTATGTGACCTGTCAAAGTGTCAAAGAATCTAGCCAGAGAGTGAAATTCCTTGCTTGTAACAGCAGCCCATGTCAACACCTGCACTACTTCTATTTTCATTTTACCTGTAGAGAAATTGTCTAGGCTTGCAGTCAAACAACGTCTATGGCATATTGTTGCAAAGATGTCTATCCTAAGCTTGTAAGATCAACTCCTAGTGTGATGATATTAAACCTGAGTTAAATGTCTTCAGAGGATTTAAGCAAAGCCAGGTTAATAAAGAATCCTCCAAAAAGGGTTGAATTTCACCTGGCATGGGAAGAAGACAGTGTACAAGCATGCTGGAGCAAGGTGAAAAGAAAATCCTTTTGCATTAGTGTAAATGTATCACTATGCTTGCAGCAAGATATTTTCTGCGACAGCAAATTCATGATGGTCAAGGGCCATATACTGCAAATTAGGCTAATTTCACAAGTTAACCTCAATAAATAAAGAGCCACTTCTTCCACCTCTGTGACACCATTTGACATCTCCCTGGGTAAATGCCACTGATCTGTGACAGTCACTGGTGAATCTCAAATGGGAGTTTCCCCTTTATTGAACTTGAGCTCTACTACTGAATGGACAATTGAGAAAGCATGTGGGGAACAGGCAGCAGCTCCACACTGAGGAATAGAATAACCATTAAAAATGGTTAGAGGAGTAACCTCAGAGATCTGATCCAGTGTCCTTCAGAGGGTAGTCCTGATCCAAACTACAAGGCTTAGGAGAATTTGTACTCTCAGGATGAACCACAGTTGTGGGCTCAGAGCACAGTTACCTTAAGATACAAGTTATTAGCTTTCTCCTAGTTTCCCTTAATCTCCATGGGAAACCACTGGGATCCAAAAAGACATTGAAGACATGGATTTTTCAGATCAGACTCATCGAGGTATTGTGTGTGTGCTATGTACAACCCTTAAGTCCTTCCATGCTATCCTCTGGGCTCATAAAAAGATCAAGAACAAGCATTGCCTGTGGGGCAGCTCCCAGGTTCAGAAAACACTGGCTGTTGGCTGATGTAATTTCTCAATATCATGTGCAGCCTGAAGGTGTCTGGAAAATTGTCAGCTGACCCACAGTTGGGAAAGTATGAACATCCCTGTCACAGAACAAATGGACTCAGAAGAAACCAGCATAGCTTATAAATAATTGTAGTCCAGGCTCAAAACATCCAGTATAAAAGGTTCATTTTATCTCTAGACCATTCTCCAGCAAGATTGCAAGTATGCACTTCACACACCTATTCTGAGCAGAGAAGAAATTTTGCTCAAAATCTATAAAAAATGACCAGTTAGAAATGGCAAGCCCAGGGGGAAAAATTACTGACCAATGCACAGGAAAGAGCATCTTCATAAAATACAGCTGGGTTGAGCTCATTCTGACCACACAGTATCACATAAGGGGATATAAAATCACTTTCTGCATAAGCAGAGGTACTAGAGATTGCTGTGGCACTTCAAAAGTTCCTCACAACTCTCTGATGCAATGCGAGTCATGAAACTTCTGCTCGTGTGAGTTCAGCTTGACATTAATGAGCCTCATGCCACAGCACTGGTTACAAATTGAGGTGGAAGGACAATAGGATGGCTGCTGGCTCAAAGCCAGCTCAACCTACATTTCTAAAACTGTTTGCTTTGCTGGAGCCTGGAGATGACACAAAGTTTTATCACTGAAAACACTTTTGATGAAAATATCAGCTTCAGCAAAAGACAAGTACACTGCAAGGCTATAATGATTTTAAGACCCTAAGTAGATGCTTGAATTGCTCTCAATGGTCATTTCTGTGATATAACTCTCTTTCTTTTTTTTTTTTTTTTTTTTTTTTTTTTTTTTGGTAAACTGACATTTTTCTAAACATCCTTTAATTTTTTTTCTAAATGTTTAGCAGGTAACCGGAATAGTTCAGTTCTGTTAGAACAAAGCTTCATTGGGTTATGTACATTAACCATTTTACCATCTTAGTCAACAATATGGACAGAGGAACTGAGTGCACCCTCAGCAGATGACACCAAGCTGTGTGGCACAGTCGACTTGCTAGAGGGAAGGAATCCACCCAGAGGGACATGGACAGGCTGCAGAGGTGGGCCCAGGCCAACCTCATGAAATTCAACAAGGACAAGCATAAGGTCCCGCACCTGAGTTGGCACAATCCCAAGCACAACTCCAGGCCAGGTGGTGAATGGTTGGAGAGTAGCCCTGAGGAAAAAGGACCTGGGGGTCTGGGTTGATGAAAAGCTCAACATGAGCAGGCACAGTGTGTGCACAGCCCAGACAGCAACTGTGTGCTGGGCTGCATCAAGAGCAGTGTGGCCAGCAGGGCAAGGGAGGGGATTCTGCCCCTTTACTCTGCTCTCATGAGGCACCACCTGGAGTAGTGTGCAGCTCTGGAGCCCCCAACACAAGAAGGACATCGAACTGTTGGAGCAAGTCCAGAGGAGAGCCATAAAGACAACCAGAAGGCTGGAGCAGCTCGGCTATGAGGACAGACTACAAGAGTAGGGCTGGGGAAGGACATTTAAAAGTTTGGGTAATGACAGGACAAGGAGTAATGAGGTTCAACTGGCAGATGAGAGATTTAAACTGGATGTTAGGAAGAAGTTCTTTCCAGTGAGAGTGGTGAAACACTGGCACAGGTTGCCCAGGAAGGTTGTGGATGCTTCCTCTCTGGAGGTGTTCAAGGCCAGGTTGGATGAGGCCTTGAGTGACCTGTTCTAGTGGGAGGTGTCCCTGCCTATGTCAGGAACTAGATAATGTTTGAGGTCACTTCCATGATTCTATGCCACATCTACTGTGATTTTGCTTTAACTGGAATCTTTTCCTGATTTTGAATGACATAGAAACCCACTTATATATATTTTTAATATGTATTATATATACATTATATATATTTATATATAACATATGTTTATTTTTATATATTTTTTTAATATATGTATTTTTTATATATGTATAGTAATTTATTTTTTTCTAATAACAGAAACTTTACCAAAAAACTCACTAGCATTTTCTTCCTCACAGAAGGTTTTCTGAAGGCATTGCCTCTTAACCAAAAAGAAATTGCAGCTTCCTGATAGTTCCTGGGTGATAGTATTTCACAGGTTAGCATGACAGCAGTTACATCTAGCTCTGCTTTGCTGCTCTCCAGGTGCTGCGGCCTGCTTAGAAATGCCATGACCTACACAGATTTCTCCAGAAATATGCTCCGACTCACATACCAGTCCAGTTCATGCTTCTTGTCAGCAGAGGATCACCTAAATTAATACCAGCTCTGCCTGCAAAAGCTTCTAATTATACCAGGTTTGAAGTACATTTTTAGTTCAAAAATCTAAAGTAGTAAAAAGAAAGTAAATTATTTTTTATGACATTCAAGTAGTATCTCATGTATAACTATTTAATCAAGTCAAAATCACCTTCAGTTATCCCCATGGTATTCAATAAGCACTGCAAACTGAATGTTATAATATGCTTAATGAACTCTACATGATTTTCTCAAGAGATCTAAATAATGAAGGCTGATGTAACTGGGTGAGCAAGGCCAGACTGAGAATCTGCTTGCTCTATGACAGACAGGCTGAGCAGAGCACTTCTATTAATTGATTACTGGTAAGACTCTGAAAGGCAGTAGATAAAAATAATTTTTAAAAAATGAACTGAAGCCTCCATCATGAGAAGCAGCAGTTGAAAGACAGGATCCAGCAGATGGAGAAATTAGGTAAGTTGGACAAGAGAGCATAACTGTTATGGTTTGGGACACTACCACCATTAATTACTGCAGAATTTTTCAAACATCACTATTATGTAATAGTCTGGTGATTTAGCCTTGTACTGTTACAATTGTAATATCAGTAAGTCACACAATCAAAGAATGTTAGAGGATGGAAGGAACCTCCAAAGATCGAATCAAATTCCCTTGCCAAAGCAGGATGCTCTAGGATAGTTTGCTCAGGAATGCATTGAGGTGTGTTTTGAAAGTCTGCAGAGAAGGAGATTCCACAACCTGAGCAGCCTGTTCCAGTGCTCTGTCTCACTGTAAAGAAGTTTCTCCTCACATTGAGGTGAATCCTTTAATGCTCAAGTCTGTATCCATTGCTCCTTGTCACACTACTGTGCACCACTGAACACAGATTGGCCCCATCCACTTGATAC
Organism: Eubucco bourcierii; assembly: GCA_013396675.1. Classification (NCBI taxonomy): domain Eukaryota; kingdom Metazoa; phylum Chordata; class Aves; order Piciformes; family Ramphastidae; genus Eubucco; species Eubucco bourcierii. The sequence continues at coordinate 115,304 of VWZE01000290.1, read as the reverse complement.
TCACCCCTCAGATATTTGTACACATTGATCAGATACACTCTGAGTCTTCTCTTCTCCATACTAAGCAGCCACAGGTCTCTCAATCTCTCTTCATAGGGGAGATGCTCAAGTTCTCTAATCATCCTTGTGGCTCTCCATTGGACTCTCTAGCAGATCCCTGTCTCCTGTTGAATTGGGGGGAGCAAAACTGGACACAGTACTCCAGGTGTAGTTTCACCAGGACAGAGTAGAGAGGGAGACCCTAAACCTGCTGAACATTATATTGTAACAGGGACAAGACTGAGATAGAGAATTGTCTCCTTAACCACAGTTT
>VWZE01000290.1:99273-114942 GCA_013396675.1 Eubucco bourcierii | reverse complement strand
GGATGCCAAGAGATTATCCATGACAAAATGCTCTTGTCATTTTCACTGTCTTAAAGATCCCACGGTGGTTTTGCTTCATAAGTCTACTGCTAATTATACAGATGAGACAAGATTTGGTACGTGAAATTCTGTTATGTGCTATGAGGGACATGGGACTGGGAAGATAAAGTTATTTTTTCTGCTTTTATTTGTTTCTTGCATTATTAAAATTCACAAGAGTCTGCGACATGAGGAGGATGCCCTGTCCAGGGATGATTTTCCAGTTTTACATAACTAGAACTTTGGATGATACACAAATTCAGACTTGGCATCATAACTTTGAGGTCAAAAGGCTTCTGTTTCTTGAAAAGGCTCGACAGACTGAGGGGTTTGCTAGGCAGGAAGGAGCTGGGGAGGGAGCAGACTGTTTCTTGGGAAATCACTTTCATTGAAGGAAACTTGCCTTTCTGCCTCTCTCACCTTGCCCTATGGTTCTGTTCTTCTATTTATCCAATGGAGTCACAACTTCTTCCCCATGTGAGTTACCGGCCTCTTTGTAAACCAGGTGCTCTCTTTTCTATATAAATGAGCACATTCTACCAGTCATTATCACAGTATCACCAAGGTTGGAAGACACCTCAAAGATCATCAAGTCCAACCCATTACCACAGACCTCAAGACTAGACCATGGCACCAAGTGCCACGGCCAAACCTGCCTTGAACACCTCAAGGGACAGTGACTCCACCACCTCCCTGGGCAGCCCATTCCAGTAGCCAATGACTCTCTCAGTCAAGAACTTTCTCCTCACTTCCAGCCTAAACTTCCCCTGGCACAGCTTGAGACTGTGTCCTCTTGTTCTGGTGCTGGTTGCCTGAGAGAAGCAAGCAACCTCCTCCTGGCTACAATCACCCTTCAGGTAGTTGTAGACAGCAAGAAGGTCCCCCCTGAGCCTCCTCTTCTCCAGGCTAAACAATCCCAGCTCCCTCAGCCTCTCTTCATAGGGCTTGTGCTCGAGGTCTCTCACCAGCCTCGTTGCCCTTCTCTGGACACGTTCAAGCACCTCAATTCCTTCTTAAATTGAGGGGTCCAGAACTGGACACAGTACTCAAGGTGTGGCCTAAGCAGTGCAGAGTACAGGGGGAGAAAGACCTCCCTGCTCCTGTTGGCCACACTATTCCTGGTGCAGGCCAGGATGCCACTGGCCTTCTTGGCCACCTGGGCACATCTAGTACATCAGGTTAGGAACAGCCTATTACCTATTTGAGACTGAGTTTAAGACAGCAAGACAAACTGCAGATAGCCATATCTACCATTTTCCAAGTGTTTTTCAAGATGATCATTTTTGATCTAACTCCACTCAGTATTGTGTGGAACTTCTGTTGGGAATTAGCATGTTACCTTTTTTGCACAAAGTATGCATGGTTTTGTCATCGCTCCGCACAGAGCATGATTTTCCTACTTGAATTCACATATCTTTATGTCAAAATACTGTGCTGGTTTGAGGCTAATTAGAATATTTTAATAGAGAAAATTACACTATAGGATGTGAAAGGAAAACATCATGATGTCTACTTCACTCATACGCTTGCTGGAGAATTGTTTGGGAACACTAACCAAAACAATTGATAAGTCAGTCTCTCTCTGTCGCTTGCTTGAGCAGGAGCTGCTGGTGGGATCTAGCAGCTTCTGGGCTCTGGCTCCTCTGCTGATTAATCCTCACTAACCACTTGTCTTCTAACCCCCTTGGCTGATCCTCCTAATTTACCTTGCACGTAAGGCAAACCTTGGGGTAAGGTACAGGGGTGGGGAGAAGGTGGAAGGGTGGTTGGGAGCCCCTCCTGGGGTCTCTGATTTCTGGGAGGGGAGTTGTGTTGCTGTATTACCTTTTACTTGTATATTTCTGTAAATATTGTGTATATAGTGTAAATATCTGCTGTACATTGTGCAAAGCTGTAAATATAGCTTCATCATTTAACTTCCAGCCGACTGAGTGCTAGTCTGGGTCATTTTACAAAGTGTGGGGGGGTGGGGGAACTCCCAAACCTTCACAAATACACAAAAGTATGCCTCCCTGCAAACACCAGTACAAGTATATAGACATTACCAAGATCATACATTTGCAAGACCACATGCACATCTAAATACAGACTGCTACCCAAGAGACCACACACTCATCTAAAGGTACACACTGGTTGCACAGATTCCGGTGCAAACACATTAACACACAAGTCACAGTCACACACACACACCTGAAAACAACAACAACAAAGTCACTCTGCTCCATGTATGAAGCCAGAAACAGTTAAGTCATAGCACTTTTAATATGTATACCCTATAGGACTGACTGAACAGCATTTGAATTTCACCTCACTTTGGTTTCAGCCTGAACCTCTGAACAATGTAAATAATTCTTTTCAAGCCTGTGAGATGTGAGCAATGAAGACAACAATGTCAGTGATATAATTTTAATAGCATAGAATGGCAATAAAATGGGAAAATCCCACCACTGCCCATAAAAGCTTATTAGCCTGACCTGTATTTACTCTTCTCTTCTGGAGAAATAAGTTTGTTTCTCAAAACTTATGGGAAGCACTAACAATAATGAAGCAGAAAGATTATCAATGTAAAAAAATTAGGGTGACCCATAAATGGTTATAAACTTGCCCCTCTTTGTTGCCCAAGTACTTTTGATGAGTTTGTAAAGTTTTAAACCTCTTAAATTTAAGATGGAACAGTTTTATTTCTTTCAAGCTACAGTGGAAATTATTTCCTTATCTATCATTTAGAATGGTTTAATACTTTCATTAATCCACACATCATAAAGCAGAAAGTGATTTTTATACCTATTCCAATCAGTCGTTTTGCCTCTCTGCAAATGGAAAGTGACTGTTTTCTGCTGATTCTGAAGTTAAACTTAGGACCAGTATCTTCATAAGATAGGTTAGACATGAAAGCAAAGATTATGAAGGCAGATAGAGCAGGCACAACCTCTGTTCTGTCTCTAGTGGAGGGATTCCTGGTCTTTGATATTTAGCAGGACTGCTGATTCGCTTGTTAAGAAACATTGCCCTGTCACATTTGATGGAAGCCCTGTAAGACGCTGCTTTAGAGTAACAGCAATCTTGTTAGCCACATGAGCCAGGCACCCTCTTACCAATGCCCTTGTCCTTGTCTCCAGACAAAGTGTTCCCAGCCAATTAAAATATCACAAATCATTTCCAAAATGTATTGACAGAACAGAGTGTGGCTGAGAACAAATGTCCAAGGCCTAACTTCCTGGAAAGATAGCTGGTAGGGGTTTCAAGAAGCACAGTCCCAATTATAATCAGTGATAGAAGTTGCCAACTAAGGCTTGCTTTTATTAGGATTTATTTTATTTAATAGTTTTTATTAGTGTTTTATTTTCCATCCAACCCTTGCATGACTCTCCACCCAAACAATGGATTTGTGAAAAGAAGTCTTTTCTTGCCCCTATCTTTGCCAGGTATCTACAGAACCATCAATGTGATGATTTCAAAAGCTGTTGAGTTGCCCAGCCTCTACTTTCTGTAGTTTTTTCTACTTGACAGGTAGCAATTTTCCCATACTGTGAGCTTTGACAGCCCCAAAACTGATTGATGATTTAATAGACAGAACCTTGTTATTAATGTCTCACGATGGTATCAGTTTAAGCTTAGATCTATAGAGCATCAAGGTTTAAGCACTTACCACAACACAAGTTATCAAGCGTCCCCAGTAATGTCAATAGGATTTTGGTCAGCAACCTCTATGCTCCCTGAGCTGGCTCAACAGTTCTCACAGAAATGAAAATTTAACTTACCACTCTATGGATAAGCTGTACCTGCCATGAGAAGAAAAGAGTTTCCATGAAGAACACAAAGGAGAAACTCAGAGTTGGACCTGAATGTGCCTGTTGACACCATAGAGATAAAAGAGATTTCAAAATCTGCAGGGAATGGATTTCTCTCTAAGAGCAGATCTTACTCTGCACATCAGCCTCTCCCTCATGGGTGGTCAGACTTCCTCTTGACGTACTCTGGTCAAATATTGAGATCACTGCCACTTTGTTTCTCCCAGCAGGCTGCAAGTCCTGACCTAAATTAAAACCTGACCTTGGTTGCCACTATTGAAATTGATATCAGTCGGAATTAGGGCCAAAATTGTGAGATATTTTGCCTATAATGAGAGGTAACAGAGTTAATATTATTACTTTCAGCACGTGAGGGCAAGAGAAGTGGCACAGGCAGTTCACTGAAGTCTTCACTTGAAGATTAATTGTATTGTATTTTGCCAGCATCTCAGAGAGCATGAGAAAGGACTGATCAGAAACAGTGAAGAGGATTGAAGAGTAACAGCCTTGCCCTCAAATAAACTCAAGGCATAATACCACACACAAAACCTAGGCATTCTGAACCATTTCTCTAGACTTAGGTGCCCAAGAGTTGACCTTTCTAGTCAGCCTACAAGCTCCCTGGGGCTGCATGCTTCTGTTCAGAGGTGCTCAGCTTGGGTAGTTAGGAACTTATTGCCCTTGAAAATACAGGAAGTTCTCCGTTTCATATAGATAAAATGAACACTATTTAAATGCATTTAGTAGTTTAGGTCTGTGTCCTCATCCATTTACCCATGTTTTTTTGCTACCATTTCCAAAGAACTAAGTAGTAGTAGTGGAGTGACCTGTTCCAAAGCACAGAGAGGTAGATCCAGTGCCATAACAGCCTAATTGGGGGTACATCAAATCTGACTGTATTAAATGTTCATGAGTCATTCATGTTCAAAGGCAAGCATCCTTTGAAGCCACCAACCATCACAAAGAACCTTGTGAAGTTGTCCAGCTTGGTGACTTAATGAATCAAATTTAGAAGGTCACTGATTTAGGCTGTCTGTAAAAGCAATTCGTAAGTATCTCTGGTGGAAGACCAAACCTCCAGCCAAGAGAAGAGCCAGCTTCATTCTACCAAGCTGTCAGAGTTTCTATGGAATTACAGGCTGAGGCAGAGAGTGGTCACATCCAAATGCCTTCCCCTATTGTCTTCCAAATAAGTTGGAGCCATTTGTCAATGGCAACCAGCTATTCCTTTTCCAAAAGGTCTAATCAGTATGTCAGCTGGTTTATTAGTAAGACAAATCCACCACCATCGGTCACAAATATCACACTTTCTACCAAATGATCTTCCTCTTCTGATAATTTTTTTTTTCCAGTACACAGCAACATTTTCTCCAAAATGTTTAAGTAGCAAAGCTTTTACTTCTTTTTCCTGAAGAAGAGAGGTGAGTTTTTCAGTACTCATCACTGGTAAAAGAGTACAGAAATGAAAAATAGTTTATTTCCTTAGAAGTACTGGAGGGAATAACTATCATTACAATATGTTGGTGAAAAATCAGCTTTTCTGCCTCCCACACTAATATTTAGGTATCCTTGGTGAAAGTCATAAGCATGAGAGGTAAATTTTTCTAATTTAGCTTTTGCTGAAATGCTGCAGGCAACAGAAACAGGCAGCCACATCCTTTCTGGGAAGCACATTGCCAGTTTAGCACTTGTGTATTATTTGCCATCCATGGCGCCACCCCTCATAACAGGTCTCTCCCAGTTGCCCCATCCTGACATCCAATCCACATTCACTCTAAACAACCCTGCAGACCATTAATGGGCACATAAGCCCCAGAGATCTCAACACGGAGCAATCTTCTTGGCTTTTCACAAATCCAGAACAACAGGACCTCCTGGGTACTGCAGAATACTGCAGACTATCTGCTTTGTGTTGGTTCACAAACAACCCAGCCACACAGAGGACAATTCATAACGTGTTTGCTTCAGGCTTGAAAGTACGTCAGGATCACAAAACACCATTCAGTGAACTGTAATCCTGATAGCTAAGCAAGTGAGATACTGAGATCAGGTAAACTGTGTCAATCTCAAGCTGCTTCTACATTATATGATCTGGATGAATATGACAATGATCTTACCAGTAGTTGATGCCAAAGATGCATCTCTTCAAGTATCATCTCACCTGCAGACATCTTCAACTGCTGGCTAATACAGTGTGTTACCTGGAGATCCACTAGAAGTCCTTAATGTTGATATCCTTACAGAATAAGTAGTCTGTTTTAAAGTCTGGGTGTTTCAGTGTTTGAGTTTTTCTACTTCTGCACTTCAGTGAAGGTAAAACCTTTCATCGAAAAAATTCTCTGTGGCATCTGTTTTATTGTTGCTCTTTCTTACTTCTCCCGCAGTTCCCTCAACACAGAAGTAGCCTTCCAGATAAAACATTTCCAAGCAATTTTTAAGCCTCAACAAATACAGGATTTTCCCCATAAAGTGAGGCTTTGTCCATAATGTTTAATCTGCCTTTAGAAATATAAAAAAGAGAAATATTTCTTATAAATAAAGCTCAGTAATTTAAACTTTCACCTGGAAAATTTCTCCTAGCTCTCAGCACCAACATTCAGTCTGCATGAGTAAAAGGTAACTTCACAGACAAAAAAACCCAACTCTTTTTTATGTAAGTATATAAAAATATCCACACATGCATGTATGGATATGTACACCTACATGTTCAGTACCACAGAGGAACACCTCATCACTGGCTTTCTTGTGTGATTCACTTTTGACATCAATACTGATTGTCATACGTCAGGATTTGACAGATAGATCATGCCACTAATTGTCACACTCCAAAACATGTCCAAGCTTGGCAGCTTGCTTTCCTACTAGTTGCCAAGCCACAAATCTCATCATCCAGAGAGATGCTTCAGGCTTGTTCTCAGGTCTGGTTTGACACATATTTACTGTGCTCTCAGATGGTGGCTCATCTAATCTCACTTGCTGAGCTGGACAAAGAGAAAAGCAGACTCTTTTGCCAATAAAATGGCTGAGGAGATTCTTTGCTGACTGCCACAAACACATATTCCTGAGAAATAGAAAACTTCAGGTTCTGCTCTCTGCCTTTTGAACCACTACACCAACACAGAGGATAGAAAAATCACTCTAGAAATCATAGAATCATAGAATGGCAAGGTTGGAAGTGACCTCAAGGATGATTTGGTTCCAACCAAATGAACCTTAAGAACTAATTTCATGTAGTTCAAGAAAGCTCTTCCTAATATCATGGAGGCACTCCCAAGCCAGCCAACAACGGTTGCCAAAATTGCAAATTTATTCCTTCCACCAAAGTTAAATGATTTGTTTGGATGTCAATCACGAATACACTACTACACAGTTAGTACCTAAGCTTCAAGGAATACTCTTACTTGAAAGATGAACCAAAATGTGCACATGGTCCCTTATAAAGGGAAAATCTCCCACTCCAGAGTAGCTAAAACCTACAATCACCCAAGCTGGTGTGAGGACTCAATTAAGAACACCCCTAGAATAAATACACCCAGCAAAAGGTAGATAAGGCCTCACTCAAATTGTGGAAGCATCCTTTCATTATATCCCAGTGCAAGGAGAAGGTTCAGGAACTGAGAGGCCACCTTACCTCAAAAGAAATCAACTCAAAATAATTTTCTGGCTGGGCTTCATTTATACCCCAGTCAAGCCTGCACTGTGGTCATTGCAATTAGTTGGAGGGGTAAGCCCACAGCAGAAGCTGGTTAAGGGCCTGGATGCTGAGGCATCAGTTAATTGCCATGAGGCACCCAGCTGATCTTCATCAGGCCTCTGGTAAGCCATGGCCCTTTCTCAGGTGCCGTGGCAGAGGTTTATGTTTCTGTCAGGTTGTTATCCGGGTTTTCTGTTAGAGCTTTGCCACACCCGGGAACAGAAGAGTGCCCAAAGCTGAAATCCTACCCAAAAATTCTATGGAAATAAATGCAAAGCTCCCCACTGATGCCAGAGAGCTTCAGCTCAGCTATTGCTTTTACCTCCAGCCGTGTAACCTGTCAGGACCACTTCCTTCTACCTGTCCTTGCTTTCTTTTGGTGTACATTTCCTCACAATATATTCAGAGCAAAACTTTCATGGGTAGCTAAGCACTTACTTTCAATCACTAAAGTTAGATGAGACAAATCCCACCCAGAGAGATTAAACAATTTGTCAGGGAGGAAGAGCCCAGGCTCAGCAGGCATCTCTATTCAACTCTTCCCACTGCCAGCACCTCACCTACTTTCCTGTCACCCACCATTTGGTTTATCACTCTGAGCCATCAGTACTGAGCACTCTCCGGTTCAGTTCTTCCCAACAGCCGCACCAGGGGTCATTACCCAGGCTTACCCACACTCCCCTCCTTCCCACCTCCCATTCCCTCTGTTCTGCCAGCTGTGTCCATCTTGGCACCAGACTGAGACTTTACAACTGCATTTCACTTTGCAATGGTGATAGGTTTTCTACCAATCTTATATTTGAAGCAAATGATGATTCAAATCTATTTAGAATGTAAAACAGAATCAATAATAACTCTCATTTGGCTCTGGCACTTGGGAATGTGTAACAATTCAATGCATATTTAGACATAGTTTATAGCACCAAGCTACGTTCTACCAACACGATAAAGTTGCAATCTGGCAGTGGAGTAGAGATTAGACATCGGTGGAAGAGAAGCAGAGATTGATTTAAAGGGTTTTTTTATTGAACCATAACTTCACCACATGGCATTTGCTAATGAGCAAGCTTCTGTTTTGTATTTTTAAGTAACTTCTGCTCATGCATCACTTCTCCAATGTATCTTCTCTCAGATGACAGGAGTGTAGAAGCAATAGAGCAGTTGCTGAAAGAGTGCACAGAATTGGTCATTCTGGACTGGAGACCACATACAGTTCTATTAATGTTTTGTCCACAGGCACAGAAATTATTTAGTAGCAATAATAAGAATGGAAGACCTTTTGGTAGACTGTAAGAACAGTTTGATCATCACAGGAGAGCTAAGAAAACATTCCCAAGGATTTTAAAGTAGCTGGTGATTGTCAGGACAAAGTTTTCACATAGTGAACTAAAAAAAGAGCATGAAAAGGGATTGATTTTCAGTAGGTAAACAAATAATATTTGTTTTTACACTACAGGATTTTCAGTAAGAGAATCACAGAATCACAGAAACATTCAGGTTGGAAAAGCCCCTCAGGATCACCAAGTCCAACCAATATCCCTACTCTACAAGGTTCACCCTAAATCGTAACCCCAAGCACCACATCCAAACAACTTTTAAACACATCCAGTGTTGGTGACTCAACCACCTGCCTGGGCAGCCCATTCCAATGCATGACCACTCTTTCTGTGATTTTTTTTTTCCTAGTATCTAGTCCAAGCCTACCCAGTCACAGCTTAAGGCCATTCCCTCTTGTTCTATCACTCTGAGAAGAGACCAGCACCAACCTCTCCACAACAAGAAGCAAAGCAACAACGGCTGCCTTGGAAATTGTAGCCAAGACCTGTAGCTCAATGAATTTTTAGTGTATTCTGAAGTGTTAAGAATATATATCAGTACAATCTGGTAGGGAAGAATAAAAACTAAGCTTTGTTTGGTGCAGCTAATAAAGAAGAAAAAAAAAAAAAGTTTTCCAAATAGTCAAATTATGAGAAGAAAAAGAGCTTTATAACCTCTGAGTCTAGAGGAAGAGACAGATAAAAAGAACAGATACACCTTATATGAACAAAAGAACAAAAAAGGTATCTCAAGTAAAACTAGATCAGCATCTGATACATTGCTTTACACAGTATGACTGAATTATTGACTGATATAACAATTACAGACTTCCATTAAAAAAAAAAAAAAAGAATTATAAGTCAGCAGCAATTAAATCCCCACAAACTTGGTGCAGTTAGAAAGGGATATGAATCAAAAGATAAAAGAAGTTACATAATTCAATGTTGAAAAAAAAAATCTACAGTAGAAAAATTAATCAGGAAAATGATAAAATTATTTTCATAAATCACTACAGTGCAACCTTTCAGAGCACTCCAGATAAAAGAGAGAATGTGATGACATTGTCACTTAGGCAAAACGATTTCTCACATCATTTCAAACAGCTACATGGTTCCTTTGACAGTTAAACAAAAGAATGCTCAGCAGTCATGCACATCTGATGTCTCCTTGAGCCAGAATTGGTTGAGACCTTCAAAAGGCACAAAAAATGCATACAGTGGTTTGGAAGAAGGATGAAGGTCATGATGTGAATATATAGAATCATAGAATCAAGCAGGTTGGAAGAGACCTCCAAGATCATACAGTCCAACCTATCACCAAGCACTAGCCAATCAACTAGACCATGGCACTAGGTGCCCCATCCAGTCTTTTCTTGAACACCTCCAGGGACGGCGACTCTGTTACCTCCCTGGGCAGCCCATGCCAATGGCAAACCACTATATATGTGAGAGTATGGACCTCTGATGATCTCTAATAGACTTTTTCTGCAAATCAAATTGCAGCAACTAGCCAACTTATCTTCATTCTTGCATTCCAACAACAAAGAAGAAGTAGAGATGGCTTACTATGCTTCATGTCTTCTAAGTGTGTTGGCCTCCATGTCATTTCTAGTGTATGCAAGTTCAAAGACAATCCACCAAGACTGTTAAATACCAGTACATTGAATAGCTGTGCTTTCTGAATCAAGTAAATTACAAAGGATAAAACATTAAACCCTCTTTGCTGTTTGTGATGCTAAAAGTGACTGGCTACATCACACTGGTAATAGCTGCTCACAGTCCACCAGATGAACAGAGCAGCCTATGAAGTTTCACCATTTCACTCCATATGTCACTGCAGTTCATGCAGGCTTTGGAGCTGCCTTCTCCTGAGGCAAAGGGTAATTCAGTTTCTACATCCAATTCCCAGCCTCATGACTGAACATGTCAATAGAGATTAGTCTGTGCTGTAAGGTCAGCTTTTGAGATGTGGCTGTTAAGAGTGGAAGTCACATCCCAGATGTCACCCAAGAACCATCAGAGGGTAAAGACTGTTTGCAGTCCCTCTTGAGTTATTCCCAAGCCAAGCCAGGTTCAATATTAGTCACCTACAGCTGAAAGGTGCCACTGCTCATTATAAATCTTGAGAGCAAATCTGTCCATCAAGCAGGGAAAATATTGAATAGGAGAAAGGAGAAAGATTAGGTCTTCATCAGAGTCAGTACCCAAGAAGAAGAGTAGCTGTCAACACAGCTCCCAGAGAGCAAAACAACTTAATGGAGCAACTCTCCATGACAAAGGAGAAACTGAGCTTTACAACCAACATGGGATTCAGTTGCCTCAAACTTTAAGTCCTTGCATTGAAGTGAACAGTAATATATTTAGTTTTTCTTTTACAGAAGACGGTATTTTTTCTAAGGTCTCTATAAGAGGACAAGGACAGAAATGCAGACAAGAATTCGAATGGAAATCAGAAAACATCACCTTTTTTGTAGAAGCTTTTTAGGGGATTGAAAAAGAAGGGAAATAGATAAAAAGTATTTAAAACCATTCATCTCTAAATTAAACAAAATGCACTCTTCAAACATTAATAGTTACACATGTCCATCTGCTGATGAAAATTTATTACATCTCCACTCTTAAACAAGCAGAAGAAAGTTATCACATCTTTCATCTCTGTTTGGGGTTGAGGTTAGATTTATATTCTTACACTGACTTGTGATGCGTGCATGGGCTTGCATATTGATATGGGAGTCTTCCTCAATTCAGCTAAACCAAAAGAGGTCACCAAGACATTGCATCCCTACCAGGAGGACAGAGAGAGTTCAGATGTGGGCTAATGCCTTCTCTGAGGGAAAACATGGCCCTTACATAAGCAGAAGAGGACTCACTGCAGTGGCTGAAGCTCACAAAGGATGGAGTCCCTTGACTCACAGAAACCAACATCATACCCAACCAGCACTTTTTCCAATGAGATTGGCAAGGATTTAATTCATTTTTTCCACACCAGTTCTTCACCCAGCCCTTGGGACAAAGCAGTGCAAACACAGACACCAACAGCTTCATTTGAAAGGCACAAGGGATGTGTAGGTTACACATCTGATTCCAAAAATGTTGTATACTCACTTGGTGCCAGGTCTATTATTGCTGTGTTGCAAGCTGTAATTCCTCTTGATTATAAAGAGTTAGACCCTAGCTTCTTTCCAATCAGCTGAAAACAAACTGATGATTTTTGATTGTGCCAAGGACATATTTTGACATATTTTGAGTAGACAGGTTGGAAATCAGGAATAAATCTAACTCTTTGCAATGTAAATGGCATACTAATAAAACAAGTCATATTAATTCCCACAGTAGAAGATTTTTATACTAAATCTGTGCTGCTGAATATACACTTGCTTTGATCTTTTGCTTTTATGCCAGAAACATGAACAGTATTGTATAAAAAAAATGTATTAATAATTTATTGGAGATGAGCTGAATATTTTTTTCTCCTCCATTGTTTAGAAGCAGCTTGGCAACAAAGCTGTCTAACTTCAGGATCAATCTTACCCTTATTTTCTATTATGTACTTCCTGTTGTTCTCAAACAAGATTAATTTTGTTTTATGCAAGTCACTGAGCAGTCTCCAGTAAAATAAGATTGATTTTGAATTTCTTTCCTCTCTCTCTGCTTCTCTCCCTCACTTTATTTTTATTTTATCAGTGTTAATAAAACCACAGTGACTTGTAAAATTCAATTTAGAGTTATATTCCACCTGGAGAGGTTTAGACAGTGTGTGTGTGTCGTCCCCCCTCCCCCTATTCACAATGGAGTTATTTCTCACTCACAACAGTTAGAAAGTAGATCTTTTATGCAACAGTTTTGTAAAACAAATATTCTGGAAGGACCTAAAGAGGGAAAAGCATCATACTTCTGACAGAAACTCAACAGAATAGGCAGTAATGTGTACTCTTCAGCAAAACCCCTTCCCTTTTTCATTCATGAACTTAATTCAGCATGAACAAGAAACTATGAGCGATTTCCACACTGTTTGCACTAATTTATTTTCAATTTTTTTTTTTGATGGGGGAATATTTAATCTTTTTCTCAATATTATTAATGTGCCCTTGAGGGGAAAAAATATATTATTGATTTAGAGATGGGAGTTTTCTTTCCTGGGATATCACTTGACATGAAACTGAGCAGGGGAAGAAGGGTGAGTTTTAGGTTGACAGGCTTTTTCAAAAATCTAATTTATCACCTGTTTATGATGTTCACCATATTTTACCACTTCACTCATGCTTGGCTACCAAACTAGGATGATATCTTTCTTTTTTAGTCAATTACTGGTGACTTTCCTAAAATTCGGTTGCATGGAATTTCATGTTTTTCAATTTCAGTTTCTGTTTCTATTATTTTACTTTCTAGGTATTTAATTCCTGAGGTCAATAGTGCTCCACCAAACCCAGTGCTGTTTGGAGCACACTTATTTGAAAGAGAACTACTCTTCATTTAAATATCGATCATNCATTGCAAGACCTTGTAAATAATCCCTCCCCAGCCTTCCTGTAGGGCCCCTTCAGATACTGGAAGGCTACTGTAAGGTCTCCTCAAAGCCTTCTCTTCTCCAGGCTGAAGAGCCCCAGCTCTCATAGCCTGTCCTCACAGCAGATCTGCTCCAGCCCTCTGAGCATCTTCATGACCCTCCCCTGGACCCACTCCAACACTTCCATTTCCTCCCTGTGCTGGGGGCTCCAGAACTGCACACAGGACTCCAGGTGGGGTGTGACGAGAGCAGAGTAAAGTGGCAGAATCCCCTCCCTTGCCCTGCTGGCCACGCTTCTCTTGATGCAGCCCAGCACTCGGTTGCTGTCTGGGCTGCATGTGCACACTGCAGGCTCATGATGAGCTTTTCGTCAACCAGAATCTTACATCCAAGTGTTGCAGAGAACTCCAAATTCCTTCCTTCTCCCCCTCTCCCCTCCATCTCAGGGGGTTTGAATGAGGAGAAGGAGTGAAAATCTGCTTTCCCCTCCCCCTCTCTGCAGGCTTGAAGGGGGAACAGCAAAAGGTGCCTTTCTCCACGTGTGTGCTGACCCATGGGAACTGGGCTGGTGTTTGGCTGGGTTCTTTGCCCCCAGGATAAAATGGTAAATGGGCACTTTGTCTAGAAAAGCATAAATAGAGCAAGGGAAAAGGCACGGTGTTACAGCCTTGAAAGAGTTCCTGACAGGACAGGTTCCCGCCTTGACAGAGTTCCCATTTTAGACCATCCTCATTTTTGGACTGCTCCTACCTTTTTACATGGCTCTCAATTTTTGCACTGTTCCTAGTTTTTATGGTTCTTCCCACTTTTGCACCATTCTGTGCGAATTTGCAAGCTTGGCAAATCCTGAGGTCCATCTAAGAGCTTCTGGCAGCACCTGGACCCGGGTACTCTGGGATCATATTTCAGCCTTGATTTCTTGGCTGTTATTCCGAACTGGGGAGACCTGAGCAGTTTGGTTCTCCCCTGCTGCTGCTGAGGCAGCGTCACTTCCATGAATCCCTGTGTTGTGGAAGCCATGTCTTGAGACACTTCTGAGTTTGGCAGCTTTTCCACCTGCCTTGGACTTCTGCCATTTGGATCCACTACTGGATATTGCTTACAGTGTCAGAAGGCAGATGAGCCACAGAGAAATCCAGCAAGGGATCATCTCCAATTTCCTATCTCACCTCAGTGAGTAAAGCCTGCTGTTCCCTTAAATTCTCTGCTCAGCCCAATTTATATTGGGGTAAAGCTGTGTTTGTAGCTTAGCCTTTTCCATTTTCTGACTTCCTAAATCTCTAAATTTGCCTATAACACCCTTTGAGGAATTTCTGGCTGAATTAGAGCCTGTAAATAAACCTAAACTAATTCTGTATATAGTTTGGGGGTAGGGTTTTCAGGAAAATAAAATAATTCTATTTTTATAATTTCTGACTCAGCCACATTAATTCTCTGCCTCCACAATACCAAGCTATGATAACTTAAGAGTACAGGGAGAAGACAGAACCGATATGAAATCATGCCTGATAAAAATGGTGGCTTTTTATGATAGAGTTACAACATCAGTGGATAAGGGAAGGGCAACTGATGACATCTACCTGGACCTGTGTAAAGTGCTTGATGGTGTCCCACATGACACTCTGGTCACCAAATTGGAAAAAGCATGGAGCTGAAGGGTGGACAACTTGCTGGAAAAGGAATCAGCTGGATGGTGACAATCAGAGAGCTGTGATCAACAGCTCAATATCCAAATGAAGACCAGTGACAAGTGGCATCCTTTAAGGGTCAGTACTGGGACCAGTGCTGTTTAATATCTTTGTCAGCCATATGGACAATGGAACTGAGTGCACTTTCAGCAGGTTTACAGATCATAGAGTCATAGAATCACCCAGGCTGGAAGGGATTTAGTGGTTTTTTATGATGAAGTCACAGCGACAGTGGACAAGGGAAGGGCAGCTGATGTCATCTACCTGGACCTGAGTAAGGCATTTGACTCTGTCCCACATGACATCCTGGTCACCAAACTGGAAAAACATGGACTTGATGGATGGACCACTCGCTGGATAAGGAATTGGCTGGATGGTCGAACCCAGAGAGTGGTGATCAACGGCACAATGTCCACCTGGAGACCAGTGCCAAGTGGTGTCCCTCAGGGGTCAGTGCTGGGACCAGTGCTGTTTAACATCTTTGTCAGTGACATGGACAGAGGAATGGAGTGCACCCTCAGCAAGTTTGCAGATGACACCAAGCTGTGTGGCACAGTCGACTTGCTAGAGGGCAGGGATGCCATCCAGAGGGACCTGGACAGGCTGGAGAGGTGGTCCCAGGCCAACCTGATGA
>VWZE01000290.1:81287-98879 GCA_013396675.1 Eubucco bourcierii | reverse complement strand
GGTTGGGGCCGCTCCCTCCCTGGATGTGTTCAGGGCCAGATGGGAGGAGGCCTTGAGTAACCTGTACTAGTGGGAGGTGTCCCTGCCTATGGCAGGGGGTTGGAACTAGATGATCCTTGAGGTCCCCTTCCAACCTTACCATTCTACGAAAGGACCTGTAAAGGTCATCTAGTCCAATCCCCTTGAGGTGAGCAGGGACAAGCTCAACTAGATTAGGTCATCCAGAGCCATTTGACACATTGGAGGGAAGGAATGCCATCCAGAGGGACTTTGACAGACTTGAGAGGTGGGCCTAAGCCAGCCTTGTGAAGTTCAACAAGGTCAAGCACAAGGTCCTACACCTGGGCCAGGGAAATCCCAAGCACAATTAGAGACTGGGTAAGGAGTAGCTCAAGAGCAGTCTCAAGGAGAAGTATTAAGAGGTGTCAGGTGATGAAAAATTCAACATGAGCCAGTAATGTGAGATGGCAGCCCAGAAAGCCAAACATGCCCTGGGCTATATCAGAAGAATTGTGACCAGCAGGATGAGGGAGGTGTCCCCAGCATAAGAGGGCCATTGAACTGCAGATTGGGTCTAACGGAAGAGCTCCCTGTCCATGGCAGGCGCAGTGGAACTAGATGAAGAATAAGGTCCCTTCCAAGCTAAACCATTCTATGAATCTATGAATTATTCTGGTAAAATTAGCAATATTCCTGTATTTATCTGAAGAACACATAATTATCTCTCTGGCACACAACTGAACAAACATGCATTACAATAATGTGCAGGAAACATTAGAGAAAAGGAATATACTCGCAATGATTAAGACATTGCAGTCAGGGTAGCTGAGGATTTGGTGGGAACACCTTCAGGCACATGGATACTGAACTAAAGCTCACTGATTTTCCAGTGAGATTACTCCTACTCTAAAATTCCAGATAAACTGACTCATTGACAAAATCATTTCTTATTCTTCTACTGTTATTTCTTCCTCCCACTGTGAAACTCTGGGTCAGGAGTTACACCGCATCCAAAGGCACTTTTAAGTATCAAGAGGAAGCAGTCTCTGACCCGGAGAGGGTATAGCTGTTTTGTGAGCAATTAAAGAGGAAGCAGAACTGTCCTGAAAGAAGTTTCCTGGACAAAGCATCTGGTCAGCACGAGGGGCTGAGAAGAGCACATTCTTCTTGTGGAAACTCAATGAAAAGTTACAGAAGTATTTCATTCTGAGGCAGTCAAAATATTTTGCATCTTTAAAATGAATTTCTTCTTTTAAGATGCAATATAATAAAGGCAAATTACATTTCCCATCAGATCAAAACAAAATACTTGGAGAAATGCTTCCATTTCACAAAAATGAAATGTTTCTGCTTTCTCTCAGTGCAGAAAGAAACCAATTTTTTAGCTCTACTAGATCAGATTTCCTGGTTTGTTTGGGTTTTTTTAATGAAATCTAATAGCAATAGATCTGGAAAGTTGACATGGCCAAAGCTCTGATGATCTGGAAAACAAAGAGGGACAGCCTTTACTGCAAGAACTGTAGATAGCTTCTAATTCCACCTAATTCAGTAATGCTAGCAGAAGGATTTTTTCATTGTTTTGTTTCCTCTTTAGTTTCAGAAAGAGCAGGTAAATGGAGGCAATGAGAGACAGAAGAGCCCTCGCTGGGTAAGGATTTGGTTGGATGGTCGCATGCAGAATGTTGTATTCAATGTCACAATGTCCACCTGGAGAACAGTGACAAGTGGGTCAGTGCTGGGACCACTGCTGTTTAACATCTTTGTGAGCAATAGGGACAGAGGAATTGAGTGTGTACTCAGCTAGTTTGCAGATGACACCAAGTTGTGTGGCACAATCAAGTTGCTAGAGGGCAGGGATCTACCCAGAGGGACCTGGACAGGCTGGAGAGGTGGGCCCAGGCCAACCTCATGACATTCAACAAGGACAAGTACCAGGTCCTGCACTCGGGTTGCCGTAATCCCAAGTACAAATCCAGGCTGAGTGGTGAATGGCTGGAGAGCAGCCCTGAGGAAAAGGACCTGGGGGTCTGGGTTGATGAAAAGCTCAACATTAGCTGGCAGTGCATGAGTAGCCCAGAGAGCAACCGAGTCCTGGGCTGCATCAAGAGAAGTGTTGCCATCAGGTCAAGGGAGGGGATTTTCCTCCTTTACTCTGCTCTCATGAAACTCGACCTGGAGAACTCTGTACAGTTCTGGAGCCCTCAACACAAGAAGGACAAAGACCTGTTGGAGTGAGGAGAAGCCATGAAGATGTTCAGAGGGCTGGAGGCATTCTTCTATGAGGACAGACTACGAAGAGTTGGGGCTCTTCAACCTGGAGAAGAGAAGGCTTCAGGGAGACTTTGTAGTAACCTTCCAGTATCTGAAGGGGGCCTACAGGAAGGCTGGGGAGGGCCTACTCACAAGGTCTTGTAATGACAGGATGAAGAGTAATGGGTTTAAACTGGAAGAGAGGAGATTTAAACTAGATGTTAGGAAGTTCTTCACAGTGAGGATGACAAAGCCCAGGGAGGTGTGGCTGCTCCCTTCCTGGAGGTGTTCAAGGTCACGTTGGATGAGGTCTTGAGTGATCTGTTGTAGTTGGAGGTGTCTCTGCCTATGGCAGGGGGTTGGAACTGATGATCTTTGAGGTCCCTTCCAACCTAAACCATTCTATGGTTCTGTAAGAGACTGCTGTTCTGAACTGGCATGCACAGCTCCCATTTGTGAATCTCTCCATAAATGTATATGCAGCCAGCACTGTCCATGTAAGAGCTTTCATTCATATCCAGATATTAGGATTTTCTTTTCTCTTTGCTGGAAAGACAGGACAGATAATGCAGTCAGTTTGATTATAAGGAATCATCATTCCCAGGCAGTTCAGTCTAAGAGACTAGTGCTAGCACATTGAAAAACACTGGAAAAATTACAAATGTTTGGATTATTCCACTGCCAACTTCATCAGAATTCCATTTAAAGCCATCTTAACCATGTCTGGAGTAGAAATGCACATTGAGCGCAGATCAGACATTGGTTTCCATTTATTTTAGTTTTACAGACAAAGTATTCTCTTTGTTAATGGGGAAAATAACCTATTTTTCACTTCAGTCAAGGAAATTACTTTTTATTTCAAAAAAAGAAGAGGATCTAGAAAGAGAATCACACAATCAGGTAGGGCTGTCAGCAGCATATGTCTTAGAGCAGGAAAAGGGAGGCTATTTCTGAACTTGTGAGGATGGGAGAATGTCTTTTATCATGATAAAATACAAAACTTGTTTTGAAAACTTTACAATATTTCATCTAGGTTCAAACAAAAGCTGCTGACAACAGACACAAAGAATTTACGTCTTCAGAGCTAGGTGTGGAAACAGGCAAAGCGAGCAGCAGAGCTGTTGACTCTGGGTTATTCAATATGAGGCTACACAAGCGTCCTTCCCATTTACAGTATGCTTCAGAGAAGGCCCTTCCTTTCTCTGTGTATTTCTCATCAAACTCATCATCTTTTCAAACAAACACTGTTCATTTACAGCTTTTCTTACAGAAGTGGGGAAGAGAGATACTTGCTAGAACTGTGTGGTAGTCAAGAGTGATGCTGCTGCATGCTCTTGTGTTTCTCAAAACCAATAGTTGATTTGATATTTCAGAAGGGATTTAAGGACTCTACTCCATCTAACAGATGGCTTTCAAAAACTCAGAGTTTTCAGAAAAGTGTTCAAACTCCTGTTTACCTATGTCATCCCCATACTCCAAATCCTGCTTACCTATCCAAATCATTCCCATACTCCAAATCCTTAATTCATACCCAGAGAAAATACTACCACAGATAGGAATATTTAGCTTAAGAAAATTCATAGAATCATAGAATGGTAAGGTTGGAAGGGACCTCAAGGATCTGCCAGTTCCAACCCCCTGCCATAGGCAGGGACACCTCCCACTAGTACAGGTCACTCAAGGCCTCCTCCAACCTGGCCTTGAACACCTCCAGGGAGGGAGCAGCCACAACCTCCCTGGGCAACCTGTGCCAGTGTCTCACCACCCTCACTGGAAGGAACCTCCTGCTAACATCCAGTCTAAATCTCCCCTCTGCCAGTTTAAACCCATTGCCCCTTGTCCTGTCATTGCGAGACCTTGTCAATAGTCCCTCCCCAGCCTTCCCATAGGCCCCCTTCAGATACTAGAAGGCTACTATAAGGTCTCCTCAAAGCCTTATTTAAATTAGATACCTTCTTCTTCTAATGAACTCCTTGAATATTTTACACTAGGCATATAAAGCAAACAGTTACCTGAGATAGGTCCACTGGTGAGAACTTGGTATCTAAATAAAGCAGTAGCAAAGCATGCTGGGTAGAAAATGCTTTGAATATTTCAGGAACACTTGTAGAGCTGTTCAGGAGGTGAAGATTTACAAGAATGCTGACTGTAAGTGAACTTGTCTGCAGATAAATGATGAGCTCTCCTGCTCCACAGGCTATCAACATTTGCATTAGGATACAGAGGTGGATAATTATGTTTTCGGCTCTAACCACTCCTGGCAATGATCTTATGACACATCTCAGAGAACTTATAGAAATGCTTCATTAACTTATAGTCAAAGACACTGAAGTGCAGTTTTAGGCAATGTAGTGGTTAAAAACACAAGAACAGACTTCACTCAGATGCCTCAATCTCCCAATACCATACTTTCCCAAGGACACTCATCATCATGCTCCCCTAGGTTGTGAGCATAGCATAAAACCAAAATCATCATTTTCTGTGATGAGGTGATTTTTTTTTCCCCCAAGCACAACTGCATACGACCAATACCTCATTATTTTATACTCTAGTGTATGAGCCTGGCTTTTTTTGCTGCCCATAACAGTCTGCTGCACAAGACAGTTGTGTATTTACCAATGCTTAGAGCTGATGTATCGTGAGGAAAACACATAATCAGAATCATCTGCAAAATCCAGTGTGGTGAGCACTGTGATCCACCCTTACATTAATAAATAAATAAATGAAAAATTAATTCCTGGGATAAAACATCCTGGATACAGTCTCAGGAGGCAAAAAATTAACACCTCATCATACCCTGTAGGCCTCAAATGAATTTGCATGCACCTCGGCATTAGTTTAACAGGGAAGAAGTCCGCAGTTGTCTTCTGGCTACCTGTGGTGCCTGCGCTATACTGGGCACAAATGTAAACATGGAGCACATCCCTAGGCTGTTATGTATCTTTAGGAATCATTTCATTCCCTTTCTCTCCATTTCTTTTATTCTCTTGTTTTCTTCCACCCATTTTTCTAGACATTTGCACACAGATTACACTTTGCCTTGACCACTCAAGAGGTTTTAAGCTGAAAGATATTTTATTAATTCATTTTCTGGGGGCATTAAAACTAAAATAAGGGTCAAAGTTAGGACCTGTAATCAGGTTTTGAGAAAGATTATTTTTTTTTGCCCTATGATTTTAATGAAAAGAGGGATCTCCACTGCGGTTCTTTCTCTGGGCAGTGCTCAGAAATCACATCTCCTAAGCCTTCCCCTTCAGCTCAGGGGAGCTCAGGACTCACACATTTCTTTCTGATTTTACCAGTGTGACATTAGCACTCTCATTTATAAAAATACATCTCCTGCATTTCATTTGTAAGCTACCTGAGGGGCTTTCCTGTGTTTATAATTATCGTTATTTATGTTCCTGGAGGGGGAAGGAAGCAACAAAAAGCAAGGGAGGAAAATTAAATAAAACAAATCTTTCACCTTTCACAGCATTCCTGTGTTTGGCAATGATTATCATCACATATGAAAGAAAAACAAGTATTTCCTTTAAAAAGTTGCCATTACCTGGCAGAAAACTTTCAATAAAGAATAGATACTTATTCCAAACCAGCTCAGATTACACCCTGAGTATTTTGCATTTTCTCTCCCTCCATCTCTCCCTTGCCATTAGCATAAAAACAAGGCCTCTTTTGCTTGGAGGGCCTCACAGAAATGCCTAAGAAACATACCATTTAAAGGTAATTTTCTTGATATGGCATTTAGATATATTCCCTTTTTCCTTTTTTTTTTTTCTTTTTAAATGTTTTATAAATGGGGAGATTTTGTTGAAAGAGGAGTTCTGTTCTCCAGGAGTTCTTGGCATCCTGCTGTTTATGTTTAACCTGAAGTCATGATAATCCCCTTCATTTTTCTTTAATTTGGCATTTCATCTTTTTATTTTAATAAAACCAGAGTAATGCACAGCATGCTCCGTGGTAGCATCTGAGTTAATGCAATAAGCAATTTTAAAGCCTATAGTGGCTAGATGCTCAGCTTTTCCATATTCAGCTAACAGCAGCTTGAGCTTGGTGTGCAGCATTTTGAGCTCAGGCTGAGAAAATGGTTGGCAAACCTGCACAACAACAAAATACCTCTTCTAATCATGTGTGCCATGGGTCCCTGTCACTATTAGTATAGCAAAGGTGGCTGCTGGGGTGGGCATCACAGGGAAAAATCAGGGCAGGGAGATCCAGAGAGTTGCGAGGAACCCAGTAATTCTCCTCAGCAGCAGAATTAAGTCTGCTTTGCCTATAAGGGAGTGTTGGCAGATCAGAAGATTAAGTTCACATTTCCTGTTAGGTGTTTTCAGACTCCATTATTGCCTTATAATGCTCAGGTATGACCGCAACCTAGAGATCCTCTCCCAAACCCTGCCCCAATCTCCTCACACAACCCCAGCAGCATCACTTAGCTCCAGCTCTCCAATGAACTCTTTGTGCAGAAACATCTGCTAAGGAACTCTTTCCTCAACATGCACAAGCCTTCTGCACCAAAAGCAGAATGATAAGAATAACAATACAGACACACACACACAAAAAAAAAAAATCCCAAATTGTACATCCTGTTTCTGATCCACTTAGCATGCAGCAGCTCAGGAAGAATGGAACTACTAAGCTTATGAGACCAAACAGGTATTCTTTCTTTTTTTTCCTATAAAATCCAACTGGGAAGAAGAAATATATTACCTGCTGGAACCAGCTGTAGGGAGTTAATATAGCTAGAAAGCCTATAAATAAGAGACAAGTGGAATCAGCTTCTTTTCTAGGGTTGGTTGAGCTAAGGGTAAAGGTGCATTTCAGAGCACCAAGAAAGGCTGGCTGGGAAGCCTCAGGGATTTCTATTAGGGGTTGTCTAGACTGTGAGAAATCCCTATGATTCCACAATGGGAATTTTACTTGCAGAAACTCCCTTTGTTGCTTTATTTGTGTGAGCTTCAAATTTGGATGTCTTTTGCTTTCTTTTCATGATTTCTTTCTACAAAATGTAGGCTAAGATTAGGTTCTCAAATACTCTGAGCACAAGTTATTCAGACAATACTTTAGTTCTGGGTCGTTGGCAGTCTTTGAAGGGAGACTTATGCCTGTCACAGCTTGGATTTTGGTTCAGTCACAGGGTCTTTTTAATCACAGCAGTTTCTATGCTATCCAACAGGCATTCTTCTAGTCTAGATGAAAATGCAAATAATACAAAGCAGCTTCTCACTACAGGCTTTAAAGCAGAGAAGAAGAAAATCTGTCTCAAACATTTGACCAGAATCTCAGTAGCTTTAAGCATTAGATTGAGCCACGTGTCTGAAGCTAATCATGACATTTGCTGTAATGTTCAGCAGTT
Organism: Eubucco bourcierii; assembly: GCA_013396675.1. Classification (NCBI taxonomy): domain Eukaryota; kingdom Metazoa; phylum Chordata; class Aves; order Piciformes; family Ramphastidae; genus Eubucco; species Eubucco bourcierii. Next base: position 91,273 of record VWZE01000290.1, on the reverse strand, counting down.
ATCCCCTGATGTCCTCTAGACCATTGTACTCTGTCCCCATTTTAATTACCTTTCTGACAATGGGGGCTATGTAGTTCAGATCTCAAAGAGCTGAGTTATGTGATATTAAGGTATTAGAGAAAGAAAACCCTGTCTGTCTACACACAGAGAGAAATACACTTCTACAAACAGAAATCTATTTATCAGATTAAAAAACATAAACTAAAAAACTCCACAGACACCACCCCCTGCACACAATGGTTTCTCCTGTGGACAGCAAAACGTGGCAGTGCATGTGTGTTTTGTAGGGCGAAGGAGAAATAAATGCTATGTTATTTGCAGTGTGAAAATCTGAATACTAGTGGAAAATACTGGTGTTTCACCTCACATCAGTGAACAGAAATAACATTGAAACATTTACAAAACACCTATAACATTGAACCAAAGAATACTTCTGATCGCTGTCACTTACATTAAAAAACTAACGGTAATTTAAAGCCATAGAGTTTATTTAGAACAGGGACAGGTAAGAACCTGCAAGTAGAAGCAAGAGCTGTATTTCTAACATGATGGCAGAGCTCAAACAAACCCCCTTAGCATCACAGCTCAGGTTTTTCTGCCCAAACATTTGCTCCCCAGAAACCTTTGTTGACAGTTTCTATTGTGTATCGAATTCTTATCCTCTGCCTGTGTGAAATGAGTTTGTTAGTTCTTATCCACATTAGCCCAGTTCACACTTGGAGATCCCAGCTCAGTTCCCAGTGGTCATATAGAAAATAATACCATATCCTTTCCTAAAACCAAGCTCTTGACACCACATGTTATGAGAAAAATGTGTTCTCCTGCATATTCTGTCTCCCTCTGCTGATTTTCTTAAACAAAAGACTTCCTCTCAGAAATACAGAAGTCACAAACTAGTAGAAAAAAGCATATCAAATATTTCAAAATGTCAACAACTTTTGGGCATAGAATCACAGAATCAAAGAATGTCAGGAGCTGGAAGGGACTTCAAAAGCTCATCCAGTCCATTCCTCCTGCAAAGCAGGATTACCTATTACAGATCACACAGAAACACGTCCACATGGGTTTTGAATATCTCCAGAGAGGGAGACCTCACAACACCCCTGGGATCATTTAACCAGGGAGAGAACATTATGATTGTAATCCTTGGTGAGAAAAATTAAGTATATGATTAAATTACTTGCAAATAGGCTGTGAAGAACATAAAATTAGTACAGTAGTATTGGAAAACTATCTACAAAAATTGTCCTGACTCAGGGTCTGGTGAGTGCTGACAAAGAAAATAGTTACTGCATCAATAGGCCTGGAGGCCAGAAGAAAGAGTGAGATGAAAGAATGAAGATATATCTGGCTTTCACACACAAATTAGCAGAAGGGAAAGCAAGGTATTATATGAGCTCTTGCTCAAGTGGCACCTATTTCTGTGGGTGATTCTGCCCCTTTACTCTGCTCTCATCAGACCCCACCTGGAGTGCTGTGTGCAGTTCTGGAGTCCTCAGCACAGGAAGGACATGGAAGTGTTGGAGAGGGTCCAGAGGAGAGCCACAAAGATGATCAGAGGGCTGCAGCAGCTCTGCTATGAGGACAGACTGAGAGAGTTGGGGCTCTGCAGCCTGGAGAAGAGAAGGCTTTGAGGAGACCTTATAGTAGCCTTCCAGTATCTGAAGGGGGCTTACAGGAAGGCTGGGGAGGGACTACTGACAAGGTCTTGTAATGACAGGACAAGGGGTAATGGGTTTAAACTGGCAGAGGGAAAATTTAGACTGGATGTCAGGAGGAAGCTCTTCACAGTGAGGGTGGTGAGGCACTGGCACAGGTTGCCCAGGGAGGTTGTGGCTGCTTCCTCCCCGGAGGGGTTCAAAGCCAGGTTGGACGAGGCCTTGAGTGTCCTGTGCTAGTGGGACGTGTCCCTGCCTATGGCAGGAGTTTGGAGCTAGATGATCCTTGATGTCCCTTCCAACCTTAACCTTTCTATGATTCTATGTTATAGTCATTTTCTGTGTAAGAAAAGCAATGTTGAAAATGCCTTGTTGGAAATCCACAGTCTGTTTTAGATAACCTCACATCTAGAAAGAAAGAGATTGAAAGCACCAAAGTCAGGGCAAATTGGAGAAATGCTCCCATTTACTCAATTTCCAAAGAACATAAAAAGTCAGGAGAAGAGAGGAGCTATCATATAAATAATGCAGACTGGGCTGTCTTTCTCCCAATCCGTTCAGTTTCTCAGCTCTAAATTTCCTTCCTATCTGAACTGCCTCTCTCTTTCTTGCTTTCTTGTTCCCCAGAGCTGTGCATATCTGAACGGCTCCTTTTCATCATCTTTTCCTCACATTCCTCCCTTTTTCAGCGCACAGAGAACATAATAAAGTGAAAGGAAGCCAGACACAAGATTCCCGAAGAGATGCATCACTTCCCTCACTTAAAGCACAAATCACCCCAAGGCCATGGATCACAAAAGCACAAGATATACATGTTGTATATAGCAAAAATAGGGGGGAAAGTGAATACTTGAGCCTTCCAGGTGGAGAGCAACACTTGCTCACAAATTCACTTGTAGAAGTTCTTGTATGTTTTTATTTTTATTTCTGTGTTGTCTCTTGATGCAGTTTTTAACCCTCTTTTGGAAACAGGCAGAAACATGCTAGAGGGGTTTAGATGGCTCTACAGGCAAGCCCAATCTCCCCTTTCCTTCCTAAATTATAGTGCCTATTAGGAGACCCTACTCCCCTTCTTGAACATAAACTCAGCACAGAATCACAGAACTTTAGAGGCTGGAAGGGAGCTCCAGAGATCATCAAGTCCAACCTCCCTGCCAAGGCAGGATCCCCTAGGGCAGTTTGCTCAGGAATACATCCAGTCGTGTTTTGAAAATCTCTAGAGGAGACTTCACAACCTCTCCAGTGCTCTGTCACTCTTCCTGTAAAGAACTTTCTCCTTATGTTGAGGTGAAACCTTCTGCATTCCAATATGTAGCCACTTCTCTTTGTCTTACTGCTGCTGATCAGTGAAAAGATATTGGCCCCATCCACTTCATACCCACACCTCAGATATTTGTACACATTGATGAGATCTCTCAGCAGGATAAAGACAGTATAGCATTCATCACAAGTTGGAAACAAATCAACTAAAATGAACTACATGAACTAAATGAACTAAAATTATCTAAAAGAACTAAAAGGAACTAAATTAACTAAAAGGAAAAGAAACAGAAAAAAACCAGAAAAAAGTAATACTAAGGCAGATAACACTGACATGGAGGAGACAGAAGCTAATTTCTCTGTGAAATTTCAGTCCAGGACAATATTTGGACAGTGAGTGTCTGTCAGCCACTTGAAATAATACAGACTGAGATAATACAATTCCTTTGAGATGCAAATACATCTTGAACAGAGATAGTGGAGCTAGTATATTAACACCAGTAGGGGAAATTAATCAGAGAAGTTTGTTGAAACAAGACAATTGCATCCTATGCTTCTGGCTTGACTGATCAGCAGTCTGTGCAGCTTAAGTTGGTGAATAACATCACAAACTGTCTTTTAATGCAAGCCCCTTAATGTATGGTTCCCCACAACAAAAACATCATGAAGTACTGGAAGATGCCTTTCTCTTACATATCAGTAAAAAAACTCATTGAATTAATTCTAAGATCTGCATTGCTGATAGGGCACAGGAAATCTTCATCAAACCTATAGCTGCTTGGTATCAGGTTTGGACTTCAAATAGTGCCAGGCAGCAACATAGACTTACTTTTCTTAACAGCTTTCTGACCTTCTGACTGCAATTCCCACTCTGAGTGACTGCAGCTCAGGAGAATCACATGCTCTGAAGAGCTTGGTGGCAACAGAGAATCTCATCAATTTTAATCCCCTGTAAATTCACGGGGTTTGAGCCTGACAACAAAATATCGCACAACATGGCTGAGCAGAGCAGATCTTTCCCTGCTTACACTAGTAACAGAGCTCAGCACCTCTCTGCCCTTTGCCTCTGAACTGTGGAAAAGGAGCAGGAGAACCATTTGGCTGAATACAGAGATGCCCTGTGTAAAGCAGACGTGAAATGCCAAGTGGCAACAACCAGGATGGAAGGCACGGAGGTCTGCTCTATTTTAAAAGCTGCAGTGAAGGTGTAGCACTAGAAAGACTGGACTTCTGAGTCTAATCCTTCTCAGGGGAGAGTAAATCAGGGCAGGGACAGATGCTTTTTTTTCCTTTTAATCTATGTATTTCTGTTGCATTCACTTTGACAAAACAGAAACCCATTCTTAGCCAGCTTCACACCATTTTGAGACAAAATCTCCAGCCATCTGCCATTACCTGAATGAAATAGTCATGAGAATGAGAGTTCCATCAGCCATAAAACAAAGTTTCCAGGCTGCAACAAGCTAACTTCCTTCAATTCCCTCCTTGAAGCAAAAATCTTAGGAAAAGCTACAGGCCTTGGTGGCCTATGTAGTCAAGAAGCTTCCTCTTGTCAACGTTTGGCAAACAGCAGATCCAAGAAATACCAGACTCCATTAGAGTCCACTGTTCCTGGTTTGCTATCAAAGTGTTTTTCAGCCAGGAGAACTTAAAGCCTTCTTGCTTGCAAGCTTTCTTCTTGGACCTGAGCAAACCCAACAAGGAACAGAATCAAATTTAAAGATTCTCGATTAGAACAGGCTCTTGAATCCTTGCTAATAATACAATAACATTTCACTTTCCCTGAAAGTTCATCTTTCCCACCCACAAATATGTGACTAGATTTTGTAAAGCATTATATTTAAGCAGAGAGGGCAAACACTCTCAAAATAAAAAAGAGAATAATATACAGCGTGGTGGAGTTGCTTTTTACATGAGAAAGCAGCTAGCATATATTGAATTCTGTCCAGGGGCAGATGGGGAATGAGTTGAGAGTTTGTGGGTGTGAATTAAGAGTCAGGCCAGCATGGGTGGTACAGTTGTGGGTGTTTATTACAGGTGACCTGATCAGCACAAGGGAGCTGATGAGGCCTTCTACAGGCAGTTGGCAGCAGCCTTGTAACTACAGGCCCTGGTTTTCATGGGGGATTTTAACTGCCCAGATATTTGCTGGAAGGGCTACTCAGACATCTACAGTCCAGGAGGTTCCTCCAGTGCATTGATGCAAAAATGGTGGATGAGCCAGCTAGGAGAGGAGCAGTGCTGCATCTTATACTCATCAACACGAGGCAGTGAAGGTTGAGGCAGTGAAGGTTGAAGGCAGTCTTGGCTGCAGCAACCATGAGAGGGCGGAGTTCAGGATATTGTGTGGTAGGAACAGGATATCAGGCGGGATCACAACCTTGAACTTCATCAAGGCCAACTTTGGCCTCTTCCACTTGCTAAGGAAAATCCCATGGAATGGGGAACAGAATGTAAAAGAGTTAACATTCAAGGACCTTTTTTCCCAAGCTCAAGATCATCCCAACAGGTAGGAGATCAAGAAAGAGAGACAGGAGACCTGCATGGTTAAACAGGGAACTGCTGAGCAAAATCAAGTGGAAGAAGAGAGACTACAGACCGTGGATGGAGGGGCTGGCCACTTGGCAAGGAATATAAGACTGTTCTCAGAGGATGTAGGGAGGCAAGTAGGAAAGCTAAGACCTCACTGGAATTATGCCTTGGAAGAGAAGTCAAAGACAACAGAAATGTCTTTAAATATGTTGCAGACAAAACTAACACTAGAGACAACATAGACCTTGTGCTGAATGAAGTGGATGCCTTGGTGACAGAGGATAAAAAGATGGCAGAGCTACTCAATGCCTTCTTTGTCTCTGTCTATACAGCTGGAGACTGTCCACAAGAGCCCCAGACCCCTGAGACCTCAGAGCAATTCAGGATAAAGGAGGAATTTTTTTTATATTTTTTTTTTGGTTGATGAGAACTAGATTCAGGATTAATCTGGACATCCATAAATCCATGGGCCCTACTGGGATGCACTTGGAGATACTGAGGGAGCTGGTGGGAATCATTGCTAGGCCACTTGCCATCAACTTTGTTAAGTTGTGGGGAGCAGGAAAGATGTCTGAGGACTGGAGGAAAGCAAATGTCACTCCAGACTTCAAAAAGGGCAAAAAGGAGGACCTGGGTAGCTAGAGACTGGTCAGTCTCAACTCTATCCCTGAAAGGTGATGGGACAGTTTATCCTAGGCACTGTTTCCAGGCATAGCAAGAATGAGAAGGTCCTTCAGAGCAGTTGACATGGTTTTACCAAGAAGAAGTCAGTTTAATCACCAGAACCACAAAGATGATTAGGGAAGTGGAACATCTCCCTTATGAGGAAAGACTGAGGGAACTGGGGTACTTCAGCTTGGAGAAGAGGAGACTGAGGCAGGGCCTCATTAATGTTTATAAATGTGTCAAAGGTGAGTGTCAGCAGAAAGGAGACAGGGTCTTCTCAGTGATCTCCAATGACTGGACAAGGGCCAGCAGGTGGAGCATAGGAAGAACATAAGGAGGTGGTTTTTTGCTGAAGGTGAGAGAACACCTGAACAAGTTGCCCAGAGAGATTGTGGAGTCTCCTTCTCTGGAGACACTCAAAACCTGCATGGATGCATTCCTATGCAACCTACTCTAGGTGATCCTGCTCTGGCAGGAGATTTTTTAGGTCCTTCTAACCTCTAACATTCTGTGATTCTGTGAACACACAATCCTACACTATAAATATGTTTCATCCATACTTCTTCAGAACTTCTGAAATCATTTAACTGAACAAGGGAATAAAGATTTTTGTTTGTTACTCTGCCCAGATGCACATTCAAAAATTCCAGCACAGGCTTGATTTGCTACTGTACACTCAAAAACAGGCCACTTACTCCATGTTCTTGTTCCATCTCTCTATTTACATCTATGCCTGTTTGCACATCACTGGAGACATCAGAATTGTCCTGATCTGCCAATTCCTTGCAAGCTTGTGGAAGGAGCAGTAGACAGAGGTATTGATTAATAGAGGTTCAGGGGGGACCTTATTGCTTTCTACAACTACCTGAAGGGTGGTTGTAATCAGGGGAAGGTGACCTTCTTCTCTCAGGCAACCAGCACCAGAACAAGAGGACACAGTCTCAAGCAACGCCAGGGGAAGTTTAGGCTGGAGGTAAGGAGAAAGTTCTTCACTGAGAGGGTCATTGGCTACTGGAATGGGCTGCCCAGGGAGGTGGTGGAGTCACCGTCCCTGGAGGTGTTCAAGGCGTGTTTGGACTTGGCACTTGGTGCCATGGTCTAGTCTTGAGGTCTGTGGTAATGGGTTGGGCTTGATGATCATTGAGGTCTCTTCCAACCCTGGTGATACTGTGATACTGTGATTAAAAGAACCACTAAGTCCTCATCCCCATCTTACAGGTAAGTAAGAAAAAGTGCATTTCTAAATCTATGTTCTAATTATATCTAGAAGCAACTAAAGGAAAACAGCTACGTGAAGAACTATTAAGCTGTGAATAGCAGTATGACCAATCAGGAAGAAGCCATGGACAACAGAATGGGTAATAGACCTCCACTAGACTGCAGGATAATGTAGTTAAGCTGAGATATATGATCATAAACAGAAACTCAGACCTGATTTACTTTGTGAGCCACACGTCAGTTTTCTTTACCCTGATCACGCTAGGTGGGTATAATTCAGTATACCTGTATCCTCTGTTGGAACAGAAGTGGTGTGAGTATAACTAGCAGAATATATTTTTGGTGGAGAGCCATTCTTCCTACCCTTCTTTAGATAAGGCTCTCACCTTGAGTAATGAGTTTTTATACACATTACAAGCATGCTGATGTCAAAGATCAGTGGATGAAAATTTGTCCTATGTTCTCTCCCCAGCGTATTCTTTTGGCTAAATTCTAGAAAAGTATTTTTTAAATCATATCCCAGCTCCTAAAGATGTAGTCCTTAAAAAAAAAAAAANAAAAAAACCCAAAAAAAAAAAAAAAAAAAAAAAAAAAAAAATCCCTTTAGACAGTTCAGTGGTAGACATAATATATCAGATGAGAAGCTTGATGTATATCAGCAGCAGACTTAAGAGACTGAGACCATGGATCCATCAGGAAGGAACATAATGTGAAATTGCTTGTACATGCTGTTCCTCTGCTTGCTGGAAAGCTCTGTTCTTGTGACACTTCAGGGGATTAAGCTGAGTGTGCTATGCAACCAGGAACTAATACTGCTTAAAACAGCCTTCCTTTCTTGACCTTTTTTTTTTTTTTCCCCAGGATTGTGACCTCTCAGCCAAAGGTCAAGTTGTTGATGCCTCTTTAAATGTAATGTGAAAACACAAATAACACATCTATCAGCCTGCTTCATTGTGAAGAGTCATGTCTGTAGGAAATGGGAGAAGTGATGAGGCTTGTGTTTTTTCCAAAGCTGAAATACAACAGCTGACAAACCACTTCTCAACTGTGTTTCATCATCCTTGGAGACTGACATCCCTTCTGAGCAGAGAGAAGGGGCAACCATCTGGGTCTCAAACCCAGAACTCTTCTGTACATTACAGAAGTGGGAAAGGATAGCAACCCAATAACAGAAGTAGCATGCTTGAGCTGTGCCAACTGGACTGGCTTTTCATCTGGGAAGCTGTGATTCTTGCCACGAAGGTACATGTAAGCCCGAAGCGCTCATCTGTGCAGTGCCTCAAAGCAGGATGCGTAAAACAGCTCTGGCCAGTGGAGAAAGAAGTGCTTTAACAGTCAGTCATTTCTTCTGCCACAGCATGGCAGATTTGGGAATGAGTTCAGTTGAGACAGGTACCTGTCACTCGGTTTGCAGAGGCTTGGAGGGCCAGACTTGCTGTTTCTGTAGGTATGTTGGGGCATTATGACTGCAACCGTTGTGCAGCTACTGCCCTACCTCAGGATTTTCAGTCTCTGGCACAGAGAAGAACAAGAAAGGAAGTTCCTGCCATCCCTAAAACCATCTATCCCAGGTAGTGGGCTGTTCTCACCTCCAAGCTGAATCTGACTGAATAGAACAAGCCCTTCCCACTGCCACTGAGAACTTCCCACTGAGAACTTCTGAACTTTAAATACTGTAATGATTTGTTTGTGTTTCCCCATCAAATTACCCTTTTATGGGATAGCCTGAAACTTACATGCAATGAACTTTATTGCCAATCTGACATTTATTTGCAATGTATATTTACTGCCTGGAGAGCAAAGGCGAGCAGTATGTTTTCTCCTCTGTCAAACAGGGGAAAGATATGACAGGACTCTCCCCATTATCTCTCCTAAAAAGAATCAGATTTATTTACCTTGACTTGAGAGAGTCTGTTTTACTGGATATCTCTGTACTTTTACAAGTTAGGTGAGTTTCACCTTATTCTTGATAAGCTATAAATACAACCTTCCTCTTTGGCTGAAATACCCTGCTAATGGGGAGTTAAGTGCTGAAAGAGGAGGGTGTTTGCTACTTTTTACAATACCAGCCTAATGAGATAATGTATTTATTTATTATAACAATAAACACAGCTGTAAAATGGGCCATAAAGAATAATAGATGACTCACAGATTTCTATAGCCAACATGTCAGTTGTAATTGGGGAATAAATTAAATGATCCATCTGCTTGCCATCTTCTACATTATTTTCCCTAGTATCCTCAATATTTAAATACAGTCAGCATTATTTATATTAATTGCTCACTAACAACAGCAACAACAAAAACTGCAAGGAAATTGATTGGCCTTGTAATATAATTCCACAGCCACATCACACATACACACACAAACACACAGTGTTCTTTCCCATACACTTCAATGTAATAAGTATGATGGACTTGCCTTCCTTTATTAATAGTTTTCACTTTAGCATGCCAATACTATTGAGTCCTCTCTTTATTAGTGTCTTGGAGACACTGCTAGCAATGATATATCATATATAAAAGGTTGAGACAGTTCAATCCATTAAGATGGGAAAGAAAGCTTCATCTCCTTTCCAAGAGCAGCAGCTTCAGGAATACAGAACTCTGACAAGGTCCTAAAACTGGAATAATATCACCTGAAGATCCCAA
>VWZE01000290.1:45336-80634 GCA_013396675.1 Eubucco bourcierii | reverse complement strand
GGGCCTACAGGAAGATTGGGGAGGGACTATTGATAAGGTCTTGCAATGACAGGATGAGGGGCAATGGGTTTTGAACTGGCAGAGGGGAGATTTAGACTGGATGTTAGGAGGAAGTTCTTTACAATGAGGGTGGTGAGGCACTGGAACAGGTTGCCCAGGGAGTTTGTGGCTGCTCCCTCCCTGGAGCTGTTCAAGACCAGGCTGGATGAGGCCTTGAGTAACCTGTACTAGTGTGAGGTGTCCCTGCCTATGGCAGGGGGTTGGAACTAGATGTTCCTTGAGGTCACTTCCAACCTTACCATTCTATGATGCTATGACTATTTGTTATGGAAAATATGCCCACTATAAAGTGCAAACAATTGGAGATCAATATATATATATAATACGTAGACTCCAGGAGAAAAGATGAAACACAAGAAATAGGCCATCAATCAGAAGGAAACTATAGATAGATAGATAGATAGATATGTTCTGGAAATTCCTTTGTAATTTCAACCTAAGTGTAAAGATGTCATATCTGGTGCAGAAGTTCTTATATTTTCATCACCTAATCTGTGTGTAAGAATTTGAATTGGAATAATATTACTTCAGGAGCTGATTAAGATAAAATCTGTGTGTAAGATTTTTATATTTTTTATGTTCTTTTCAATGGGACAATTAGAGCAGATTGAAAAGTTGTGAAATATTTGGATTCCTTGTTCTATAAAATTAAACTTTAAAGGTTTTTTAAAGGTAGAAGTCATTGATTATGAAAGATTAAATAGCAGAGAATATTTGACAGGACACTGCACTAGAGAATCATAGACTGAACCCTAGCCAGTCTGGACATTGAATTATGTCCAAACTTCCTCTTCTACACAGAATTTTTTAAGTATTTCATCCTAACAACACTGAAAATTTCATATTAGTACTTTAGTCCTTCTGTCATCATTGAATACATCCCACAAAATTAAATATTTGCTGTGGATATAGTAAAATAATAAAACAATACAGAAACCATCCAAAGTCATATCATTAATTAAATGAATGCATGAATATGTTTTAAAATTAAACTTATCTTTTTTTTTTTTTTTTTAAGACAATCAAGTTGCTTGGAATTCATTTGGAATTTGGCCAAATCCAACTTTCCCAAGACTAACTCTAAGATTACCCAAGAGTCAGCAAGAACATCTAGTTAGAATTGCACAGATATCTACTAACATAAATTCACCTTCTGCTGAACCATTCACATTTTTCCCCTTTAGGTCCTCCAGCTCACACCTTCTGCAGGTCAAATTTAATGTTACCTGCTAGGTTTAATGGAATCTTTTAAAATGTGTTCCTCATTGCTGTTCTACATCAGACTTTTGTGTCTTCTGACAGGTTATATTTTTCTATACAGCTGAAAGTTAAATAACTGAATTCATGCAGTGTTTTGGGGATAGGGATTTTTTTTTTCCTTGGTGGGTTATTTGGATGCTTTTCTGGCAGAAAATCTTTCAGCAAATCTCTCCAACAAACAAGAGAGCAAAATGCTTCAGCCTTCATTGAAAGGGTTTGAAATGGAACACACAGAAGGTGCATCTGCAGTGAGCAGTTATTTAGCTGGCAACAATGATATCTTGGTGATGGGAATTCTGTTTACAAGCTGTTTTGTCTAGATAAAAGAAGGTGGTCAGGCAGCTGTATTTCAAAACCAGTCAACAGATTTTATATCTACTTTCAATTTTCATTCTTCTTTCATCTTTCTCTTCCAAAGTGTGTGAAGTAACCTGCTGCAGACACCCTGCTTGAGTGTCCTTGATTCTGAAGGGCAAAGCTGTTTCTTCTTGCTAGCAATTAAAAAGGTTTGAGTGCCTATTGTGGTTGGTTATAGAGGTTGTTAATAGTTAGTGCTATTATGGGATTACACTTTCCCTTCTATTTCGGTTCCTTTTCTATGTTTATTCCAAAGGCTTCAGCAGCAAAACATCACTCAGCTAGACATTATCCTATTTTATAAAGAACAGAAAGCAATATGGGTTCTAGAAGCAGCTTAGTGTGCCATTTTTTTATCAAAAATACTGTAAGGGATATATTGGTTTCTTTTCCATGTCCATCATTTTACCAGCTGCAATAAAAACCCATATTTCTTGGAGTGGGATTAGCACATGCTTGTACTTCTCTAAACAAATCCATCTCTGGTGTAATGGCACTGACAGCTACAGGATTGTCCCAGGAGCGAATTTTATGGTTCTTTCATTTGTAGATACTTTTCTCCAGCTGTTTGTCTTGGAGCATTTCTCAGCTAGAAACTAGCACAGAAACAGCACCTTTTATTCAAACCACTCAAGAACTTTGCAAGACAAAATTCATGTCATAGGCTAGAGATAAAAAAATTAAAAAATAAAAATTCTTCCCTACATTTGATTTGTTTTCTACTAACTAGGGCCATTCAAGACTATTCTGCCTGCTGCAAAAACTGCCTTTATAATTGCACTGCTCAATGCCACCAGGTTCTTTCACTCCATTGCACCAGCTAGCAAGTCCTTCTCAAGCCAAGGTACCTTGCTTAAGAAAAGCTCTGCAAGCATAACAGTTCTTTGGATTGACCTGACACTGCCCAATTCTAACTGTGTAATACTACTACCTATCTCTAATTATTTAATACTGTCCCTGAGCAGATCTGGGGGGGATTTATTTTACACTCCAACATCTGGTTTCTGCTGCACGCGCACCTTTGTTCTGATGGTTTCCAAGGGAATCGGCCACTTTTATTCCTCACTGATATCCTTTTATAGCCTCAGTAAAGATTCTAATTTCTTGGAGATTGTTTTTCCTCTCCTCTCCTCTCTGAACCTCTCTGAACCTCTCCTCTCCGAACCTCTCCTCTCTGAACCTCTCCTCTCTGAACCTCTCCTCTCTGAACCTCCCCAAACCTCTCCTCTCTGAACCTCTCCTCTCCCTCTCCTCTCCTCTAGCATAGGATTTAATGTTGCATTCTGGCAGTTTTGCCGTTGATATTTTTAAACATTTGTCACTATGATTTAGTCAATAAATACAATAATGGTAGTACTGAGGCATACATCACATCCCTAAGTTCCCAGTCAGAGGAATGGTGGACTTAGGTTTTTCTCCCAATGCTCTTGCAGCATAATAAACCTTTGTTGCCTCCCTTATGATTAATCAATACTAAGCAGTCCTGTTATCAAGCAGCCTTCAAAACAATTTTCATATGTATCATGACGCAAATTTGACAGAGCTCTGAGCAATATGATCTATTTGGAGATGTCCCTGCATATTACAGGGAGGGTGGGACTAGATGAGTCCTTCCCAAACCAGCGTATTTTATGATTCTATAATTTCTCCACTTCTATATCTGGAGGCAGGGACATAAAGGCTGTTTTAATTGTTCAGAGGAAATGTAGTATCATCTTAGGACAGGAAGAGGAATTTTGTTGTACATAATAGACCCTGGAGGAAGAATCTGAGAAAACAGAGTATCATAGTCTGAATCTTGCTCATAGTCAGAGCAAGAATTAATCTACAATACTGTCTACTGTATGTAGGTATTTTGGAGTCTTTAATGTCTGCATACATTCAGGACATAATATTTCCTGCATCATCTGAATGATGGATGCTCTTACTCTAAGAACTTGACTGAAACATGAGGAATTTCACCAGCTGTATAGAGCACCCCATGCTGGATAACATCTGAGTGCCACTGGAAAAATGCCTACTGTTCAGCTAGTTAAGTCCAGCCTAGTAAGTTAGGATAGAACATGTGAAATATTTGTGACTGATCCTACACAGTTTCACAAAGTGGGAAAGTGCTGGAGGGAAGTGGAATATTGTTCAGAAGCTAAAATATGCAGAATTTTCTAAATAGATTACTGTTGCCAGCGGTGAAAGATGTCAAAACTGTTTGGGATAATCATAAGTGAAAATTACCAGGGCTCTCAGAAAACCTTACTCAAGAAGTAGATAAACCAGAACTTCCCTTCCCAGAGAAGTTTACCATCCAATATTCAGACATATTACAACAGGTAAATGAACTGGTGCACACGAATTATGTCAGGTGGAGAATGCAGTAACCTCTGAAAACAGCATCACTGGGTGGGATTTACAGCAACCATGGTTGCATTGAAGTCTACATTTACTAGAAAGGCCTGTTGGTAGTCAATATAATGTCACATGTGGAGGCAGTCTAAGAAAGAAAGTTAAGTTCCCAAAAGGCATCATTGAACTTAAGAGTATTTCTAGATAATAGACACAAGAGTTAGGTCTATTCTTCCCCATTAGAGTCAACAATGTACAAGTAACTCATACCCCCATAGTGTTAGACATTTCTGCGTAGCCACCCTCTAGATGTCTCAACCAATTTTTGTTTCATCCATAGAATGACACACCTAAATATTCCTGTATCTGAATCACCAGTTGAACAGACTGTAAAGTACCCAGCTGCAAATCTGTGAAAATAGGAGAAATTAAACAAAGACCTTGCACAAGATTTATACCAGGACTCATCTCAGTTTTGCTGGCAATAGCCTGGCAATAGTCATTCTAGAGTAAGGATGATACACACTTGTGTGGACAACCCTTATCCACATCATCTAAGTAGAGGGTCTTTGAGATGGTCATCCAATTCTCCTTGCCATCAATAGGAAAGGATACATTTATTTATCCATGCTCAGTGTAAGAAGTAATCTATTTACTGCGCATTTTTTCACCATAAATGGAACACATCTGAGGAACAAAGTGTGAGACTGACTCCAGACAGTGAGTGCCTACAACTTCCTGTAGTAAACATTCGTCACTGAGGAGTTTTGCACTCATTTTTCTAACACGTAAAAATATTGATTGAGGAAATTTGAACTTTTTGTTAAACTGAGGTTAACCAAACAGCACTCTGAAAATACATGACTGCTGCTGCTTTTTGTTGCTCTTGTTAATTTCACATACATGAGTTTTTATTTACTGTTGTGCTTCTTAGAATCTAAACCACCTACAGTGTTACCATGCAAATACATTCCCAAGCACAAATACAGGCTGGGTGGTGAATGGCTGGA
This sequence comes from Eubucco bourcierii, assembly GCA_013396675.1. Taxonomy (NCBI): domain Eukaryota; kingdom Metazoa; phylum Chordata; class Aves; order Piciformes; family Ramphastidae; genus Eubucco; species Eubucco bourcierii. Next base: position 75,607 of record VWZE01000290.1, on the reverse strand, counting down.
GAGCAGCCCTGAGGAAAGGGACCTTGGAGTCTGGGTTGATGAAAAGCTCAACATGAGCCTGCAGTGTGCACATGCAGCCCAGACAGCCAACCGAGTCCTAGGCTGCATCAAGAGAAGCGTGGCCAGCAGGGCAAGGGAGGGGATTCTGCCATTTTACTCTGCTCTCATCAGACCCCACCTGGAGTACTGTGTGCAGTTCTGGAACCCTCAGCACAGGAAGGACATGGAAGTGTTGGAGCGGGTCCAGAGGAGGGCCACAAAGATGATCAGAGGGCTGGAGCAGCTCTCCTATGAGGACAGGTTGAGAGAGTTAGGGCTCTTCAGCCTGGAAAAGAGGAGGCTTCGAGGGGACCTGATAGTAGCCTTCCAGTACCTGAAGGGGGCCTACAGGAAGTCTGGGGAAGGATTATTTACAAGGTCCTGCAATGACAGGACAAGGGGCAATGGGCTTAAACTGGCAGAGGGGAGATTTAGACTGGATGTTAGGAGGAAGTTCTTTACAGTGAGGGTGGTGAGGCACTGGAACAGGTTGCCCAGGGAGGTTGTGGATGCTCCCTTCCTAGAGGTGTTCAAGGCCAGATTGGATGAGGCCTTGAATAACCTGTACTAGTGGGAGGTGTCCCTGCCTATGGCAGGGGGTTGGAACTAGATGATCTTTGAGGTCCCTTCCAACCTTACCATTCTATGATTCTATGAAATCTAACTTTCAGAAATGGCTGAATATCAGCAAGTGATGAGCTTTCATAACCTTATGGGACTCTAATTCCAGACACAGTACCTGCAGAAGCTTACATTCAGACCCACATCTTTCTCCTGCACAAATAATTGAAGCATTTTCAATGGCTAATAGTGGTAGTTTATCAGTTTATCAGTGACCTAATACCATGTGTTTTAGCCATTGTGCCAAACATGAGTTTGGGGATAAATTTTCAAGCCAAATAAAATTACTTTGCCACCAGCTCCTCAGTAAGCCTCTACGATCAACAACAATGGTTCTCCAAAATCAAAGGAAAAAACCAGTAGAATCCAGGAGAAAGCGAGAACTTGGGAGACAATGAGAAGACCTGTTCTTGCAAACGTAACAATAAATCAAAGCAGTGAGTATCAGGAAGAAACAGGTCAGATGTTAGGTTACAGAAATGACTTTTTGAATAAAAGGCAGAAAGGCAATGATGTCTGGGAATGATGATAGTTACAGTCCATGAGTTATTCACTCTGAACAAAACATTGTTGAGCAAAACTATGTCTTTCAAAGGCCTCAAAAACTGAAGTGCAAGGTTGGAATAGTTTAAGCCAGAAGAATGTATTGTCAAATATTTCAAAGTATTTTACTCAGCTGCATTTCAGACTTCAAAACAGTAGTAAAAATTCATTTCAGCCTGCTGATTGGAATGAGGGCCATCTATTAAAGAGATGCTAAAGTCAGTTTTTGAATGGCTGAGATGGTATAATCATTTAGAAATTCTGTGATAATGGGTCAACACCCCAGAGTAATATTTCCAAAGACTCTAGAAGCTGTTCTGTGAGGATCACCACCCCTCCACCCTCCAGACATTCTCTGGTGCCAGAGAGGACAGGAAAATCAAGGCTTAGGAAACTCTTTAGGCTCACCTATGTGTTTATGTACAGGAAGGAAATATCACAGTACATTACCCGAGTCATAATTTTCCTGTACCAGTATTTCCACAGGCACAAACCATAATGCTTGTCACTCCCCAGAGAAAATTGTTTTGTTAGCATATCTTAGTTGGAGTCTGCTGAAGTCACTGCAGCTAAAAATTCGAGGCAAGTACCAACAGAAAGGGAGATGTGGACTAGATTGTGCCTGCTTTATTTGTGTGGTTGTTATTATCCAAGGCCTTCCTCAGACAGACTTGACCTCCTTTTCAATTAAGCTAAAAGCTCTGTTCCAATTACCATGCTGATTTCTATTGGACTATCTGCTCACTCAGAGATTCAAACTGTGTCTGCTAACATTAATGTTGTACCTGGCATGACATTAATAAATCTTTCATCCATCCATTTCAGATTCATTGCGGATACAAGCAAAGTTATTTGAACTCATGTTGTGCTGTTGATGTATCTTTTAAAGATGTTCACAGCAGAAAGAGGCCAGAACTGCAACAGTCTGCTGAAAACTGCAAATACAAATTCTAGTTTCCTACTATCTGCTGTATCTTGGAGAATGTTAAGGTTGGAAGCAGAATACTAACTCACAGAATCACAGAATGGGCTGGGTTGGAAGGGACCTTCAAAGGCCATGCAGTCCAACCCCCTCTGCAGTCAGTAGGGACATCCTCAACTAGATTAGGTTGCTCAGAGCCCTGGCAAGCCTCACCTTGAATATCTCCAGAGGTGGGACCACAACCCCCTCCCTGGGCAACCTGTTCCAGTGTTCCACCACCTTCATCGCAAAGAACCTGTTCCTAACATCCAATCTAAACCTGCCCTTCTCTAGTTTGAAGCCATTGCCCCTCCTCCATCCTTCTTGTAGGCCCCCTTCAGGTACTGGAAGGGTGCTGGATCAGCCATATGCATTGTAAGAAGTACTTTAGATTTGGCTCTTCCTTAGCACATTGTGTCAATTTGAGCCCAAGACCCTGTTAGGCCACACCAAGAATTAAGTCTGGCATTTTGCTTGGTACACTTATGTCTGCTTCTTAGCATAGGGATACCTGTGGAACATAGAATTGTATTGTTTTGTTGTAAAAGACCTCTAAGATCATCTAAGATCATTGAGTCTGACCATCAACCTACCACCTGACTATTAAATGATACCTGGAAGTGCCATGTCTACACGTTTGTTGAATGTCTCCAGGGACGGTGACTCCACCACCTCCCTGGGTGGCCTATTCAAATCCCTGACCACAAATATGAAGACTATAATGCTCATTCTCACTTTCATCTGGATTTCCTCTAGTAAATCTATTGTTTAGGCACAGCTAGCACTGTGTTCTAACATTCCTCCAGAGAACTCAGATCCAACTTCCAACTTTCCAGCATAATCTGTCTGTTCACCTGGGCTTAGAAAAAAAGGACAGTGATATAAGATATGAACAGATACATTGGATTGGATACATAGATAGATAGATAGATAGACAGACAGATGGATAGATTGATAGATATAATCTAGACATTTCAACTGCTTAGAACTTTGCTTGATAAATATCTTCTTGTGAAACTGAGAGTTATAGAATCATAGAATGGTAAGGTTGAAAGGGACCTCAAGGATCATCTGGTTCCAACCCCCTGCCATAGGCAGGGACACCTCCCACTAGTACAGGTTACTCAAGGCCTCATCCAACCTGGCCTTGAACACCTCCAGGGAGGGAGCAGCCACAACTTCCCTGGGCAACCTGTTCCAGTGCCTCACCACTCTTACTGGAAAGAACTTCCTCCTAACATCCAGTCTAAATCTCCCCTCTGCCAGTTTAAACCCATTGCTCCTTGTCCTGTCATTGCAGGACCTTGTAAATAGTCCCTCCCTAGCCTTCCTGTAGGCTCCCTTCAGATACTGGAAGGCTACTATAAAGTCCCCTCAAAGCTTTCTCTTCTCCAGGCTGTAGAGCCCCAACTCTCTCAGCCTGTCCTCATAGGAGAGCTGCTCCAGCCCTCTGATCATCTTCGTGGCCCTCCTCGGACATAACTATTTTATCTTTAAATGTGAATGTAAAGTGATCTAAGCCAGCTAATAGATTAGATCTTCATCAACTAGCAGGAGGCTGACCACTAAGGAGAATCAAACTTGCTAAGCATTATTAGGCACTAACTTCATGTCTAAGCCTCTGAGAAAAGCAACAAAATCCTTCCCTGTTCTGGACTCCTTACCTACAAACATACGTAAAGGAACTGGCCTCCCTCAACCCATGTCCAGAAAAAAAGCTACAGTGAAAATCATTCTGCTCTCTTCACAAGCATTGAGACAAGTCCACAGCATGAGACTGATGGAGGTTTTTGTTCTGGATTTAGGCAAAATTTACTGAGGAGACCATCGCAAAGTCAGCACAAATCTTAATGTCATTTTGATCTAGAGGGAGGCTTTCTGTGAAACCAATCTCTCATCCATGCCCCAAAGATCTACTCCTTTATCCATCTGATTCATGTTCAAGTTTAACATACATCAGAAGTGAGAGTCTGAATTTCTGACTAGATGGGGATTAAAAGCACATGTTTAGCTCAACTTTGGATGAAGAGAGAAACTCCATGACAAATTCCTGGAATGTTTTTGACTCGGTGGCAAAAAAAAAAAAAAAAAAAAAAAAAAAAAAAAAAAAAAAACAAAAAAAAAAAAAAACCAAAACAACAACAACAAGAAAAACAAACAAACAAAAAAAATAACACTAACCCACAAACCAAAACACCTATTCTCACTGCATAGCTGGGATAAGGCTACCCCACAAAACTAGTCTTAGGAAAGTGACCTGGGAGAGCTGAGAATAAATGTCTTCTCAAAGCTCCCAGAGACACTGTCCACCGAGCTCCTATCTCAGGGGATGGCATTGTGAAACACATGGGAGCACTGAAGAACCCACATAGCTCCTCTCACCCTCTATTTCCCAATAGGACAAAACTGAAGGAGAAGTGGGATCAGATATAATCAGGGCTATTTCAGGCCTTAAACCTTGGACTTTAAGAGTATTTCCCATTTTGAGCAGACATTATGCAAAAGCCATGATTGATGGATGACTGCTTCCGACAAAATTCAAACCTCTGCTTAACAGCATGAACGTATACCTACTCACTGCTGCATGTAACTTCCTGAAGGATTCTGAGTTCTCAAGAAATCTAAAGTAAATGAGAGCAGGCAAATACAACCAATTTGTTGTACAACCAACATTATTTATAATTTTATGAGATTTGCATTTTTCATCCGAGTGATGAAGACCAGTGAAGGTAGGCAGAATATGAACTCAACTCTGCTGTTGAAATTTTACTTTTCCAACCGATGACCAAAAGATATTTGTGCAGCCAATAAGGTCCACATACAATCACAACTAACACAATGGTCTTTAGTTGCTTATTAGAACACATACTGAAGTCACAGTATTTTACCTCGTATCTTCAGAAAGCTGCTGACCCCCCTGGGAAGCATTTCACCATCCTACAGGTTCACTCAGGGTACAGAATGGAAATTAAACAGTGTGGTAACACTTCCGTAGTGGAAAGAGTAACTGCCCATGGAATATTCAAAAGCAGGGACCACCCTGGCACTGTTACAGATCTGCACAGGCATAATTTTTTGAGATGATTTCTGTCACCAGCATTTATTTGTCTGGTATTTTGATTATTGGTTGTTGCTATTCATTTTATTTGTAAGGCATTTGTTTTACTATCATTCATGGTTTTTGAGGGACTTTACACAGACTGGCCAGGCACCCCATTAAAGATTAGTTAAAGTCTCTGCCTAAGGCCAGCTTTCAATCCGTCCCTGAACCAAAGATACGTTTTCTACCGTAAACATGTTTCTGTCCTGGAGTCATGAGCATTTCCCCTCAACAAAGACTCCTGTACCTCAGCCACCACCAGCAGCTTGCTCTTGCTGACCACCTGGGAAGAGGTTACAGAGGAACAACTGTAACCAGCAGCCTGCAGCAGCAGCAATGCAAAGAGAAATGGGTTTGACTGTGGTAACTAAAGCGAAGACAGCAATTCATCCAGCAGCAGCTCTACCAGAGCTGCATGCAGCAGTTCTCAGACCACAATGGGGAGCAGGGCAATGTTAAACTGCCTTTCACCCTACACTGCAAACACTTCTTTGGGAAAGAGATGAGTATTTTGCTGGATGACTATCTGTACAGCCAGGCACATCCAAGACATTTTCTGAGCCATGCAAAACACCTCCAGTGTTTTTCTCCTCCAACGAACGTGGCATGTCTCTTGGAAGCAGTCTTGCTCAATAGCTTGTTGATGTCTTCACCATATGCCTGCTGTCTGCTTGCAGAAGCACTGTGGTTTTTTTGCAATTTCCAGCATCTTTCTTCTTTTCCAAGTTATGGTAGCCCTGAACAGGCCAAAATAGGCTTGAATGTGTCCTGGCTTGCCCGGACATGTTTTTGTGCTCTACCTCCTTCTGTTGTGGGGAGAAGCAACTGCAGGAAAGAGGACAAAGAACCTGGAGCCACTGAGTCTAAGGACTCTGGCTTGCCCAATCTTGTTTTGCTCCTGTTTACATCCTGTGGTAAACAAAGTACATACACTTGGCTTGTGCCTGCCTCATGCAAGGCCTATATTTTTCCCAGATTTGGGTAAAGTAAGCCTGTGGTTTCACTTAATAAGGTCAAGCTCAGCAAAATGCCATTCTGATTGGTTATTCTGCATCCAAAGGCCCATTAGGTCTCAGGTTACGTTGATAAAAAGAGATGAGCAGGTAACACAATGTGCTCTGCCACTGTATTCGTGCTTGCATGCCTGCTGCTGACTGCTGCCATTGCTCTCTACTCAGAATCATAGAATGGTAAGGTTGGAAGGGACCTCAAGGATCATCTAGTTCCAACTCCCTGCCATAGGCAGGGACACCTCCCACTAGTACAGGTTACTCAAGGCCTTGTCCAACCTGGCCTTGAACACCTCCTACTTCTGGCAGTGTTCTGCCTTGCTGCCTTATTGCACTCTGAACTACCAAGAAAGTGCCTGCTTTGAGTTTACCAGGAATAGGTATAATTGCCTTCATGCAATAGGTCTGCATAGCCAGCGTGACATCCTGCTAAGACTGCACATCGACTACACCTGCCAAGACGAGGAGCCCTGAAAGGGACACACAGATGATCCAGGTTAATCAGGACCAGGTCAGAGATCATCTGCCTCTTTTCCCTGGCATCCTGTGAAGCCTGGGAAGAATCAGAAGCCTCAGAAGCTGACGAGACACCAACGGAAACCCATGCAAGTGTTTGGGTCTGGTCTGAAGCTGTAGCTAGCCCCATGAGTCAGGAGATACTTTTTGTTAGTAAACACTCAAAGCCTCTTTAACAAAATTCAGTCATTGCATCTAACTGAATCCTAGCCTTCTGCCATAAGTAGAAAGCAGCTTCCCAAGTCCATCTAGTGGGCAAGCAGTATATTGAGTGCAAAAACCTTCTCTTCCAGTTCAATTAATGTTTATATTTTTGCTAGTTATTTCTTAAATGTTCTAGATCCTATGCTATCATCTTTATAGTGTTTCCATGACCACTGCAAGAGAACCTAATTATTATTTAAAAATAGTGGTCAGGGGTGGCAAGAGTTCTGAATATCAAAATTAATAAGCAATATTATTTTTAAAGAAAATCATATCTCACATCAATTAATTATCCCTCCATTACACAAGTGCTGCTTATTTTATGTGCTGCTTACTATTAGAAGTACCTTTTAAAGCTGGAAGTTGATTTTCTTTTGCACCTGGGACCCTGCTCTCCCCTGCTTCCCCAAGACTGCACAGGACATCACAAACTCATCATTCTGTCACCCTAACCTTCAGCTTTTCTTATTGAGACTCAGCTGTTTGCCTGCACTTTTTCACCATCAAAAACTTAAATCTCAACCCCCTCACCAGCTCTCTTGACATCTGTATGACATTTATTTTTGTGCTCTACTCCCTTACCTCTCTTACCTTATTCAATCCTCTCTTCTCTTTACTTTGTTTGGTTGTCTGTGATAAACCTGCAAATTTTCTCCTTTCCTTATCCACCAGCTTCCATTCTCTCATTCACCAGAAATTAGTCTTTTCTTTGTCTTTGCTTTCCCCTTTGGCTGGTGGCTAGCATCCTACCCATGCCATAACCTCTTTAACTTTTGCTCCAGGTCTCGTGAATATTCACTCACCTCTCAGCATTGATGTAGAGGTTTTGTCTCCTTAATATCTATGTATCTATAGCAGAAATCACCTTTGTATTATCATTTCTTTTGCATTAGTCCAAACCACTTTTTAGTTTAATGATTCTATGGTGCATCTTCCCTGAAAATCATTTGTCCTCAACATTTTCAACATGATTACAAGTCTTTCTTGTTGTAAAAATTACAGCTGGATCAAATGCATGCTTTACATTCCTTCCTGCCAAAAAATGACCACAGTTGCTTCATTTTTATACCAATCATCAGAGTAAGACTTGACTTTACCAAGATTAGTCTGTGCCTCTGCTCTAAGCTACACATTTGCATTCCCCAGTGTTATTGCCTTGAGTACTGTATATTGATGCAGCCACAGAGAGTTCCCACCAAATACTGGGGGAGCTGTGGACCCCTTTGTCTTTCTACTTTGGAGTTGGCATGTTTCATGCTTCCTGCACAGATACAACAGAGGAGCAGCAGGACATTGATCAGCACCTGTGGGACTTAGAATCATAGAATCATAGAATGGTAAGGTTGGAAGGGACCTCAAGGATCATCTAGTTCCACCCCCCTGCCATAGGCAGGGACACCTCCCACTAGCACAGGTTACTCAAGGCCTCATCCAACCTGGCCTTGAACACATCCAGGGAGGGAGCAGCCACAACCTCCCTGGGCAACCTGTTCCAGTGCCTCACCACCCTTACTGTAAAGAACTTCCTCCTAACATCTAGTCTAAATCTCCCCTCTGCCAGTTTAAGCCCATTGCAGGACCTTGTAAATAATCCTTCCCCAGCCTTCCTGTAGGCCCCCTTCAGATACTGGAAGGCTACTATCAGGTTACCTCGAAGCCTTCTCTTCTCCAGGCTGAAGAGCCCCAACTCCCTCAGCCTGTCCTCATAGGAGAGCTGCTCCAGCCCTCTGATCATCTTTGTGGCCCTCCTCTGGACCCGCTCCAACACTTCCATGTCCTTCCTGTGCTGAGGGTTCCAGAACTGCACACAGTACTCCAGGTGGGGTCTGACGAGAGCAGAGTAAAGGGGCAGAATCACCTCCCTTGCTCTGCTGGCCACGCTTCTCTTGATGCAGCCTAGGACTCGGTTGGCTGTCTGGGCTGCATGTGCACACTGCAGGCTCATGTTGAGCTTTTCATCAACCCAGACTCCAAGGTCCTTTTCCTCAGGGCTGCTCTCCAGCCATTCACCACCCAGCCTGTATTTGTGCTTGGGATTGTGCCTACCCAGGTGCAGGACCTTACACTTGGCCTTATTGAATTTCATCAGGTTGGCCTGGGCCCAACTCTCCAGCCTGTCCAGGTCCCTCTGGATGGCATCCCTGCCCTCTAGCAAGTCGACTGTGCCACACAGCTTGGTGTCATCTGCAAACTTGCTGAGGGTGCACTCCATTCCTCTGTCCATGTCACTGACAAAGATGTTAAACAGCACTGGTTCCAGCACTGACCCCTGAGGGACACCGCTTGTCACTGGGGTTGCTTACTCTGGATAAGAGAAGACTGAGAGGAAATCTAACCAACGTGTACAAATATCTCAGGCATGGGTGTCAAGTGGATGGGGTCAATCTCTTTTGGGTGGTCTGCAGCAATAAGACAAGGAGCAATGGATACAAACTGGAACACAGAAGATTTCAACTCAACATGAGGAGGGACTTCTTGACAGTGAGGGTGACAGAGCACTGGGACAGGTTGCCCAGAGAGATTGTGGAGTCTCCTCCTCTGCAGACTTTCAAAACCCACCTGGATGTGTTCCTGTGCAGACTACCTTACAGGATCCTGCCTTGGCAGGGAGGTTGGACTCAATGATCTCTGGAGGTCCCTTCCAACCTCTAAATTTCTGTGATTCTGTAAAATGCTGCTAAGGCAATGAGTGAATCTTTAAATGAGATTAGCACATGAAGGAGAAAAGAGGCAAGTGCAAGAATTACAGGTAAATTCCTGTACCAGGAAAAATGTTCACCAAGATGTTGCTGAGGACAACAGAAAAGTACAAGAAAGCAGTGTTTTGCAGGTGACCAGGCTAGATTTAGACCAGCACGAAGTACAATCAATCAATTCTTGTGCTAGCAGCAGTTCTGGAAAAGTGCAGAGCATAACTGAACTTGGTTTGCTTGTTTTATAGACTTAACAGGCGCTTCAGAGCATCTGGCAGAAAGGAATGTGGCAAATTTTAACACTATTCATCATTCCTAAGGAATTGATCAAGCCCATAGCAAGCTGGCGGGGCTGTGATAGTGTGAGTTACTTTGTGGCAACACTTTGCACACAACTGTTTTGCCTCATTATCTTTTAAATATATACTAAGTATCTGGAATGTAAAAACATTGCAACTGCAAATATATTAACTACCTGGGGCCGCCAGGAACCTGGTTCCAGCCACAGGGCTAAGTTGTGAGTCTTCTGGATCCACTAAAGGTAGGAGAGGTGATGGGAGATGAGTGTTAGCAGTATGGGGATGCTTAGTCATCATGTTAGCAGTATGGGGATGCTTAGTCAATCCCTTTCTTTACACCAAAGGAGAATAGAAACCATTTCATTGCAGAGTATCTATAGCAAAGCATAAGCACAGGGAAATTCAGCATATTAAGAAGAAAGCTAAGACCTTTTTGAAGAGGAAATAAAAGCATAATGGGAGTACCTGTGCAGTTTCTATTGCATAAACACTCATTTATGTTGTGTAAAGCCAACATAAATAGGCTGCCACATGCTACAGCTAATACAAAGGAGTGGGAAAATCAGACCTAATGTTGTTTTATACCTATGCCGCATTCAGTATTCACTGCTGAAAATTACAACATAAGACACCAAGAAAACTGAGAACAGTATTTTAAGCTGGAGTATAAAAGTGTGATGTGTGCTTCCCCAGTGCTGCTTCTTTCACCTCTGCTGCTTGCTCCAGTGCGGATGGAATTAATCATTCAAAAACACTGCTCTTGCTTTTCCCTCAACAATAGGAGCATTTCCCATAATTAAAAGCTTTCAACACATGAATAAATCTGCTTTCAATCCTAGTATCCATCCACTGAAATGATTTTTAGTACCTCTATTCAAGCAAAATGCTTGTTGCCATTGAGAAGTTCTGTTTGATAACTAAACTGTCCACTAGCATACACCCATGTAAAATGTGACAAAATACTTTCAGAGAAGCACAGGGAGCATTTCTGGGTGACAAATGTATTTTTTAACAACTAGTGGACAGTATAACAAGGACTAATGACAAGAAGTTTAAAATCAGATTGGTTAGACAAGTGGAGATGTTCTAGTTTCTAGGAAAAGCAACTAGTTCTAGTCTAGTTTGTATTTTACTTTTTTTTTTTTTTCACAACAAAACCAGCCCTTTACTGGAAATGAATTTGGAATCAAATGCATGTTACCAATTTCAGTATAATAATAAGTGGATGAAACTCTGCAACATGAGTCACACGGAATTCAACTCACAAATTCGCAATCACAGAATCGCAGAGTTGGTTGAGGGTTGGAAGTAACCTCAAGGTTCTAGTTCTGAATCCCCTGCTGTGGGCTGGGACACTCCACTAGATGAGGATGCCCAGACCCACATCTAGCCTGGCCTTAAAAACCTCCACAGATGGGACTTCCACCACCTTCCTGGGCAATTTCTTTCAGTGTCTCACCACCCTCATGGTGAAGAACTTAATTCTAATATCTAATTTAAGTCTACCCTCCTGCAGCCTGGATCCATTCCCCCTAGTCCTTTCACTGTCCAACACCCTAGAAAGTCCCTCATCTTTCTTCTTGGCCCCTTTCAGGCATTGGAAGGCCACAATAAGGTCTCCTTGGAGCTTTCTCCTGTCCAAACTGAACAACCCCAACTCTCTCAGCCTGTCCTTACAGGAGAAGTGCTCCAACCCTCTGATCATCCTCATGGCCTTTCTCTGGATAAGAGTTAGATTAAAAGAAATTATTCTATTTTCCTCTTGAAACATCTCAGGCCACCCAATTATCCAGCCCTGAGTCCTTGTATTTGACTAAAGCATTCATTATCTTAGATTGAAGCTTTTCTCCTAAAAAAGCTTTCCAACTTCACTGTAAGAAGTGAAGCAACTTTGTTTGCAGCCTTTTCCTTTTCCTTTGTTCTGATGGTTAATACCATTACCATGTATTCTGAAAAGTTTCTTTTAAGTCTTAGTTCAGTTTCAGCCTTGGCTTCTTGTGGTGTATCTCTCTTCCAGGCAAAAGAGGTTCTTAATACCTCCCATTTTTTTCTCATTGTCAATGCAGTTTATAAAAACCACAACCCACCCACACTCACACACATACTCACAAGCAGAGATAGCTTTGAATCCGCTGCAGCTTGTATTCATCTTGCCTGCATTCTTGCAGCATCCAAACCTGTAGTTTTTCTGACGCCTTTAAGGGAAAAAAAAAAAAAATCACTCCTGATTTACAAGTAGAGCAGCTGCTGCACTCATCACAGCCTTCAGTATTTGTAACCATTAATATCCTTATCTAAACAAAATATGCTCTACCTACTTTAAATTTTCCTTCAAATTTCCTAGCGGTTTCCTTGTTGGTTAACTTTTATCTACAATGATGATGAAGGGACATCTCTGTTATCACTTCCTCTTGTATATATATATTCCTGTTCACCCCATTTACAAAGGAAAATGTTAAGTATTATTCCCTGATACTCTCACTACATAATGATTTCCTATTATACAATCATTAGCTGCCCTAAAGTTTAGCAAATAACTTCTTAATTGTGGGCAATTATATTCCTGTCTTTCCAGTGTTCATTGCCTGAAAACCTAGCACAGTCCCTTCCATCAGTGTACAGGGGAGCCATGTGAGGATAGCTAAGCAGCTAACTGCTGTCACTATTTCATCTGCTAGAAGCTACTGGTTCAACGTATTTGTCTTTTTTGAACATCAGTCCAACATTAACACCCTCTTTGCCATCTGTGGTTTCCCTAGCCAGCTAAAGTTAATTACAGACTAAGATCAGGTGAACAGATGCTCCTCTGTTAACTTTTTTTTTTTTTAAAAAACTCTTACTTAGATTGTCTTATCAGACAGAAAATATACTCTACCAGAAACTGCCTGACATCCTCATTTTATTCATGGATTGGAAAGTTCTTCATCTTTGTGTGATAAGTTCATAACCTGCATCTTTCCAGCTACAGGACAAAAGTACTTTGAAAAAATCTGCTTTCTCTGCAGCAAAGAGTTTCATTATCTCACTCAACCAATGAGAGGAATATCTTCTAATAATACAACTGCCAGGGAAGGTGTCTGTATGACTTACAAGCATGGATTTTTCTCTAATATTTGTAGCCTTCTGTTATTTTTTTTTCTGCACATCACAATTTCCTGGGATTATTGACTGCCATCTGTTTCTCTTTTCAATGTTAACTATAAATTGCTTTGAAAAAAATTAACTGCCTCCCTTGCACATTAAACTAGAACCAGGTTTTAGCCAGTCATTGCTTTCCCTGATTTGTCAATTCCTAAAATAAAAACAAACAAACAAAAAAAAAAAAACAAACCAAAAAGCTTCTCAATTTTCCTTCTCCTTTTTCCTTTTCTTCCTTCTCTTTCAAGTGGTTCAGTTAATGACCTTCCTTTCACTCAGTGAAGTCCTGTTTCCTTTTGCAGCACTGTGTACCTGTGTGTGTTTTTGCAATTGTTGCTTCTATCCCCTTGTTGCTCAAGTGGGTATAAAGGGATCAGGAATATTGGTCTCTAGCCAATCACTAGTTTCTAATTCAGTGAGTGATTCACTGTCATCCATCACAATGAAGCCCAGATTAAAATAATTTTGTTCTTTGCAACAGTTCTGATATTACAAAGTAGTTCTATTTTTTTTTTGTCAACAGTGCCATGACATGGGGATGTAAGGGTTCCTGTATGCAACTCTGTAGTGAAGCCATGATCTTTCTTTCCACCTAAAGCAAAATCATGTCCATCTGCTGAATGGCTCCCTCAGACTTGGCTTATTGTAGTGGCTTAAAACTAACCCTGGTTCTAAATTACGAGCAAGAAATAGGAATTTTCTGGACATGCTTGAATAAAAAAAGTAACTAAAACAGGGGACTGAATTAAATATATATACATATATATATACATATATATATAAAAGTATGTATCATTCCATTCACTTGCTGGATTAGGATAAAGTGTGCTGCACAAACTATTCTTGCTTACTTTCCTTCAGCTGGCTGCTGACTAGTGCCTCTGCATGGCTTTGCTGACCTTGGCTGACATTCTTCCTATGTCTAAGTAGATAGCAACAGAGGGGCCCTTCTGATTTCTCTCTTTCTCCCTTATAATGGTGGTTGGGGAGAACTATTTCACTTTTCTCTTGTCCAAATGGGTGTCCTTGTGTTGTTTCTGAATTGTAAATAATTGTTAATATATTTTGTATATATACCTTGTATTTTATGCTTTTAGATTTTTAGCTTGCTTGTAAATAATAACTTCATTTTGCTTCCAAATATTCTGAGCTAGTCTGGTGATTTATTTCATTGGTAATTTCAACCCACCACAGCTTATACTGAAGATAACTTGCGATCTTCAAGTATCAGATTTTGGATATATGGACAGAAAATAACTGGGAAGCATCCATTTAGGCTGTCAATTGGAAATTATTACCAAAGAGTCAGTTAACAACTTGATGTGCTTAAAAAATAATATGGGAACATTGAAAGATATATGCTGCCTTTATTCTGCTTAATGACACACTGGGCTGTTGGATATTAATCTTTCACTGCCATTTCCAACTGACAGCCTAAAAGCAAGCTGCACCTTGTTAACTATTCAGTCTTCTTTACTTAAAATGTATTTTCTTTTACCATTTTAATTATGATTCACTTTGATCAAAGCCCAATAAAATCAAATTCCTTAAGTGAGATTTACCCAGGCTTTTGGGTTTGCTTTTTCTTTTGTGTTAAAATCTTTAGTCATTGTTTATTGGTGGTTTGGGTTTTTAACATCTTTTTTCCGTAAAAGAAAAGCTGCAAAGAACATTTTGTCTAATAAATTCAGAATAACATTGATCTCCACACACCCATGTCACCAGTTTGCCCACAAACGCCATGGATGAAATCTTCGTTCTGTTAAGGATCATTAGTTTCTTGAATGCATTCATTATTCAATACCACTTGGTAGTTATTTTCTACAAATAATTCCACCTCTGGAGCTTATGGGGTATGTGTGTCTCTTCTTTACTCACTTAACATTAAAATGTCCTTCCTGCCTTTGATAAGATAAAGCTTCCATTGATTTGAGCAGAGATTAATTCCCTCTTCTCAAGCTGGCACCTCTACAGCTTTTCAACAGTTAAAATGGGCTTTCCCATTTTAGAACTGGCACTGATTAACAAGAGATTAATTTTGTTTCTTTAATCACTCAGTCATTGGTAAAATGAGAAAATCTCTACCACTGTCATTCACACTTTGAGAATTAATTTTTCAAATGCTCCCTTTCTGATCATAAGATCTATTCTTAAGCAGACAATAGTGTAGTTGTACTACTTCAGACCCTTCAGTAGTTGAGAATTTCAACAGCTGCATTTTTTTAACCTGTCTATTAAAAAATCTCTATTGTGGAGTTGTATTTTTCAAATTATTTTCCTGGGACCATAAAGGAAACGTCAATATTTTTCCATTTACCTAGCAAGTCATATTCTGTTCTATTAAAGAATCAGTGAGGTAACTTTGTTACTCAGCAGTTACACACATCACTGAAACAGACTTGAGATAGGTGAATTTATTTGAGGAAAGATTTATTGCATTTTGCAGTTTGTTGGTGTTCCTTCCACATTTATCATTTTCCTGATAATGGTTATTTCTGCTTTCAAAAAAAAAAAAAAAAAAAAAAAAAAAAAAAAAAAAAAAAAGAAGACAGAACAGTAAGACTTTTTAAATCTAAAAATGGGGAAAAAAATAAGATAAGAATAAGCATAGCATTTCTGTGTCTTCTTGTGAGGATGCAATTTAAATGAACAGGTAGATGTTTACAAAACATCCAAGCTGGCTGCAATCATTTTCTTTCTAGATTAGACATACAAAAGGAGTCAGAAAATGGATTTGTTCCTTGATTAATGTTTCTAGAGTTCTGCCAGTGTAAATTTTGCACTCCCATCTCATTCGAAAACAAAAACTTCATAAATTTCTGCTGAGTGTACACTGACTAAGCTTGAGTTATAAAAACTAACATAGTCTAAACCCGTAATTTGAATCTCTGCAGCCTGTGAGGGTGCTGTGCCAGGTTAGCCTGAGGATGTTCCCACTTCTGTGAGCTGTGATTAACCTTTAGTTTTCCGTGGAGCAATGGCGTGCTGGTTTAAGGGCCATGAGCGGCCCTATACCAGTAGACAGAAATGATATTTACTCCTTCTGGGGAGTAAGAATGAAAAGATTGGAAGTTGGAAGGGAGGTTCTGCTTACAAGTCCATATGTACAGCAGGCACTCAGGTAGAATGATTACATTCACAAACCAGCCAAGTTTACCAGATCAAAACCTAGAATCCACCATCCCATCCGACGTCGGCAGGCCTGACCATAGGCCATAGCTGCCCTCCCCACCTCAGGCCGACAAGGGCTCAGCAGGCCTCGTGAGGCCGCTCACAGTTCCCTGCCAGCTAGGAGCAGCCTGCCCCACGCAGAGCACGAGGTGAGCAGGGACACTGCTCTGCCTCGGGAGGGGAGCGAAGGCAGCAGAAGAGAGCAATACAGCCAGGCACTGCTCTGAATAAGCTATGACACCCGAGATCAGAATAGAATAAAGATGTTACCATATCCTGGGATGGCCAGGTCCCTCCCTTGGAATTCTGTCTCTTTTGGGAGGCCTGTGTCTGTGTGGTCTTCTTAAGGGGCAACTAGCCCAAACTCCACACGTGCTCACAGATAAAGAAGAGTGAAGTATCCTGGATGGGATATGGTAAAAATCAACTTTGAAGCTGCACCAGCTTGCCTTACCCAGACACAGCTGTACTTAATAGCAGGTAGCTCTGTAAAGCTGGTGTGAAGGGAAACGTTCATTTCAGCAGAGCTCAGAATCCTTTGCAAGGCTCTAAGTGTTACCAAGAGTGGATCTGAGCAAATAATGCCTCTTCAGATCACGGGGGAAAGGAGACAGATTAAAAAAATCTCCCAAAACCATTTGGATTTTGGTGTTTGTTCATTTGTGTCTTGGGAAAGGTGGGAGGACCGTTAAATCTGAAAGCTCTCACTATTAAACATTCTCTTTTTACTTTGAAAAGTTTAAATTATTTGAGAGGGAGGCAGAGGGGGCCCAAGTGAAATCTAAGGCAATTGTAATTTAGTGATCCCGAAAGTTGGGAGGTGGGGGAAACAACCAAACAACCAAACAACCAAAAAACAAAAGCTAAACAAAACCCACAAAAAAACCCAAACTAAAAAAATAACAAAATAAATCCAACCATAAAACAATTCTGGGAGATATATTTTGAATGAAACCACTCATGTACATCTGAGTAGAATTGCATACAAAAAAACCAGGGAGTAGTGCTGTTAAATTAACGTTTTCCTCCAAAAATGAAGGGAAAGGGTTACTTGGCAGCTTTGCTCAGCAGAGAGATCCCAGAGGCCAAAACTGTGACGCCTCATGCACTCTTGTCCCCTTTGTGTGGCTTGAAGTGGTTCCTCTGCAGCAATTCCACACCGTAGCTGTCATTAGGCAGAGTGCGAGCCCAAGCCACATCAAGAGGTCTGTTCACACAGGGAAAGTGAGTGCTGTGTCTGGAGATTGCCTTGTCTCCCCTTTCCCAAGCCTCATTTATTCCCATTCCTCCAATCCTTGGACACATTGTGAGAACCCACATGAAATCCCTTAATAAACCTCTCATAATTCAGAGGCTTATCATGGCCTTTCAGAAGCTTTTCAAGTTCCCCTGTTACTGATTTTCATATCAAGAGCCCAGATGAAGCTGCTCTTGTACAGATTTGACCAAAATCAGGTTGTTTTAAGGAAAAAAGAAATCTATAAGGAAATAATCAAGAAAGAAGCAAAGTCAAATTCAGCTGAAGACTGCAGGCATTTAAATCCTGACGCAGTGTTTTGGAACCATTTAGAGAAACTCGACAGGTTTGGAATAAATGTGAGCTAGGTCCCTGTGGAAAAAAAATAGAAATCAATCTGTAGCAATGCTACTTTTCATACTGCCTCATTGTGCTGGTTTGAGGCTAATTGGAATATTTTAATTTTTATTTTTCTTTAAATTGGATTATAGGCTGTGAAATGAAAACAATGGTGATGTCTGCTTCACTCATAGGCTTGCTGAGATACATAAGAACAAGAACACAAATATAGATAAGACAGAGAGTCTTTCTCTCTGGGAGCTGGTGTGGCTTCTGGCCTTCTGCAGTGTAAACCAACTAATCATTCTGCTTCTAACCCACCTTGCTGATTCTCCAAACTCTCCTTGTAGTCAGACCCTGGGGTAAGGTAGAGGGGTGGAAAGAAGGTGGAAGGGTGGTAGGCAGCCCCTCCTGGGAACTCTGATTTCAGGGAGGGGGATTGTGTTTCTGTATTACCTTTAACTTGTATATTTCTGTAAATATTCCTGTATATTGTGTATATATCTGCTTGTATATTGTGCTAAGCTGTAAATAGAACTTCAGTCCTTAACTTCCAGCTGGTTGAGTTCTAGTCTGGGTGATTTTCATTGTGTGTGGGGGCAAGTAACTCCCAAACCATCACACTAGGAAAGGCTCTGGTGGNCTTATCTTATTTCCTGAAATATGAGCTCAAAGCTAAATTGAGAGGGAAGAAAAGGAATTTTCACAAAAGACTTCATCAATCAAAACTGAGTTGGAAGACCTTCTTCTGCTTAGCTCTCTTTTGTCTCAAAGACACTTTTCATAACCTTGAACTTATTCCACAAGAAAGAGAAATGCAGTAAAATATCCCAGACCATGTACAAAATCTATTTGCCCTACTGAGGTCTTACAGAGTTACAGAACCTTAGAGGTTGGAAGGGACCTCCAGAGATCATCGAGTTCAACCTTCCTGCCAAGGCAGGATCCCCTAGGGTAGTTCACACAGGAGTGCATCCAGGTGGTTTGGAAAGTCTCCAGAGAAAGAAACTCCACAACCTCTCTGGGCAGCCTCTTCCAGTGCTCCGTCATCCTCACTGTAATGAAGTTTCTCCTCATGCTGGGGTGAAACCTTCTACGTTCCAGTTTGTATCCATTGCACCATGTCCTATTGTTGCTGACCAGAGAAAAGAGATTGGCCTCATCCACTTGACACCCACCTCTCCGTTATTTATAGACACTGATCAAATCCCCTCTTAATCTTCTCTTCTTCAGATTAAGCAGCCCCAGGTCTCTCAGCCTCTCTTCGTAGGGAAGATGCTCAAGCCCCCCACTGATCCTCGTGCCTCTCCGCTGGACTCTTTCTAGCAGGTCCCTGTCTCTCTTGAACTGAGGATCCCAGAAGTAGACATGGTATTCCAGGTCTGGCCTCATCAGGGCAGAGTAGAGGGGGAGAAGAACCTCCCCAGACCTATTGGACACACTTCTTGATGCACTCCAGGATACCATTGGCTCTCTTGGCCACGAGGGCACATTGCTGGCCCATGGAGAACTTACTGTCCACTGGGACTCCACAGAGCTGCTTTCCAGCAGGGCAGCCATTTCATTATTATTAATACATTTCATTTTTATAAATAATGCCAGCAGCATTTTGTGCACTGGGAGCATATCTTTTCCTCCTTTCCCATCTTACTCAAGGTCTGTTACTGTGTATTTTACTGTTTACATCAACAGAGGCTGACAGGGGTGCTGGATGAGGTCTTGTCAACACACTGATTTTTGTCTTTTCTGCATGGGTGGGAGTCACAGGGTGGGCAATGCGGTTAGATGAGCACCTATCACTTCCTATGAGCTGCTTTGAATCAGGTCTTCCAGTACAATAAATGAGTGAAAATGGCTAGAATGCAGCATGGTTCCTTCTAAATCCATATCTTGACCATTTGCAAAGGCCCAAATCCTAAGTGCGTGGGAACATCTCCATTGACACTAGAAACAGACAAATTTTTGCTGCTCCTGGGGATACAGACTGTGGTGACATGGTACAGAAGTGGTGGGTAATTCTCATTTCTGGGAAGGAAAATAAAATTATTTTTGTGTTTATTTGGAACATTTTCTAGGTTCTCAAAAAGGCTTACTTTGTTTTTCCTGAATTAAAGACTGAAGATGAAAGTAATACCTTAACATGGGGAATAAGGTTGTCTTTATGCCACCTGTGAATTAAGAAGGAAAACTATTTACTTTGCTTTCTTAATGTTAACAAACTGCATCATTTGGCATGCACAGACTTGCTTTACCTGCTCTGTAACAAATTGCATGGAATTATCACCATTCCCTGGGTCTGCAAAAATCCCTCCTAAGTTTCAATCTACTACATTCCAAAATTAAGAAGTTAAAGGACATATATTATTTGGTCTTTGCTTAAAATTCATTGATTTTATACATGTTCTCACCCCACAGTCATTTACTGGAAAGCAAACACAAATACACACCAAACCCACCAGCTTTTATATTCTAGCAAATATTTAATGTGAAAACAGTTCAACTGTTTGCACATCTTTAGAGGCAAACATTGCCAGCATGGATCTGCTTTCCACTACCCCAGCATTATCAATCCTATGCAAAAATGACCTTCAGCAGAGTCACAGAGCTAAGCCGCCGATTAAGCCACCTGCTATATCAGTTACAATCCTAAGATACAAAATGCAAATTCTTGTACCAGTAGCATGTTTCCTCTTATCTCTGTGAGTTACTGTACTGTAGGCAATGTTCATTCTAACATAATAAATCTCCACCGAGTTGTAATGTAATGTACTCCACTGCCACGGTGTACTGTAGGTAAAAATATCCTGGAGTCCTTGTGCTGCAATCTGCAGCAAGCACAGCATCGGTGTTACACTGCTACGGTACTAAAGACAGTTTTAATACAGAAATAATATCCCAGATTAACTGTGGTGTGAACATTATAAAATAATGAAGGACTAACCTCACCAGGAACACCTCTTCATTGGCTAAATATATTTAACTTGTTTTCTGTACGAGGTGCCTCATTTGGCAGCTGCTGCGATTTTTACGAGTGTTACGATCGGCAGAGAGAAGGAGAGTGTTTTGGGCTGTGATTCAGAAGAGCTTGGATCTGTTCCCAGCTGCTCCTGTATCCTGGCAGTCTCACCAGGTCTGTGAGAGCTGTCTTCTTGGCAGCCTCAGAGCACATGACCTAAGGTTTACATGACTTTTGTTCTTCCATGGTGATTAAGAAACAGCCTCTTCTGTAGTCAGTGACAGAAGCATCCCAGCTGGCCACCTTTTATCTCACCGGTCCAAAAGATCTGATCTTGTCTCAAAGTTTGCCAACTGCCTTGGCTTTGGTCCAAGTCTAAGTCAAGGCATGAACTTATTTTATGAAAAGTGGATCTGCTTCAGCCATTCTACCACCATTCACCTGTGAGTGCTACACTAGTACGGTTAATAGAGGAAGGCCTAAATCAGGTAGAATTTGTTTGTGTTTCTGTATGGCTGGAAAAATACTGAGACCAGAATTCTTAGACTCTTCTACTATTTTATTTCTATGCAAATGGAATCAAACATGCAATGGAGACAGTGAAACATATTAGTACCATCCATTAAGCAGTATGATTCCACTGATCCCTCAAATTCAGGAGCAGAATTCCCTTTTTACACTCATTAGGAAACTTGAGCAGCAGTGTAGAGGAGACAAGAGGCAATCAGTAAGTGATGTCAACCTTGGGGCAAATGACATTGTCACCCATATGAGATCTGCTCATTCAAACAAAAAGAAGTAAAATATTGACTCGTTTCATACAAGTCACTAAACATAGTTTAAGAGAATGGGAAAATATATCCTTTTTTTAAGAATAATTTTTCTGGAGATGAAAGTGGAATACATTATATTTCCACCCAAGGAGTTTTGGTTGGTTGTTTTTTTTAATTATGCTTTAACTTCACAGTTAAATTTTCCTGCTTAACAAGTACCACAGTGATTCCCCTCTGCACTGACACTGAAGGATGCCTCAGTCACTCATAGTCAAAACAGAATGATTCAACTTTATACAGCCTGAATGTCAGAACTCTCTGCAGATGAAACTCATTTTAGGAAAAGAGCCCTTTTGTCAGCATAGTTTATGTTGCTTAAAGAAGCAGTTTTACTACCAGGAAAGAGTTCGTTTGGCTACTGTGATGGTTTGGGAGTTCCCTGCGCCCCTACACTTTGTAAAATCACCCAAACTAGACTCAGCCAGCTGGAAGTTAAGGACTGAAGCTCTATTTACAGCTCAGCACAATGTACAAGCAGAGGTATGCACTATAGACAGGAATAGTTACAGAAATAGACAAGTTAAAGGTAATACAGAAACACAATTCCCCTCCCAGAAATCAGAGTCCCCAGGAGGGGCTCCCAACCACCCTTCCACCTTCTCTCCACTCCTATACCTTACCCCCAGGGTTTACCTTACGTGCTGATCCCTGGAGGATCAGCCAGGGAGGTTAGAAGGAAAATGGTTAGTGAGGTTACTCGGCAGAGAGGAGAAGGCAAGAAGCTAGACAGCCTGAGAGTGTCTGTGCCCAAGTGCGTTATCTTTGTTTTGTATTCTTAAACATCTCAGCAAGCCTATGAGTGAAGTAGACATCACCATTGTTTTCTTTTCTCAGCCTGTAATATAATTTTCTCCGTTAAAATACTCCAATTAGCCTCAAACTGGCACAGCTACACAAGTTATATCTCCAGCACCAGAACTTTGTCACTATAAATATATTAACTGCAACTTTGTTGTGAAGAGTGACCCTCGATGAGCCATTTGTTGAGACAAAGAGACTTTGGAGATGAGTAAGCTTACAAAGCTGATTAGCTTCCACCCACAAATGAGTCTGTTAAACTGTCTGTTTTCCATATTCCTCCATTACTTTCTTTAATTACATTATCCCTGATCCAGCAACTGAATATCAGAGGCAGAAAACACTGGAACAATTACATTTTATCCTCCCCTTTATTTGCCTGTCTAAGGGGATAAATTCCTTTGAGTCATGAGGAAATAGAGGTTGTGCTTAGAATAGAGTGTGAGTTTATGTAGCTGTGGGTTGAATGAAGCATGGTTTGGGGAGAAAACTGTCTTGTGAAGGGCTGTTGTGAGTCAGTCTGGAACTTCCCACATCTAAGAAATGCCTTTGGGTGAGATACAGTTTGGTCACACTTGTTTGGCATAACAGAGTGGATTATTCTGCCTCACACAGACTTGTGTATAAACCCACGTTTACACACATTCCACCTCTCAGTTTACCAAAACTTAAATGTGAGACACAACACTATCCATTTAAAAACTGAGAAACAAGGCAGACAAGAACTCCACTCAGCACATGAACTTCCATTGCCACAGGGTTCTTTCTGCATATCAGAACAGTTCTTTTGGTAAACTGGAACTAGTGATTCAGTGATTGCTGGTGAAGTGGCCTGCCAGAAGTGAAAAGCATGTGATGTAAAGGCTGTTCTAAGGGGGGCTGCCTGTGGGCAGCAGAGGTTGATAACAGTCCAGTTTCCTCTGTGGCTGAAACAGTTCAACAGGCATACACACCCTTCCTTAACTCCGAGGATCATTTCTGGTCTGCAAGCTGCAAGCTACTCTCCCAGGTGAGAGAAGGAACCCTTTTCTCCCCTTTTCTTGAGGCCAGAGACTATTTCGGGAAGTGTCTCCACCTGAAGATGAACTCTTCTCCAGGTATCTCCCCCGAGGAACTCAAAATTCCCTGCTGATCAATTTATTCCCAGTTTTATCCTGATTTGTCTGAAAACCAGACAGATTTGAGCTAAACCCCATCATACCCACAGGTATGTTTTGCTTTAGATTGATAGAAGGTATCATTTGGCAAATTAAAGAAAATCTTACTTTCAAACTCCAGGAATTTGGCAATGTACTTCGCATCTTAAAGTCGCACGAGTAAGATGTTATTACAAAGGAGAAGCACTGGAAGAAGAAATAAACTCCCCCCATGCTGCCCTTACTCAAGAGCAGGTTTCCAGTGCTTGCACTGACAGATCCTTCTACGTCTCTATGACAGAGAGAGTTTCAATTCTCCAGTTCTCAAGAAAACACCTAAACTTAACCCTGATGACCTAACCTACAACTACCTGAAGGGTGGTTGTAGCCAGGAGGAGGTTGGTTTCTTCTCTCAGGCAACCAGCACCAGAACAAGAGGACACAGTCTCAAGCTGCGCCAGGGGAAGTTTAGGCTGGAGGTGAGGAGAAAGTTCTTGACTGAGAGAGTCATTGGCTACTGGAATGGGCTGCCCAGGGAGGTGGTGGAGTCACTGTCCCTGAAGGTGTTCAAGGTGGGTTTGACCGTGGCACTTGGTGCCATGGTCTAGTCTTGAGGTCTGTGGTAATGGGTTGGACTTGATGACCTTTGACGTCTCTTCCAACCTTGGTGATACTGTGATACTGTGAACTCTAACCCTAACCGCCTGACTCTTAACCTCAAACCTAGCTAACCATAAACCCTAACCCTAACTTCTAACACTAACTCTAACCTCTCACCTCTAACCCTAACCCATGCTTTAAAGTTCCACAAATTTCATGTTTAACAGGAAGATCTGTGGGAGTGTTTTGGAGAGGAAATTGAAGATTTTGTGTAAGATTAACCTCTGATAAAATGAAACATGATCCATGGCAAGAGAAAGGAGGGAATATCTCATGAACTGGTTCAGAAAGTGCAGGAACTTTTTATTCCCTGTGAGACCTCAGTCAAGTTGCGTATGCAACTCAGGAGCTTTACAGCCTATGGAATAAAAAGCCAAGTGAGCCTGTCTATCCAGATCACAACACTGCTTGCTAACAGGATGTCTCAGTACTGTTCGGGTCTGGATCATTGTGATCATGAACTGAAAACAAAGACACTTGTAAGATGTCTGGTTGTCTACTTGAATTCGGAGTAGTTACACTGTCTATATCCCCTGTTTGTTTTGGCAGGAAATATTTCTTCTCAGAAAGAAGTGCCTTGATCTCTTACAGAACACTACTGTGGGATGCTGGTCACTGACTGTCTTCCATTCCAACAGCCTGTTAAGAGACTAATTATTCTATATGACTGCTTTGAGAGACATTCCCTTTCCTCCTCTTTTGAAGATCTTTCAGAAAGAGGTGAAAGTGACTGAACTGAACCCTTAAGCAATGGGTTAAATATTCTTACCACTTTTTACCCTGAAAGTACTTCCTTGGTTTTCATCCAGTGCAGTCATTTTCATATTCTTAAGTTGTTCATAATTCATCCGCTTGTTTCCAAGCCCTCGGGAAGTTGAAACAGTTCTGCATCTCTCACTGAAGGGTTCTTACTACCCTGCAGATCCTCTATGTTGCCAATGCAGCACTGGGTGTTACATATTATGGAATCTGAAGGAATCATCTTTTCTCTTGTCAGTTGGCACCACCTGTCATGGTAAGTCCACTGAGGCTGTGAATCCTGACAAAGCGAACCCTCTTTGAGACTTTAGTTCACCATAGACTCTTGTTTTCCAAAAAATTCAGGAAAGGATATACAGTAGCTTTGCAGCTTGCCATGTTGAGGTATTGTGTTTCAATGTGCACCCTGAACAATCCTTTGAGCCCTCAGAAAACCTGTGTCTCCATACCTGATGAGTGTAAGGACAAGTTCAGTGCAAATCTGATCCTACTTTCTCATGGCTGAGCTTGCCATGCTCAATGCACATCACCTTAGCAATTTAATACTTGCTGCCTCACTGTATACAGATTGCAGTCCTTAATAGATGTTTGTTGTATGGTCACGATAGATAATATATCAGGTAAGATTCATTTGTGAATGAGGTTTACTGTGAACTTCATCAGCCCCAAATGCTGCAACTCTAACAAGGGAAGTTAAGGTCCACCTGCAATCTCGTTCTCCCAGGTCATCGTTAAAATGAAAATGTGGAGTGCTGCGGTTCAGTAGTGATTTTTGTCTGAACTTTAACATCAGTACCTGTCAACATGGTAATGTTGGTGGGGAGAAAGGGATGGACATTTCTGTAAGAAAAAATATGGGTGAAAAGAGAGAAAAATAGCAGATATATGGTGAAAAAATATGGATGGAAAGAGAGAAAAATAGCAGATATGTGGCAGCAATTTGTCAGATGGAAAAATCAAAGTGACTTTTTGAGGAATTTACGCCTGCTTAAACAAGAAGCAAGTAATAGACTGGAATGTAGCCCAGTGTACAAATTTAATAACCAAATCAGACTCCATAGAAACCTCACAGAGTGTGTGTTAACCAAATCTTGTCATGTCTTTATTCTACATGACAGAATTGCCACTTTCTGCCTTTCTCCCACAGAGCTTAGGCTGAGTGCATTCATAACCGAATGACTTGGAACTCAGCCTTGTGGCAGATAAAGTGTCTCCAGGAAAATACTGGGAGAGTGAGCTCCTCTCGAAATATCAGGACCTTGATGAAGTCCTAGAGAGAGTGAAAAACATCATGTGTTTCATACACACCTGTAGGATCTAGTGGGAAAAATGTAATTACTTACATTGAAAGGAGCCTAGGGCACAGAGCTAACTACTACCTACCAGAGCTGAGGGTCTTGAACACGTCAGCTGTGCTTAGCAACTTTATCATGTTCAAAGACTGGTGATGAAACTGTAAGGGGCTGAAATAGTATTCCTAAATAACTCACACCAGCAGTTTCTTTTACCAAAAATCAGAGTTGGGTCAAACTCTGAAAATCTACAGGAGGATAAGTTTGGCATGGTAGAGGTTAAAAGACAAGCTGACTCCGGATAAACTTATTATCCACATACATGTCCAGTCTTACTTCCAAATCCTAAGCTCTTGGCTTTAAAAGCTTCCTGTGCAATTTCAGTTGATTCTGTTATTATCAGAATCAATTTGCTCATTACTGAAAGATCATCTCATTCAACTAAGTACATTAAGGGCCAGATTCTTGGCTAGTATGAATTAATCTTCCTTCAAGCCAGCAAGACTGCAATTTTACACCTCTACAAAGTGAATATAAACTGCTACTAAATCAGATGCTTGCAATTTGCAGGCTAATGGAAACCCAGGCCCGGTAGCTATGTAATTTCTTTCACATTATCTCCCCATAACTGGTGATCTAGCCTGAGTAAAACCAGAACTGATCCAATGATTTGGAATTTGGCAGCACTGAAGGATTTGCTTTTTTACTATTTGCAATGGCATCAAAACTTGTTTTCTCAAACATTTTACAATATGTCATTTGCAATGGCATCAAAACTTGTTTTCCCAAACATTTTACAGTATATCAGCCATTTTTACATTTATTTTGTGGAGGGAGGAGGTGTTCAGAACTGTAAAAACATTTGATAACTCACAAGGGAACAAATAAATTTTTTTTCCCTCTCAAGATTGTATAGAAGTAAGCAGGAGTAACAAAATGTTGTCATAGAATGATAGAATCATAGAATGGTAAGGTTGGAAGGGACCTCAAGGATCATCTAGTTCCAACCCCCTGCCATAGGCAGGGACACCTCCCACTAGTACAGGTTACTCAAGGCCTCATCCAATCTGGCCTTGAACACCTCCAGGGAGGGAGCAGCCACAACCTCCCTGGGCAACCTGTGCCAGTGTCTCACCACTGTCAATGAGTTCAGTTTAAGCTGGTTACCATGCCAAGCCTCAATGTAGAAATCACTATGAGGACAGTCACTTTGTTGATTGGGACAAACATCAGTACCCTGTGTGCTGTAAAACCCTGAGCCTGGAGACAGAGGGCAGTATTTTCAGATTTTACATCTTCTCAAGAATTTTGGAACCATAAGGAAATGTCTTAGGAAATGGTTGGTTTAAAATTATTCATAGAATCGTGGAATGGTTTAGGTTGAAAAGGACCTCAAAGATCATCTAGTTCCAACCTTCCACCACAGGCAGGGACACCTCCCACTAGAACAGGTTGCTCAAAGCCTCATCCAACCTAGCCTTCAACACCTTCAGGGAAGAAGCAAAATTAATATTAGCAAAAATGAAAGAATTGCAGAGGACTATCCAATTTAAAAAAAATTGAGATGGCCAAAATGATGAGTTTGCATATTTCTAAATCACAGTTTGAAGACAGTATAGAATGTTTTAATGTCCCTCACAAAAAACAAACCAAAACAAAACTAAACTAAACAAACAAATAAAAACGCTAAAAAAAAAACCAAAACAAAACCCACAAAACCATAGTTTCTTGGAATATATTCTTGTTCCTTGGAATACTTCAGGTATGTGTCCCTTCTCCATACAGATGGATGGGACTTGAATTAAGTCCTTGATTAAGTCATCTTTGCAGCCTGAGAGATGGCTGAACCCAGATGAACATACTTCCACTGCGTGTTGCATGCAAAGCCTGAAACTTTCTCTTTGAATTATCTGTTGTTCTGATGCCTGAAAATGTCAAGTAAAAGTGTGTATGCATGAGTGCATGTGTGTGTGTGTGCAAGGTCAAGATGCAAAAACATGGACAGAAGACTGCATAGTAATTTTCAACATTAAATAACCCACTTTTCTCACCATGGGGCTCCCTCAACAATCAGCTATCTTTAAAGAACGTGGGCAAAAATGAAAGCTCCTGTGATGAAAGTAGCAAAATGCCTTCATATGAACCTGGTGGTTGTACCGAATGATTGACATGAGGTGTAAAATTGTAGGTAAAGGACTGAACAAATGCTGAGAAAAACAGGGATGTTTCTGCCTACAATGCCACATGTACACCATGTACTCAATGTGATAACTAAAAATAATCAGCAGAGAAGGTCCTGTCTCTTGAAATAAGTTCAAAAGAGATTAAATTAAGCTTTTAACCCTTAAAAAATGCCATTATCCCTCAGCTGAATGAAATTTGAGAAAGGTCCACAAATGTCAACTATATTAGGAAGACTATTATTTCACACTTACAGCCTTTGAATCAACAGATTTCTTAATGAGTTGTAAATAAAGATCTTAAAACAAGTAAATAGATTCCATGTCTTATCTGGGAAATATATACAGTATTATCAGAATCTAGGACAGCTTCAGTCACCAGCAAATTTGCAGCTGACACCAAGTTGGGGGCTGATGTTGCTGGGTTGGAGGGCAGAAGGGCTCTGCAGCAGG
This sequence comes from Eubucco bourcierii, assembly GCA_013396675.1. Classification (NCBI taxonomy): domain Eukaryota; kingdom Metazoa; phylum Chordata; class Aves; order Piciformes; family Ramphastidae; genus Eubucco; species Eubucco bourcierii. Next base: position 46,669 of record VWZE01000290.1, on the reverse strand, counting down.
ACCTCGACCGCCTGCACAGATGGGCAGAGTCCAAGGGGATGGTATTCAATAAATCTGAGTGCTGGGTGCTGCACTTTGGCCACAACAACCCCATGCAGTGCTACAGGCTGGGGTTGGAGTGGCTGGAGAGCAGCAAGACAGAAAGGGATCTGGGGGTGCTGAATGACACCCACCTGNCCCTATGAAGAGAGGCTGAGGGAGCTGGGAGTGTTTAGCCTGGAGAGGAGGAGGCTCAGGGGGGACCTTACTGCTGTCTACAACTACCTGAAGGGTGGTTGTAGCCAGGGGGAGGTTACCTTCTTCTCTCAGGCAACCAGCACCAGAACAAGAGGACACAGTCTCAAGCTGTGCCAGGGGATGTTTAGGTTGGAGGTGAGGAGAAAGTTCTTGACTGAGAGAGTCATTGGCTACTGGAATGGGCTGCCCAGGGAAGTGGTGTAGTCAGCGTCCCTGCAGGTGTTCAAGGAGCGTTTGGATGTGGCACTTGGTGCCATGGTCTAGTCTTGAGGTCTGTGGTAATGGGTTGGGCTTGATGATCATTGAGGTCTCTTCCAACCTTGGTGATACTGTGATACCATGATACATATTTCAAAGTTGAACTCCATGTGCAGTGGAAGTCCTGTTGTTTTTAAAGCAGTACCACTATTGCTGACTCCATAGTCTGCATTAAGTTCAGATGGTGAAGCTTAAATTCTGCTTATTTAGTCACTGTAGGTAGTAGGTAATTTTCAGAATTTATGGCTTAACCCTACAGTACAATTCCATCTGAATGGAAAAGTCAGATGAACCCCCTGAATTGTTCCATGTCTTTATTATATCACACATGAAGACAAAATATCAAGATGCATCAGAATTGGCCTTAAATTAATGGGATTTCTGTCTGGGACTTGTCAGCTTTGACTATTTGTAAACATTGGTTTTGAGGTAAGTTGTTTTGTGAAGGAAATAAATCAGTTTATCCAAAGTGTGCACACCTCTGTGTGTGTGTCTACACCCATGTCTGTATGCAATCACACATACATATCTGGTAAAACTTATGCTGCTGGTCCCAGAAGTTAGTTATTGCTTTCTTACTTGTTTTTTTGTTTGGTTGGGGTTTTTTTTTCAGAGCTTTTGTTGTTGTTCACTTTGTTCTTGAGGCTTGAACTGTGGTTGCCTCTGGGTATGGATCAAACTTCAGTTCTATAAATAACAAAAGAAATGTCCTTATGCAGCAGGTACTCTGAGATAGATAGATAAATAGATAGATAGATAAATAGATAGATAGATAGATAGATAGATAGATAGATAGATAGATAGATAGATAGATAGATAGATAGATAGATAGATAGAT
>VWZE01000290.1:0-44918 GCA_013396675.1 Eubucco bourcierii | reverse complement strand
CTCCAACAGTTCCATGTCCTTCCTGTGCTGGGGGCTCCAGAACTGCACACAGGACACCTGAAAAGCCTTGCCCCCTAAACTATATACAAAAGTAATTTGATAGATAGATAGATAGATAGATAGATAGATAGATAGATAGATACATACATACATACATACATACATACATACATACATACATAGGCTGCCTCACATATCCCTTCCACTGTGCAAGGGCAAAACACAAAATGCATCCAAATTTTTCACTTTAGGTTAGATGAGAGGATGTTTTTCAAACCTCAGCATCTCTCAGTGCTATGCATGTATGGAGGAACTGGAGGACAGCAGTGGAGTGACTCAATAGATTACTGAGGACTAGATTTCCCTAATTCTCTCCATTCCAACATTCAGGAGCCTAAACAAAACCCTGGCAGGAGGACATCTCTCTGCTCATGTACATACAACCTAGGCTAAGCCCTTCCTGATACTGCAGAAGGAGAGACAGAGAAAGGTCTTCCAACGATTTCCATCTCTCCACTTAAATAATAATACAGATTGTTGTGTCATGTCCCTCTGGGCCTCAAGGGCAACAGCTAATAAAAGTCCAAATTAGAAGAAGGAAAATGAGATACAGAAAAGTCTGTTTGTTTGAATGAACACACTACCCTCCAGCCCCAAGAAAACTATCTTTGTATGTACACCAGTACAAGTAGTCATTCCTTTTACCTCATGTGTATCTTCATAAGCAAAACATCTGGCTCTTCTTCAGCACAAACAGCTTCCAACATAACTTGCATTTGTCCTCTTTCTCTGCAAGTGTAATATCTGACTTGCAATAGGGTTTCTTTAAATTTTAACAGTGAGTTGTCTTTCCACAGTTCTTTTGTTAGTTCTCTCTTTTAACTTTTCCCTTTCCTTCCCACCTTTTGTATGTGGAGGCTTTCTTTGAAGTCTCAGTATTAAAAGACCCTATGCTTTCTTTGTACTTATGGAGTCAAAGCTCAGATCCCTCTCCTTTTTATTGCCATTGTCTGCAGATCCTCAGAGAATGGGATGTTTTAATCTGCCCTTCTTGAATCTCAGTAGCAAATGAGTTGAATGCAACTGGAGAGGAGTTGAATCTTCTTGCATACACATTTGCCCACACACACATGCATGTCTAGACCTGCACAGTGTAACCCTCTGGTACTACAGCCAAAATATCACTGATTAAATCAGCCCTCACGTTGTACTATCTGTATGATGCTCATCAAATGTAGATAGAATATAAGCATGAAAGTATGAAGCATGGATTTTTTTGCATATACAGAGCTAAACTTTGCAATGAAGGGCTTCAATTCATAGCAGTTTCCACTGTTGCAGCTGCCATTTTCATGGTCTCATTCCCAATAGACTTTCCAGCCAAGCTTGAAAGTCTGATGTGCTTCTCTAGTGTCTCAGTTCTCTCCTCATGCTTTTAGTTTTTGCTAAGTCTAGTCCTCATCTGATACCAGCCAGGGCTGTATTTCAGAATAGTCTGCTTGAATTAAACAGTCCCTTGGGACCAAGAGATGAGACAGAGGAACCTCCAGACTCACCCGTGCCACATACACAGATCCACTTTCCAGTATTTGAACTTCATGAGTGCAAAGCTTTAAAAAAAAAAACTGAGAGGGGCATGTAAAACTGCCTTTGTTCTTTCTCCTTCTTTCCTTTCACTTTAACCTGTCAGCGCTGCATATATCAAACTGGAGCTCTGGGTTTTAACCAGGCTTTACCATTTCATTCTGCTTCATGAATTTTTCAGTGTTTACACTTATGCTTAATATAATAAGATTGATAATGCTGCTTCCTGATAGATTCTTATTCAGGCCTCTCAGCTAGAGGGATGTTTATTCTTTCTAATTTCTGTATTATCCAAAAGTTCATTTTCATCTTTTGCATCTTGATGCTGTTTCTCATCTTTAAGATATTCATCTCCTGATATAAGGTGTTCAAGGTAACAGCATTTACCCAGTGGATTTATATGACTGAGACTCAGCATGCTGCCTATGCTGCTGCAGACAGGTAGCTTCTTCAAACCTATAGGCACTTTGGCAGAGCAGGCAGAAGATCTCACCATGGAAAAAACTCTGTGATCCACAGTGTCTTTGTGGTGTGTCAACTGTGCTGTACCAACAGAGGGGTGTGGCATCACCCACATACTCATTCTTCCATTAGTGAATGAAAGAAAAAAAATTAACAGGGGGAAAAAAATATAAGAGGCAGAAAAGAAGGGGAATAACTGATTCACGATCCAGAAGATTGCATGCTCTGCCTCTTTCAGCCTTGCATCCAAAAGCAACAGTCAATGAAACTGACTGGCAGCAAAATTAAAACAGTGTATAAGAAGGAATAGGTCTTTTACCCAGCATATGTTGACTTTGCTGCCACGGAAAATCAAGGAGGTGTACAGTTTAGTAGGATTAGAAAGAGGAACAGGATGTTTGCATGAATGAAATGCAAAATCAGCAGCAGGAGGTCTTTAGATGCAATATTTTAGGGCTCAGCATTCTTTCAGACCCCTCCTCACCACAATCATCACCATACATCTCCCCTTTCTTCCCTTCTTCCTTAGTTCCTTCCTTTCTTTTCTTTCTTTCTTTCTTTCTTTCTTTCTTTCTTTATTTATTTATTTATTTATTTATTTATTTATTTATTCTTTCTCTTTCTTTCTTTCTTTCTTTCTTTCTTTCTTTCTTTCTTTCTTTCTTTCTTTCTTTCTTTCTTTCTTTTCTTTTTTCTTTCCTTCATTCTAGATGAACTGAAGTGAGTAAGACATTGTTTACATCACAGTTGAAGACTTAGTGTAATGAGATGGAGCAAAGGGATATTCTGTCTCAACAATGAGCTCCCCAGATACCTTTGTCAAAACAGCTAATTCTTTTTCTGGAAGCATTAGAGGTTTTACACCTTGGACTCCTATAAGAGGTTAGGGACAACCAGGTAAGCATTAACAAGTTTTCATTGTGGTCAAAAGGAATATTCTAGACATTATAATTGGATTGCATTTCTTGGCATTTCTTATTCATTTGTGATCAGAGACGCTTTACCTGATTCTTAAACAACAGCAGAAACGAAATCACTTCAAAACACAGTTCATTGCAGACATATTCTGAATAACATAGCTCTGGAATTGGCAAAAGTACTTGCACATTTACCCAGCCCTCAGTATCCTGAGAATCTCCTATACAACAGCATGAATGTTATAGACGTACTGAAGAGTTGGGCTCTTTAAGTAAGATTTCAGTTGTCTTTTTCCAAGGAAGCTCATGACTTTTGCATGGTCACTGTTCCTGTGAGCTGTCCCAATTAAAGTTAACACAGATGGAGCACTTGTATCTGGGATCTTTTAAATCATTTATGGCTCAAACACAGCACTTCTGCCAACAATACACCTGTCACAGCAATAATGCTGGAGGCTGAGAACCATGTTTTTTTATTTTTCTGGGCCCCAAAACCTGTGTTGTTTGGGGTTTTTTCCCTGACTTAGTTGTTGTCAACTCAAAAAGTACATTGTTCCTTGGTTTAAATGATCTGATGGAGACCAAGGTTTTAAAGAGTTAAACAGTAATGTGTTTGGTCTAAACGTATCAATAAAGATCTAAATATTTTCAAAGGAAAATAGGTGGAGATATGGATCCATTGACTGTGTGCAGCCCCCAGCACAGGAAGGACATGGAACTGTTGGAGCGGGTCCAGAGGAGGCCACAAAGATGATCAGAGGGCTGGAGCAGCTCTCCTATGAGGACAGGCTGAGAGAGCTGAGGCTCTGCAGCCTGGAGAAGAGAAGGCTTCCAGGAGACCTGATAGTAGCCTTCCAGTATTTGAAGGGGGCCTACAGGAAGGCTGGGGAGGGACTATTGACAAGGTCTTGTAATGACAGGACAAGGGGCAGTGGGTTTAAACTGTCATAGGGGAGACTGAAACTGGATGTTAGGAGGAAGTTGTTTGCAGTGAGGGTGGTGAGGCACTGGCACAGATTGCCCAGGGAGGTTGTGACTGCTCCCTCCCTGGAGGTGTTCAAGGACAGGTTGGAGGAGGCCTTGAGTAACCTGTCCTAGTGGGAGGACAGGTTGGCAGGCGGTTGGAACTAGATGATCCTTGAGGTCCCTTCCAACCTTACCATTCTATGATTCCATGACTGTAAAGAACCACTAAAACATCACTGATAATGATAGGGAAATGGTTTTTTGTTCACTGGATGTGACACTGGATACATTCTTTCTTTCTCTTTTTTTGGTCAGTGCTTCAACAGTGTGAAGCTGAAGGCACTGAAATAGTATCATGGCCATTACTACCTGTGTTGCACTATGTTACGAAGTTTGTCAATGGTAAGGCAAAATGTCTCCGGAAATGTTTTCTAAGCCAGTTCCACAGCCACTAAATTCACATGCCTCCTCCCACAGCTGTGAACTGCTCTTCCTTTGGAGAAGACAAGGTGATCCCTGAACTAATTGCAAACAACAAACAGAAAAAATAAATGCAGTGCCCTACACCACACAAGCAAAAGATGGAAGGAAACAAAACATATGGTGACACAAAGCTTGCTTTTTTGTTTAGTTGCAAAGGAAAGCTTGTGCCTCAGATGTGTACAGCATCTCATGTGTTCACTCAGCTTTATTTAGAGTTTGGGAGGTTTTATTGCTACTCTTCAAAAATTCCAGTGGGCTGTGTATTAAGACAGCATCAAATGACTTCTTCTCAATGTCACTCTCTGTGTTGGGGAGTAAATTAAAGAACTTAGGAGGCAAAATCTTTGGTGCCCCTCAGATAAGTATTTATATGTACATAAACAGTTTGTCTCCTTACTTTTTAAGGAAAAAAAAAATCTTGATTAAATTAAACAAATGCTTTAATTCCAATTTTTATCTCTGTATTTATTCTTGTCACAATGAGCTCGCAAAAGCAGCTTGAGATGTGCTTTTAAAGATTGTATCTGAGTGTTGATATTTTCTAATATGCTTGAGGATAATTGAAGCTGTCACCTATTACTATTAATTACACCCTTGGGTAAATGTTTTGACAATACAATTGCAGGCCCAATTAAGAAACATAAGAAGTTGCAACTCTGACATTTCCCTGTCACTGCTGTTAATGACAGCATCACTGCTAGGCGAGTCATTTGAGTCTCCAAATATTTAGTGTTTGTAGAAGTCTCTCTGTTAAAAAGAAAGATGTTGAAAGAGAGAAAAAAGAACACTTTAAAGTTGTCTTGATGTATAAAGACTTGATATTGGGAACTCTTTTGTATACTAGGATATTTTAAGATATTGGGTTCTTCCTGCAGAAAACTAAACTTTTCTTAAGAGTTCAGAGTTTTTCTTAGACCTTGATATAGGTTTTCTTTATTTTCATAATGTAACCTTATTTTTAAAATAGGGCCTGTTGCAATAAGTCAGTCTGGAAGACTACTTGGACTAAAACTATTGAAGGTAGGATGAGAGGTTACCTGTGCTCTGAGTATGACAGTAAGCAGTGGGTTTTCTTGTCATAAAGAATTTAAGACTGTGCATATAATTCCTGTACCAGATCAGGATTCCAGCAATGGAGCAAATTCCAAGAACTCAGAATTTGTTTGCATCTGCAATGCATTTCACAATACTTTTGCTTACAAAAATGCTACAGTTTGTGATAACAGAGATAGAACAATAAACAGAAGTTCTCCCTGATGTAAGAATACTGCTTGCAAGATTGGAACAGGACACGCTGGCAAATAAAGATATGCATGTTCCAAAAAAATCATTTGGGAGAAATTCACTTGAGCTGCTGCTGTTGCAAACCTCTTTCATCTAAGTAACCATGAGTTCAAGCGTGTCAGTGCTTCCTATTAAAAAGTGAATCCTCCAAACTCTCCTTGCCATCCCTCTCATTCATACCTCACTTAAATCATTGGATCCCTCCTCGTGGAACTTTAAGTGCAACACCAGCAACACCACACATGACATTGTAACAGGTTCTTGATTACTGGGAAAGAACAAGCTCAGCTTTCATATCTGTAGCCCACTCAGAGATGAGATCTCTTCTCCCTCACAGGGCCCCACCCAGCACTCTTCTGGACACTCTGCAGTAATCCCCACATCGACAACCCCCAGGTACACACATGCAAAATTCAGACCAGGTAGATCTAGTGTTTTCACTGGAACTGTTTTCATGCCCCTGTGCTTCCATTCACTAAGACCAGGCAGGTTTCCCACTTGTCCTCTATCTGATATCTTTACCACTTGACCTTCCCTCATCTCTCCCATTTCCAACGTTAAATACAACCACATCATTTTCTTTTGCAGGAAGCTGTAGTTAAAAGTTACGGTTGCATTCTCAATATGTGTTTCTGCTAGAAAGACTTAACTGCTCTCCAGGGCCAGTTTTTTGCACTGGTGCATATGTATTACTTGTAGCACAAGCAGACCTGGCCAAGCATAACCTTCCCTGCTGTTAGCTTTCTGTTTGCATTATGACTTCATTTACTGCTGAAATTAAACCTGTGTATATGTATGTCTGTGAGTTGTGATTTCCCTGGGAGTATTAGCAGGGGCTGAAATTCAAAAGTAACTGTGGAAAACATTAGCAATTCAGTCCTGCTTCAGAATTTCTTTTTCCTTTTCTTTTCCATCCCCTTATCAAGTGCAAATAGTAATCGTAGGTAGCATCTCCTCCTTCCGCTGTACTGTGCTAGTCCAAATTTGTTATGGACCTTCTCCAAAGTCAGTTGAAAGACATCCAAGGATGTGCACATCCTCTCATTTGGGACTGCCTATGAAAGATGGAAATTGAGATGAATACAAGCTGCTGCTATGATCACACTCAGGGGAGAGAGAGTTGCAGCCAGCTTTGGAAGGGGAGGCATGATGCAAGTGTAAAGCACAGAGAGTATCAGAGATGGTCCACACCCTGCAACTCTTCTGATTAGCAAGAGGCAAAGTCCAGAGAGCAAGTGTAGCGAAGACAGTACTGATATGATGTAAAGAAACAGTGGTGATCCCCACTGCTTAAAAGCAGCAGAAAGAAAATGCAAAGCATCTGCTAAATAATAATGGCGAATGCTCAGGACTTAAGCCAGCATTTTAAAGCCAAAACTTAGATATGTGAAAGCTGCTCCTCATCTCCACAATGTCAGTGTTCAACACTTTGCCTTGAAGCCACTGAACCTTGCAGCCATCAGATCCTTGCTTGCTGAAGTAGTTAGACCTCTGGTCAAAGTCCATCCCCTCTTGTGATGGCAAAAAGTAATTAGCACAGAATCATAGAAGTGTTTGGGTTGGAAGATGCCTTTAAAGGGACCTCTACAATCAGTGGGGACATCTTCAACTAGGTCAGGCTGCTCATTACTCCAGGCGTGGAGAGTTGGATACACAGCCTGGCTGTCAGTCCTCCACATCAGACTCCAGGAGACATGTTCTTCAAAGGCTTTTAAGTTAATAGTGGAAATGGATTTGGCTGATACACAGCACGGTACAAATTACAAAACCACTGTTGCAAAAGATCCTGCCAAAATCAAATTCAGAGTGAAAATCATCTTAGACTTCTTCTCCCTCCAGGCAATGTAAATCCTTGCAACACCCAGCAACTCCCTTTGATGCAGGTTCTCTTGCCCTGTATGTTGCAAAGAAAGTGCAGCTGTGGAGCCCAGTGTGGATTTGAGGCACCTAATAACTAAAGGCTCAAACCCTTTTGCTCTGCAGCCTTTTCAAGTGGAATGAAATTACTTCCCTCTCTGTAAAGGAATTAATGATATTTTTCTGTCTTGCCTATCTAGACAGAGCAAATAATTGGAAGAGAATTGATCTTTCGAAGTAACACCAGCAGAGTCTTCTTTCTCCCCCATGCCTTCTGCCCAATCCCTGCTTCATCAGAAGGAACATTTATGAAGGAAATTAGTTTCACCATTTGCATACACCAATACATTTAGCTGGTGGCTGTGCAAGTCCAATTAACTTAACTAACAATACGGGTGAAATGAAGTTATTGGATTATACTTGTAGCCAATTAGAGTTGCCATGGTTGAATTACTCCCTTTCTTAACCTTATTTAAAGCTAAGAAAACATGTTGGTGGTGAGAATAGATGGTTTTTCTCCTTCTGGCTCCAAGAACAAAGTATTCCTATTTCACACAGATACAGAATCACAGAAACATCCAGATTGGAAAAGCCCCTCAGGATCACAGAGTCCAACCTATAACCCTACTTTACAAGATTCACCTTAAACCATATCCCTAAACACCACATCCAAATAACCCTTAAACACATCCATGATTGGTGACTCAACCACCTCCCTGGGCAGCTCACTCCAGTGCCTGACCACTCTCTCTGTGAAAAACCTTTTCCTAATGTCCAATCTAAACCTACCCAGTCTCAGCTTGAGACTGTCTCCAACTACCAGTGAGAAGAGACCAGCAGCAGCCTTTCTACAATGTCCTTTCAGGTAGTNGAATCACAGAAACATCCAGATTGGAAAAGCCCCTCAGGATCACAGAGTCCAACCTATAACCCTACTTTACAAGATTCACCTTAAACCATATCCCTAAACACCACATCCAAATAACCCTTAAACACATCCATGATTGGTGACTCAACCACCTCCCTGGGCAGCTCACTCCAGTGCCTGACCACTCTCTCTGTGAAAAACCTTTTCCTAATGTCCAATCTAAACCTACCCAGTCTCAGCTTGAGACTGTCTCCAACTACCAGTGAGAAGAGACCAGCAGCAGCCTTTCTACAATGTCCTTTCAGGTAGTTGTAGACAGCAATGAGGTCTCCCCTCAGGTAGTTGTAGACAGCAATGAGGTCTTCCCTCAGGTAGTTGTAGACAGCAATGAGGTCTCCCCTCAGGCTCCTCTTTTTCAAACCAACCAGCCCCAGCATCCTCAGTAGCTCCTTATAAGATTTATTCTCCAGGTCCTTCCCTGGTTTCATTGCCCTCCTCTGCACTTGTTCCAGTACCTCCACATCCCTTTTGTGTTGAGGTGCCCAAAACTGAACACAATACTCAAGGTGTGGCCTCACCAAAGCCAAGTACAAGGGGACAATCACCTCCCTACTCCTTCTGACCACATTTTTTAATACAACCCAGGATGCCATTGGCCTTCTTGGCCACCTGGGCACCCTGCTGGCTCATGTTCAGCTGCCTGTCTATTACAACCACCAGATCCCTTTCTGCCAGGCAGTTCTCCCACCACAGTTCCCCAAGTCTGTAACATTGCTTGGGATTGTGACCCAGGTGCAGGACCTGGCATTTGGCCTTTTTGAAACTCATTCCATCAATGTTGGTCCATTGATCTAGCCTATCCAAGTCCCTTAGAATACCTTAGATTCAAAGACAGTTTGCACATGTGGACCTTTTGTGTTCAAACGTAGATACACTTGTACATTTGGTCAGGTTGAAACAGATGTTTGAAGGCAAACTGACCCCATTTTTTGAGCTTCTTTGGACTTCTTCAAGGGAAAATAGAACTGAATAATGCAGCTACTGGACCCCAGTCCCAGACAGGTTCTCCCTGCATGGGACCTGAAACAGGGTTAGTAGGAATTTCAGCTCCTTAGAATTAAAGTCTTAATGGATCTCCTAATGCAATGTAAACATGACTCAAATTTTTCTTTACAGAGTGCTATTTTTTTTCTGTCTTGTAAATGGGAGAGGCGACTTGGGTTCATTTCTCTCTTGCAAGGAGATTCTCCTAAGAAAATCAGTCTGCCACATTTTCAAGTGCTTGCTAGCAAGAACTAAAGACAAATTCTGCATGAAGTCCTGCTCATATCTGTTCCATAAGAAACAAGAAGTTTGTACTGTTTCGTGATACCTCCCCCAGCATTGCAGCACTATTCCATGCATTCTGCTTAGAAAAGACTCCAGAAGATGAGACCTACAAAAGAAAGCTCTCTCTTTGGTCCTGTGCAATAGGAATGATGATTTCACAAAATACATTGGTGATTCAAAAAGGAGAAACAATTTCTGGATTACAGAAACTGTTTTATTGGATGAAAAACACCCAAACTTTCTGTTAGAGTTTTAAGAAATTTGTTAATCCCCTTATCATGGAAGGCTAATAGGCCTAAAACATGTCCTAGTTTGCCCCACCCCTCTGCTGATGGGGAAGCAAGGGCAGGATGAAAACAACTGCTTGGGCCATTATGTCCCCTCCCAAAGTGATAAAAAGGTGTTTAGGCACTTGTTAGTGCCTTGCCAAAATAAAGGTAAGCAAGCCCTGGTTTCACCTAATACGGTCAGTATTGCAAATGCCATTTTGATTGGTGAATCTCTGTGGCCAAAGGAGTCATTACACTTGGGAGGGTAACATAAATCGAGCTAAGTTGCAAGCAGTTGTGCTGCTGCTGTGCCTCACTGCTTTGCTCTACATTCTGCTCTGTTCAGACAACATGCTCTGCCTCACTGCCTTCGACTTGGACAACGTGTTCTGCTCTGCCTTCTGCTTCAGACCACCTTAGCCCTGATGTTTTGGGCTTGAACCACCAGGAAACTTAAGTGCTTCAAGTTTACGAGGAGAAGGCATAAAGCATCTCACAACATGGTAAGAAGCGGCACCAACATTGCGCTCTCTGCACACCTGCAAGAGATCCTGCCTGCACCTCTTCAAACCTCTGTGCCAAGAGGATCCAGAATCAGGTCAGAGATTCTCTGCCTCTTTCCCAGCACCCAGATAGAGCCTGGGAAGATCTAGAAGCCTCTTAACAGCTATCGAGACGCCAAGCAGTTTCAACACTGCTGCAAAGGAGCCAGAGACTACCTTGAAATTTCTACTCCTCCATCTTGAGTAGAACCGACTTTCCCTAGGGCTCCAGGCTGCCTCTTGACAAGTGGGGCAAAGCCATTTTTTGGCTAAACCTTTCCATTTTCTTGATTCTCCCAAATCAATGAATTGCATCCTTGTGAAGATTTTCCCTACCAAATTAGAATCCAAATATAACTACTTTGTATATAGTTTGTGGGTGGGGTTTTTGGAATTAAAATAGTTACATATTTTATATATAATTCCTGCCTCATTAATTGCCACAACTAACTACACCTTAATGTAAGGTTACAGTTTCAAAACAGTTTTATTTGTTTCAAAAAGGAAAACTCCACTCTCTTGAACCAGATGAGCTTTGTTAAAAACATAAACAAGGTTTTCAGTGTCATGTAGAATGAGCAAATTAGTGAAAACTTTATAAATGAAGAGATTCAGTGGTTTCAAACTGCATTTCACAGTGCTTTTTCCCCAAAACACATTTTCACTCAGGTCTGCTTTGGAGGCTATGTAAGTTGAGAGAGAAGAGATGTGATTGGTTACCCTGAAGAGCAGTTCCCTATGAAGATAGAATCATAGAATGGTCAGGTTGGAAGGGACCTCAAGGATCATCTAGTTCCAAACCCCTGCCATAGGCAGGGACACCTCCCACTAGTACAGGTCACTCAAGGCCTCATCCAGTCTGGCCTTGAACACCTTCAGGGAGGGAGCAGCCACAACCTCCCTGGGCAACCTGTTCCAGTGCCTCACCACCCTCAGTGTAAAGAACTTCCTCCTAACATCCAGTCTAAATCTCCCCTCTGCCAGTTTAAATCCATTGACCCAAGCTCCCTTGCTGGGTGCTTCTGGATTTGTGCCTATCCTGGAAGCTCCATCCAGCTGAAAACTGAGGACAGGAGCCTGCTAGGGAATTTGCACCATTTGTCACTGGGTTCCCCTTAGTCAAGCATTTCCTCACTTTCCTTGCAGCAAAAGTACAAACTTTGGCTGGGCTACTGAACAAACAGAGGTAAGAAAGTTACTTGATACCCTAAATCAGCCCAGTGGTGACAACCACCTCATAGTCTCTCCTTGCCAGTGGGACATGGGGGCTGCTTGCCCATGAATCAGCCTATTCATGCTCTATTCCATAGTAGCAATACCATGCTGCCAGTGACAGACAGGGGCCACCAACAAGGCCACGTTCTCCTCCTCTCCACCACACATGGCCATTGTGCTCAACTGATGCTAATGAACTGGGAAGTTTCCTGAGCTATAAGCCTCCTCATTGTCCCCAGAAAGCACTTCTGCTTGTCTTTGTCTTTCAACTGGAACCAGCTACACACCATTCACATCCCAGACATAATGCTGCCCTTTGTGGCCATTTCCAACATGTTTTGGGGAACGCTGTCATGAGGACAGAGCCAAGGCATGAAAGGAAGGGATTGTGTTAGCCAAAGTGCCTGCCTTTCTAGAGAAGGCCAAGGCGCCAAGAAGGGGCCAGTCACTGGTTGCCTCCTCTCCCTTCTCTCCCCCCGCAAAGCCTTACCCTTTTTTCCAGCCTCGGTTTAAATATAAAGGCAGTTTAAATTGTGTACTCAATATATCTGCTGCATCCTTCTGAGCTTAAGAGTAAGTGAATCTTGTATGCCCAAACTATAGGCAAACTATCATCTCTGTTGAAACAGAGTGGACTGGTGAAACACTGAGCAAAGATGGCTTTCAGTAGGAAGCTTCTGCATTGATGAAGGGACAAAAAAATCTCTCTCTTCATAATGTCTGAAGTTCATTCTGTTCCTGAGGCTACCAGAACCACTCCTACAAGGAGGCTGTCCTGTCTATCAAGTTGATGGGAGTCTCTGTTCTGTCCTCAAAGCAAGGAGATCGTACCACGATGCGTGCTGACCTCCCAGTAGATCCAGACAGACCCTGACGTGAAAGAAAAAATGCCTCCATACACAAATAATGAATGAGAATGTTGTTCTCTGGGAGCAGTTCTGCTCTCTTGATAAGTGAAATGACTCCAGTGTGATTCAGGGCAGGGAAGAACACAATCAGCCATCCATCTGCAGGACTGACACACAGCACATTAATTGGCTAATTTCTCACTGTGTTTTCCTAGATGTTACCTAAAGAGAACAGCAAGGACACCAGAGAACCCTTTTATTAACTGTTGTTAATAAACAAGGTTTATTAATCACTCACAGTAATAGCTCCAGCAGGAAAGTAAACAGTGGAAAATAAACTGACTTTTCCTGAAACCTCACTTAATTCAGCACAACCTCACGGGCACTTGGCATGGTTGGGTCTCCAAATTTAGGCATGCTTTAGAAAATGTTCTGTGTTTGCAAGACACAGCAATACCAACTCTTGCACTTTAGATGTTAAGCTGATCGCTGAGGGGGAAAGGAATGTGACTCCAAAGTACCAGAATTGTACTGCTGGTGTCTTCTTCTGCACCACACTGCATTGGTAACCAGCAAAGAGAAGGCATTGCATGCACCTCTGAATCCAAATCAAAACCAACACGCTTTGGCAGTGGGACATGGGGGCTGCTGGAAGTTAATACCTGGGCTCTCTGTTTAGAATCATGTTCTCTCTGGTCTAAAGCAAAAATAAATCATATCACCTTCTGCACTTGTTTTCCTTCTGATCTTTACCTTTCTGCTTAGAAAACTGAACTCTGATGGGTGACTCCCATTATTTTCTTAAGGAAGAGCTAGAATCTGAACAAACTTCCAACCTCCAGTTCTGAATTGCTGCCTTCTCCTTGGTTTCACTTAATAACAGCTGACATTTGTTTTCTTTGCTTTGGCAGTGTATGTGTGAAGTGCAGCTCACAGATATCTTAACATTAAAGAAAACAAAGATCATCCCAGATTACCTTCATAATAGCTTAGGACATGTCCAAAGCATCTCAGTAAGTCACTGATCTATTTGTATTTGTTTGGTTGTCTACTTTTTAAAAGGTTGCTTCTTAAATCTGAATATTTCCCCTCTTTGTGTAAGCACAGGACAGACAGTACATGAACAATCGTGCTGAGAGTGCCTTCCTAGGAAAGTTTCATAATGCTGCACCTTAAAGAGCCTTACTTACTCTTCCTTCCTCAGTGAACATTACCATCTCTAGAGTAGGCTTGATCAGCTCTTGCCCTTCAGGAGAAGGCCAAGGGGACATTCTTTGCTCTGGAGGATCTATTTTGAATACTTGCAGTGCTTGCTGAATGATGTTTTAGCCCAATGCTCTTCTGCCTATTTGCTGCCACCACCTTGGGTTTTGTTTCAAGAAGCTTAGTTTAATGATCCAAGTGACCTAAGCCTCTGGTAAAGGAGATTAAGATAATGTCTGGGGACACAGAGATATGAATGCAAGGAAAATGCAAGCTTGATAATTTAGGCAGGCTTTATTTTCCCCTGCACTTGAATAGAAAAAGTCTATCTAGGGCATCAGATATTCATTGTGCAAGTGATACATTTGAACTCATCTGAATAATTCTTTCACCCTGAGGAAGGGACATGAACAACAAGATTTGTACTTGTGCACTGCTCCTCAGCTCTATCTTCTCATCTGCTGCTGAAAAAGCTATGGCCCTGAAGGTCCTCTCCTAGACACTACAACTAAGGGAAGGAAAGGTAAGAGTTTGACTTCTTAAAAGGAAGCCTGAAGGAGACAGGACACTCTACAAGCTGACCTTGGGGAGAAGATTTGTTCAAGAAGCCTGAAATGATGTCTCCTGTCTTTATACTGTGCCAAAACAATTCTTGTTTTGAGCTTTTTGAAAGCATAGAGACTGACTCTGGTTTTAATCTTTACCCAGAGGGAAATGCAGCATGAAAGCAAGAGAGCTGGGAGGGTCTGTGAGGAAGTAGAGAATGGCAGGTACATTTGAAGTCTCTTGTGATTGCTCTTGCTCAGCACATGGCACAGGCTGCTCTGTGCTGTCTCCAAACCCACCTGATAGGCATGAAAGTCTTTTTAATTAGAATGGCACATATGTTCTTTCATCAGATGATCCCAGAAGCAAAACACATTACAGCTGAACTGCCACTTGTTTTTTGAATAGTATCATAAAGACTTGCTAAAAATCATATAGGAGAGTGACTGGAAGGGGATACACAGAAAATACATATCTAGGCCTGTTTTGCTTAAGCATGTGAGTTGGATCCCAGCTTTAGTACTGCACAGCATCAAGTATTTAGTGGGTTGGTGATGGCATAATAAGATAGGGATGGTGAAAATTTAGTGTCTCCTTGCAAGACTAAATGGGACCATTTATTTCTTGCAGTGCTCCCTTACATTGATGCTCACACATCATAGGCATGCACACATGAAAAAAAAAAATTACTAAGAAGTCTAAGAAATAAAAACTTTCAGTGGTCTTCCAAGTGCCTCCTTCATATGAAGTTGTACCATCTGTGGAGTGGCTTACTGAACACAGAAATTTGTTAGCCTTACAGACCCTTTGTTTTCAACATGTGATGCTATGGTCTTCAAGTGTGTCATCAAAACTACTCTTCGCACAACAGTAACAAGGGTGGTGAAGGGCTGCAAATTAGGCCACTTGCTCCTCAGAATCTGCAT
This sequence comes from Eubucco bourcierii, assembly GCA_013396675.1. Classification (NCBI taxonomy): domain Eukaryota; kingdom Metazoa; phylum Chordata; class Aves; order Piciformes; family Ramphastidae; genus Eubucco; species Eubucco bourcierii. Next base: position 29,619 of record VWZE01000290.1, on the reverse strand, counting down.
GATGATAACATTTGTCAGTATTTTACTGGCTGTCCCAGAATATGAACTGATTTTGTATATGATAAACAGAATGCATCAAGGTGAAGTTTGGAACCTTTCTTGACCACCGCATCACAAGGAACTGCTGGAGGCACACATTTGTATTCTGCTTGTGAATCTGGTCTTGAATGGTGTAGCTCCCTTGAACTTATAGAATCATAGAATCATAGAATGGTAAGGTTGGAAGGGACCTCGAAGATCATCTACTTCCAACCCTCTGCATAGTCAGGGACACCTCCCACTAGGACAGGTTACTCAAGGCCTCATCCAACCTGGCCTTGAACACCTCCAGGGAGGGAGCAGCCACAACCTCCCTGGGCAACCTGTGCCAGTGCCTCACCACCCTCACTGTAAAGAACTTCCTCCTAACATCCAGTCTAAATCTTAGGGTTTTTTATCCCAGGGACACCAAGATGGCACTCACAGCAAAGCACAAGGCTATTAATCTTTCTGCAGGAAAATCATACACAGATTCAAAATCATAACCAGCATTTGTATAAATTGAAGGAAAACTGAAGCCGTGATGTTAGACCTGTTAAAGGAGATCAGACCTGAGCTTTCTTCTTCCTTCAGTGTATATAGAGTACCTGTACCTTCCCAGGTTTCAAAATGTTTTGCTATGAAATTAGTAGTATTTTTCTCAGGTGCTGTAAAACTATGTTTCTTTGCATTGATATCTGAGGCTATGCAGAGTTAAATGACCTGTCTGAGTTTACCAGTGAGTCAATTACATGAACACAAATGAGTCTCTGCAATTCCAAACCATCTTCCATCTTCCTTGTCAAAATGAACATGGACTAATGTATGTGGTTTTTGAAGCAGTCAACCCACATTTTTTTTTCCCCTTGGTTAAAATGATGGGCATGCAAGTCATAATGTAGTAGAAAACAGAGGGGAAGGCAGTACTTTGTATGCCAACTATCAGTTCAGTGGGATTGTCAATTTATCCAGTACCAGGTGGTTTTCTTTTAGACTGCCAAGTATGTGGCTCTTGGTGGGCAGATGGGCTATCCACATGTTTGTATCTGAGGACAGTCAGTGTATGTCTGTCTGGTCTTCAAAGATTTGCTTCTCCAAGAAAAGAAGGTGACAATTTAAAGGAAATTGTGACTTCCTGAAGAAAACCACAAGGCAAATTTAACTCCCATGGGACACAGAGAGACCAGAGGAACTGAAGAATGGAAACAACATCCCTGGCACTTTCCACAGCAGATCTCCATTTTGAAGCTTCTTATTTCCACTCAGGTGTTCAAGAGCCAGGTTGCTATTTGCACAGCACTACCACTGACATAACACACTCTACCAGATCCACTCACACAAAACAATAATGTGCAATTTATCGGCCTCCTACCAGCTAGCATTTTCAGCAGACAACACTGCTTCATCACACACATCCAGCCCCTCATCTTTCTGCTGTACAGAAAGGGATCAAAATGTTTAAATTCTTTTAAGTGGGAGTAGGTAAGGAGAAAAGTGGATACAATTCAGGGCATGGTTATGTTTCAGCCCTGGTGAGAATCACTGTAATGTGGACACACCTCAGGTAGCTTTAAATTACTAGTCGTCTGTAACTGACTGTCCAGAGCTCAGCAAGGGCTTTGAACCCTTTTGTAGAATCAGAGCTGTAGCTATATAGATACTATTAGCACCTTGAAAACTAATGCTGGTAGTTCTAGAGGAAGTGTAGAAAAAAAAAAATCACGTCTGAAAAAGGAAAAAGTTTATGTCAGAAAGAGGAAGGTGTGACATGCTCAGCACCTGCCTGAGAGTTAGCAGGTGCTGCCTCTCAGGCAGGTTGAATTTTAAGCATTGTTCATTGCAGCAGGAGCATAATGGAACTGGTTAGATTTAATACACTGAGAACAGACCACAGAAAACAATCTTGCAATGGGTGAGGGATAGATGAAGTGACTTAGGACAACTTCCATGTCAAGCCAGGAATCATGTCTGGCCAGCTTCTACTGATCCATCCTCTGGGTTACTCAGTTTCTGCCCAATGAACTACAATGACTTTAAATGAGTCATTTAGAGCATCAAAAGCTGAGTGGAAAAAAACAGTTGATCAGAATCCAACCCTACTATTCATATCATAATTAATAAAATATTCTCCAGTCCATGAAGGAGGTTGAGAGTGTCAAACTTTTTTTGGGAGAGGAAGCATGCACTCATGCACAGCTCGCAGGCAAGCTCACACACTTTGAAGTTCGCAGTGCTGGGACATGGAAAATAAATGCCCCAAAGTTTGCTGTTGATAAATGATTGTGCTTCTGAAATGGTAATACAAATGCACTGAGTCGTGAAATGCAGCTAATATAATTAATCTTGCAATATTGTAAATCTGCTGGAGACAGATAACATGAGAGTTTTGCCTTACTGTTTCACACTACAGCGAAAACCAATAAAGTGGTGTTTAGAAGGGAGCCTGGAGCCTAAATATTTCCAGGTGACTTTGGTGATTTAAAAAAAAAAAAAAAGCTGTTTACATAACCTTCCACAAAAACCATACATTATGCATAACACCAGCCTGCTCCTCCCTAGAACAGCTACAAGAACTACTTGAAGAATGAAGATATACTCTATAGTATGTTCATGTTTTAAAGAAAAGTTAAGCAGTTGCATTAACATCTGGGAGTTTGGGACATTCTGAGGTTTTTTGATTGGCTTATTAGTTTGTTTGTTTGGGTTTTGAGCCATGGCTATTCTAACATTCATAACAGCAATGATAATCCAGTTACGGATCTCAAAATCAATGGCCACTCTATAGGAACAGCATTTAAGGATGTCTTGGTCTATTTCACAGTCAGCATCTTTCCTTATTCTCCACATCACAAATTACCTTTCTGCAATTCCTCTTGCTCATAGCCAAAAGGAATGTCCACCTACTAGCCAAGAGACAGACAATTCTCACCTTCCTAGCCGTTGATAAAACTTGCTCAGGTCAGAGATAAGCCAATATGAAGAAAACTTAATGCTGGCAACAAAGGAAACATACTTTAAGATCTTAAAGCTCACATCAGATATGATAGGCAAATAAACAAATTATGAATCATGCATGCAGATGCTTTATAAGGCATTCTGAAAGACACATGTGCCCTGGATAAGAGAGGACAAGACAGGTCTACACCAGGCATGCAGAGTTCTGAGTAACCTAGAAGGTAACCAACACCAACTGGGGGATGCCACACACAGACTGGTTAGGAGATCTGAGCAAGGGCACCTTCTCTGAACCAAGGTCTTGCTTTGGGTCTGCACCAGTAAGGAAAATTCTCAGTCTCTCTGTTTCATTCCCAATTCGCAGTACCCTTTTCTTTGCATCACAGAGCAATTGAAAGTTTACTGTTTGGCATATGTGGTTTTCAGGATCCAAAATACATTTTTTGTTGGGTGGTGAGGTGACAAAATGATAATTATTACACAAGCTCCAGGAAGCTAGACATGGTAGGCTAATTAACAGCTTTAAAATGTCTAACATCATGGTGGCCACAACAAAGTCACATAAGAAAGGTGGCTGAAACAGAACTACTGGGTCAAGTTCTTATTTGTAAATATTTTTCCTGGAAATTTTTCAGTTAACTGGAGATGGACAATTATTCTGACTGAGATCCATTCATCCATGGTGCACAGTAAGAGACTATCAAGAACTGGTTTTCACAGACCTACTGATGAGCTACCACATCTCATCAGCCCCAGACCCAAAGCAAAGAACCCCTCCAATGAAACATCACTTCACCAGGGTCTGTGAAAGGAGAATATTGTCTCTGTAATGGTCCATATAGACTCCTAGCTCAGCCGGCTCACATTTTTAGAAGTAGAAAAACACACTGTGTGATAGGGAAAGATTGTGGCTATGGGCATAGCTTTCACATGATCAAAAGACAGTCCTGCTCAAAGTCTTGCTCAAAACTTAGATCTCACCTCTGTAAATAATACAGATCTGAATCAGGTAATTTCCAAACCCTGGTGACCTCCATTCTTCAAGAAACAGGTGTCTTAGGCCTGTTAACACCTGTAAATAAAATCTTCTGTATTTTAGAATCATAGAATCATAGAATGGTAAGGTTGGAAGGGAAATCAAGGATCATCTAGTTCCAACCCACTGCCATAGACAGGGACACCTCCCACTAGTACAGGTTACTCAAGGCCTCCTCCAACCTGGCCTTGAACAGCTCCAGGGAGGGAGCAGCCACAAGCTCCCTGGGCAACCTGTTCCGTGATATGTCTTCTCAGCATAAAGATGTTCCTGAAGTAGTGTGAAACTAGCTGGACATTACTGTCCTTACCCTGACTATTTGCATAAAACCAGGAATGTAATCAGAAACAAGAAAAAGAGAACATGACTTGAGGTTGGATCCATGCCACTTCAGTGCTCGATTCTTGGTTTTGGTCTTTTTGTGACTGGTAAAAGCCAGGCAGTTTCATTTGGGGTTGGACAACACAGTTCAGAGTACTGCCAAAATGAGCTGCATCACCAGATCCAAGCTGTGTCATGGCTGCTGGAACGGATACAGCCTTTCCTTAGCAGCATGGTTAGCACTCAGCAGGAGAGTGAAAGTTCACTGTGTAATCATTCTGTGAGAGCAGCAGTGTGACATTTCCCCCTTCCTATGTTTTGTTTGTTTGTTTGTTTGTTTGTTCTTTGTTTGGTTGGTTTGTTTGTTTGTTCTTTGTTCGGTTTGCATTCTGTGTTCTTTAATTGGGTACACTCCTGAGCATTTTTTGGATAGTACTTTCAGAAGTGAGCTCATCCATGGGACAATGCCACAGTAAGCTAGTAAGTAGCCTGGGACCATCTCAGAGCTCTCAAGGAAAGGCAATACTGCCAATCATCTACCACTGAAAACCTGTCTGGGTTCCCTCTGCTTATACTCTCTCTTGTTGCCTCATCTCTGGTAGCCTGGTGGTCAAGTTTATGCAGCTGGCATTTCTGATATTTCTCCTTAGATTTCCAGGTTTGTCTGTGCCTGATGGTACAGTAAGGAAGTTAAGAAACTTGAGTCTATGGAAACATTCAGACCTGACTTTGCCTCATCTCTAATTTTCTGATCACATTATGATTTTTAAGATCTTGGAATCCAGTTTCCAGGTCCCTTTTCTCTACAACTGGACTCTAGCAAACACTGTCTCTCCTATCACTTTACCTTGCTCTGTGAGCTATACAACCACTCATCAGTTCTGTTTTCCTCTCAAGAACTTCTTATAGGTATTAGTCCAGTGGCAGCTCTGTGTCTACAAAACTTCTGGATCCCCAAAGAAAGGATCTCCATGACCTCCTTTCTTGCTACTGCTTAATTGCCAAGTTACCTTCCTCCCAGGTGCAGTACTTCCCTTGCAAAGCAGGGCAGCACGAATAGAACAGAGTGTTTGATCCCCGTTGCCCTTGACAGAGCAGACCACACTTGAGAGAAAGCTTTGTAGCTAAACCATATTAGAGTTCATGTAGGGGAAAAAAAGTGTCAAGTCTCTTTCTCCAGTCATCACCAATATAATTTTTTTTTTTTTTCTTTTCTGGTCACATCCTGAGGTTTGGAGCATTAACAGCCACCAGCAGAAAAGTAATCAGTGTCATTAGACCCTACAAACCCAAAAGTTTCTCGGCGTGTTCTGTTGTTGATCCTGCTTGCATCACATGCAAAATGCACTTCTTGTTGTCCTTTTTATTCTTTGGTATTCTGGTATCTTCAAGGAAGAAAATCAAGTCTGAGGAGTGAAAATTCCAGGACAAATGTTTTGTCCAGCAGTTGCCTTTTGATCTAAGTTGAAGATACTTACGGAAGCAGCATTCATCAGAATTGTTTAGGGAAATAAAACCTGCACTCCTCATTAGAGCCCCAGCTCTGCTTGTCATTATCCATGCTGAGCTGCACAGTGCTCTAGAATCTGTCCCACACCAACACTTTATGTGTCTCTGTTTTCTGCAGTCCTCAGTGACACAGCACTACCACAGGACACAGCTGTCATTCAGCACTGTCAGAGTGGTGCAATTTACCACCCTGCTTTTGATGTGGTCCAATGCCAGCCAAACTTGAGAAAGACTAACATAAAGTGAGGCTGGTTTGAGTCAACTCATCCCTCTCAACACCTTTGAGTTCTCTGAGGTCAGTTCTCAACATTTTGCCAGCGCTGCCCTCCAAATGTTGTGTCCTAATCAATCACAGTGTGAGGATTCAACTTGCAGGAAGATTTATTAACAACTGGTAAAAGGATATGAGAAGCTCTTTGTTATCATCTTGCCTGAAGTGCTGTAAAATGGTGACAGGGCTTCCTAGCCGATGCTGAAGCATTTTGCGTCTTTGTAAGCAGCAGCTGAAATGCAGCTCACCAGAAGAAGCTGGATACTCAGCAGCTCACCTTCCTTTTCATCTCAGCAGTCTCCAAAGAAGTGCTTCAGTGATAGTGCTTTCTGCGATGTATGGATTTTTGGTGGCTGTTGAAAGCAGTGAATGATTGCTCTTTAACTTCCTTTCTCTACCTGCAGTTAATTCAGGACATGAGGGTGTTCCACACATAGAACTCTCCCAAAGGAGAGATTACATCTGCATTTCTGCATTTGCTTTGCATTTGGGACTTAACATAAAACAAGAGAAGCTAACAAAAGACCATGTATACATGTCACTCCCTCTCTTTTGAGATAAGAAACCAAACTGAAGGGCCTCAGTGTGAACTGCAATTGAGCAGTAGGACAGCAAAACAGTTTTGCAGGAAAAGGATTTGTTCATTGATTCTGGTAAGAATTGTTGGAACAAGCTCTTCTTCTGTTATGAAAGCTGACAGAGAGCTTCTTTTAACCTGTCACTCAATCAAAAACTGTAACTGCAAGATGTGGTTATTTATCTTCATTGGAAAGTTGAGAACTTTGGAGGGAAAAGTTCCCCAAAAGCATGGACAGAAACAGATTCTATAGATGAATTTTCAGTTTGTGACAGCAGGAATTGTTTCACTGGGAGCTTATTGAAAAGAAAAGAAAAAAAAGGGGGGGAAAGAAAAAAAAAAAAGTCTCATTATGAATCTGGTCCAGAGAGAGAGCAATCATGTTGAAAGCAGAAGCTCCAATTTAATATATGCAGAGCATGGGACTTTATTCCACACTCAGAAAAGGGAATGTGCTGCTAATGAAAGTGTATTAAAAAATGAGCTAAAAGGGATATAAAAGGACCCATTTTACATATGTGTAGAATGAGCCTCATCTCTATTGAAACTCCTCGTTAAGAGAGGCAGCGATCTGCTGCTTGATTTTCCACTATGACCTGCAAGTGTTCCAGAGAGGTCCCTTCTTTTGGTGCTTTAATGACAGAGAAAAAGTTAGCAGCAAAGCGACAGCCTGATTAGTGAAAGCAACAATTTCACTTTTTTGGCATTGCTGCTTATTGGAGATGCCTCACAACTATTTCAATTCAGCCCTGATTCTGCATTTAGATCTGGAACTTTTGAGAAAAAAAGAAGAGCGATCACTTAGCCTGTCTGGTGTGGTCCTGGAGCATGGGACACCATGCCTGGCCTTTCCCCCTGGGGAAATCTGGGCCACTACAGCACATCCTCAGGTCAACAGCTGTGGCCCTCACACAGAGTCCATCAGTCCTGTAGCTTCAGCACAGAGAAGGAAATCCAAAGGCAATACTGGCTGCTTTATCAGAAGTCTGAAAACATGTCTTGACGCTCCAGGACAGCTCTCCTAAACACACTGATAGGCTCTTCCCAGGATATGGAAGACATGTGAAAAGGTCAGGAAGTTACACACGCCTAATGGGATACCCAGACCCTTTTGGGGCTAAGCAAAAAAACCCAAAAGATGTTTCAAATGGCACTGGACACTGAAGACATGCCTTTCTGATGGAAAATGGCATAAATTAAACCATATCAACCCACACTTTCAATTGCAGTGCTCAATCCACTCACACACCATGAGGCGTTGGGATAGTACAGTAAGACTCACATGTTTATAATTATTGTATTTGTTACTTATTAGTTGAGAATCATAGAATCATAGAATGATAGAATCATAGAATGGTAAGGTTGGAAGGGACCTCAAGCATCATCTAGTTCCAACCTCTTGCCATAGGCAGGGACACCTCCCACTAGTACAGGTTACTCAAGGCCTCCTCCAACCTGGTCTTGAACCCCTCCAGGGAGGGAGCAGCCACAACCTCCCTGGGCAACCTGTGCCAGTGTCTCACCACCCTCACTTCCTCCTAACATCCAGACGGTGACTGGGCAGCCCATTCCAGTAGCCAATGACTCTCTCAGTCAAGAGCTTTCTCCTCACCTCCAGCCTAAACTTCCCCTGGCGTAGCTTGAGACTGTGTCCTCTTGTTCTGGTGCTGGTTGCCTGAGAGAAGAAAGCAACCTCCCCCTGGTTACAACCACCCTTCAGGTAGTTGTAGACAACAATAAGGTCTCCCCTGAGCCTCCTCTTCTCCAGGCTAAACAATCCCAGCTCCCTCAGCCTCTCTTCATAGGGCTTGTGCTTGAGGCCTCTCACCAGCCTCGTTGCCCTTCTCTGGACACATTCAAGTACCTCAATGTCCTTGTTGAATTGAGGGGCCCAGAACTGGACACAGCACTCAAGGTGTGGCCTAAGCAGTGCAGAGTCCAGGGGGAGAATGACCTCCCTGCTCCTGCTGGCCACACTATTCCTGATGCAGGTCAGGATGCCATTGGCCTTCTTGGCCACCTGGGCACACCACTGACTCATGTTTAGGCGGGTGTCAATCAGCACCCCCAGATCCCTTTCTGTTTTACTGCTCTCCAGCCACTCCAACCCCAGCCTGTAGCACTGCATGGGGTTGTTGTGGCCAAAGTGCAGCACCCAGCACTTGGATTTGTTGAATGCCATCCAGTATTTTCATGTATATTTCACATATATTCATGTATATTGTGTACATATCTGTTTGTATATTGTGCTAAGCTGTAAATATAGTATCATAGAATGGTAAGGTTGGAAGGGACCTCAAAGATCATCTAGTTCCAACCACCTGCATAGTCAGGGACACCTCCCACTAGGATAGGTTACTCAAGGCCTCCTCCAACCTGGCCTTGAACACCTCCAGTGAGGGAGCAGCCACAACCTCCCTGGGCAACCTGTTCCAGTGCCTCACCACTCTCACTGCAAACAACTTCCTCCTAACATCCAGTCTAAATCTCCCCTCTGCCAGTTTAAACCCATTGCCCCTTGTCTTGTCAATACAAGACCTTGTAAATAGTCCCTCCCCAGCCTTCCTGTAGGCCCCCTTCAGATACTGGAAGGCTACTATAAGGTCCCCTCAAAGCCTTCTCTTCTCCAGGTTGCAGAACCCCAACTCTCTCAACCTGTCCTCATAGCAGAGCTGCTCCAGCCCTATGAGCATCTTTGTGGCTTCATTCCTTAACTTCCAGCTGGCTGAGTCTAGTCTGGGTGCTTTTACAAAGTGTGGGGGGCAGGGAACTCCCAAATCATCACATCTCAGAAAGCAGATTTTATCCATGCTGTGCTGGTTTAGGGCCAATACCAGAGGACAGAAATATTGACTCCTTCTGGGGAATAAGAATGAAAATGCTGCACACAGATTGGCAAGAGGAAGGGAGATTCTGCTTACAAGTCCACATGTACAGCAGGCACTCAGCTAGAATGATTATATTCACAAATCAGGCCAAGCTTACCAGATCAAAACCTCCTAAAATCCTCCATCCCAGACCTGACAGTAGGCCACAGCTGCCCTTCCCACCTCAGGCGGACAAGGGCCCAGCAAGCCTCATGAGGCAGCTCACAGTTCCCTGCCAGCTAGGAGCAGCCTGCCCCACACAGAGCACAAGGTGAGCAGGGACACTGCTCTGCCTCAGGACACTGCTCTGCCTCAGGAGAGGGAGAATCTTAGAATCATAGAATGGTTTAGGTTGGAAGGGACCTCGAAGTTCCAACCCCTTGCCATAGGCAGGGACATGTCCCACTAGAACAGTTCACTTGAGGCCTCATCTAACCTAGCTCCAGGGAGGGCACAGACACAACCTCCTTGGGCAACCTGTGTCAGTGTCTCACTGGAGAAGTGAAGGGAAGAGAGGCAGGGAGGAAAAGAGAGCAATACCAGCCAGGCATTGCTTTAAATAAGCTATGATACCAAAAAGCAGAACAGAATAGCAATGTCACAATATCCTGGGATGGCCAGGTCCCTCCCTTGGGAGACTATCTGTTTTTGGAGGACAGTGTCTCTGTTGTCCTCTTAAGGGACAACTAGCCCAAACCACCACACATGCTCACGGAAAAAGTCAGCATCAGCCTCTAAAATGTTATGATCTGGGTTGAGAATAGTGATGGTTTAGAAAGAAAAGAAGATAGCAAGAGAGAGATGAACAGAAAGTAGATGAGGCACATAAAACCTAGGTTCCCAGAGTCACAGAAAAGACAATTGTAAGGTGGGAACTGGACTTTGATGTTCTGTTTAGAATGGGACCAATTAATTTTCAAATTAGTGAACAAGCTGCTGAACACTTTTGATGGTTAATTAACCCATTCATTTTGAGACAATAAATATTTCACTTCAGTATTGATAACTTAATGGAAAATAATGAAATAAATAAGATCTGTACCAAAATTGTAGAATACTTCATGTAAAAATGTTGAAAAGAAACTAGTGATTTAAATAGACTTTAGGAGTCCTTGGTTTTCCTTCCAGTCATAAAGAACTGTAGAAAAGATACATTCAAGTATTGTGTTCAGGCACCTCAATACAAAAGGGATGTGGAGGTGCTGGAGTGAGTGTAGAGGAGAGCAACAAAGCTGAGGGAGGGCCTGGAGAATAAATCTTATGAGAAGCAACTGAAGGAGCTGGGGATGGTTAGTTTGAAAAAGAGGAGGCTGAGGGGAGATCTCATTGCTGTCTACAGTTACCTGAAGGGACATTATGGAGAGGTTGGTGCTGGTCTCTTCTCACAGCTAAGTAGTGATAGAACAAGAGGAAATGGTCTCAAGCTGTGACTGGGTAGGTCTAGACTGGATATTAGGAAAGTTTTTTTCAGGGAAAGAGTGGTCAGGCATTGGAATGGGCTGCCCAAGGAGGTGGTTGAGTCACCAAGCCTGGATGTGTTTAAAGGGCATTTGGATGTGACACTTGGGATATGGTTTAGACTGAACCTTGTAGAGTAGGAATATCGGTTGGACTTGATCCTGAGGGGCTTTTCCAACCTGAATGTTTCTGTGATTCTGTGAAAGCAACATAAATTTGTCTGTTGAGTCTGTGCTATGAAATCTTCAATCTCTGCTTTGTTCTAAAATTCCAAGTGTGAAAAATAAGTTTTATATTATAAGACCACCTTAGATAATAAAAGTTGCTGCCTTGTAAAGGCCAAAATTATATTTTCAGCTTTTCAGCTGCTTATTTTGCTATGTGTTTGCTGGAGGTGCTTTTGTTGCTATAGATTTTTTTTTTTTTTTGGGGGGGGGGGGGGGGGGGGAATTGTGGTTTTATTTTTTTAATCTTCCAATTGAAGATTAGTTAGATTCACACTATTTCAGAAGATGATGTATTTCAGCTGGTAGAGAACACAAGGCAGAAAATTATTATAATTTTAAACAGAAGAAAGAATGGAACAGCAAGGCTTTTCAGCATAAGAGGAAAGTCTGACTGCTGCAAGCAAATCATTTTAGAAATAATTGCCTATGATTAATGTTTTAAAATCTGCAAAATCGCTGTCTTGCCATTGAGTAGAGACAATGTTGGGTTGAAAGAGAAATGCATAAAGGGATGAAAAGCGTTTGGATTGGTTTATTTTTATACTTACACCTCGCCACATCAAAGCTCTGCCTGTCTCTTGGACTGTGCTGCCAGCTGGAGGGCTTTGCCTACTGGGAAGGCATCTCCAGCAAAACATTAGCCAGAACTGGGAGCTGCTGGCCTGCTTTTTTTGGAAGAGAAATTGTTGGTGACTGTGTGAATCTCCCGTTTGCCTGCCTCGGTTAGCCAGAAACATTAATTGCAGTGGTAGGATTCAGAAATTTACATTACAGTCTCTGCCTTGGTTGCAGGCCATGTACACAGTAGGCATTGGGACTTAACTAGGGAGTTACTGGATGCTTAACAGGAAAAAGAAAAAGGAATTTTATCAAGGGGATCATAGCCCAGTAACCTTCCTTTGACATTAGCTAGTAGTGGACATTCAGGGAATTGGTGTGTTAAAGAAGTTTAAAGGTATCATTTCCTGAGAACCTTTTTCAGCTTTTCCAATGTCAAGACTTTCCAAACAGGAATTTGTCTCAAGGCTATGATGAATTAATGATGAACTGATATCCAGGAGTATTTATCACTATCTGGAGATCCTCTTTTCGTGGATCTTTCTACTGCTCAAATAAGCCTCAAGCTTTGCCACATTTTCTGCCATCATTTCACCACTGCCTTCACTGGCATCCACCACAGACCAACACCACAGCCTTCCCCAGATGGTGTTTTCAGATGTAGCCCCAATGCATAAACTGGTGGGTTAAGGCCGTCCACTCTTTTCCATTCAATGATATCCCAGATCATTTCTTCACTATCAAATTAGCATGTATGAAACTATGACAGAATATTGGAATCCTTAAGAGTTATTTAGTGTCATTTGGATTATCCCATAAATTTTTGGTGATATAATTTGAGGCTGGATCTCTCCAGCCTGCATCATGAAGAAAAGCAGCCTGATTCCGTATGGCTGATGAACACACCACACTAGGTTGCACTAGTAAACATCCATATTTCCCTCGACCCAACTGGTGCATGCATTCTTTTGCACTACCCCACAGTAGTTATGCACTGATACTACCCTAACTCAAAGAAGCAGCTGTGTATAACATGGTAAGGGATACAGAGAGAAAATGAGCCACAGTCAGGCCATTGTCCAAACAGTGAGGCATTGAGAGAGAGAAGGTGATAGCTACAACAGCTACAGCATGGCTGTGCCTGTGTAATCCACCTCCATCAAAACAGTTACTGAAGAAACACAATAGCAGGGAACACATAACAAGATTTTGGCAAGTTAAGTACTGCTTCTGCTTTTGACAGTTGTTAAATAATTGACACTGTCCCAAAGACAAAGGAAAGTTGTAGTTAGCAGAGGAAATGGTTTTATTTCCTGCACCTCTGACAGACGTGGATGTAAGAGTGTAAAATGCATGGTTTATTTATGCTTTTATTGTACAGCAACTATAAAATTGTTTATTAATCCCTTCTTTCCCTACTTTGTGTGGAGTGCTGTCCAGTTGATTAGCTGAGATTTATTCACTTCATGCATGTTTTATTGTTATTTTTAGTTCAGAATCAAAGCTGGGATTGTTTCCACCAAAGGAGTGCCAGAATTTATCTTACCATGACAACACTCACTTTTATCCAAGCAGCTTCTGAAAGAGGGAACTGTTTTCTCCACAAAGACAAATCTTACACAGTACACGTTGATTCACGAGTCACGCAATGAGAAATGGAGCTCTATTTCCACGGTTTTCACAACAGATGAGGGAACAGGACAGCAAATCTGCATTGTGTTTGCACCGACTGACTTCTCTGAGAAGTTGCTGGAAGTTTCCTCTGTGCCCAACAGAGCCAACAACAGCCAGTTCCACCACTGGCCACAGCCAAGCCTACTGGCAACAGTGGCAGAACCTCTGGGTTAACATATTTAAGAAAGGGGAAAAAGACTGCACGGTGGGATTCATAGAATTATAGGATAGCAAGGTTGGAAGGAACCTCAAGGATCATCTATTCCAACCCCCTGCCATAGGGAGGGACACCTCCCACTAGTACAGCTCACTCAAGGCCTCATCCAACCTGGCCTTGAACACATCCAGGGAGGGAGCAGCCACAACCTCCCTGGGCAACCTGTTCTAGTGCCTCACCACCCTCACTATAAAGAACTTCCTCCTAACATCCAGTCTAAATCTCCCCTCTGCTAGTTTAAACCCATTGCCCCTCATCCTGTCATTACAAGACCTTGTAAATAGTCCCTCCCCAGACTTTCTGTGGGCCCCCTTCAGATACTGGAAGGCTACTATAAGGTCTCCTTGAAGCCTTCTCTTCTCCAGGCTGCAGAGCCCCAACTCTCTCAGCCTGTCCTCATAGCAGAGCTGCTCCAGCCCTCTGATCATCTTTGTGGTCCTCCCCTGGACCCTCTCCAACACTTCCATGTCCTCCTGTGCTGGGGGCTCCAGAACTGCACACAGTACTCCAGACAGGGTCTGAGGAGAGCAGAGTAAAGGGGCAGAAGAATCTCCTCCCTTGCCCTGCTGGCCACACTGCTCTTGATGCAGCCCAGGACTTGGTTGCTGTCTGGGTTGCATGCGCACACTGCAGGCTCATGTTGAGTTTTTCATCAACCCAGAATTCCGGGCATTGGAAAATAATAGTGAGAATATGTGAGAGAAACAACTCTGCAGACAGCAGCGTTGGTGAAGACGGAAAATAGGTGCTCCAGATGCTGGTGCACAGATTCCCCTGTGGCCTGTGGTGAAGACCATGGTGAGGCAGGTCATCTCTCTGTAGCCCATGGAGGTTAATAGTAGAGCAGATATCTACCTGCAGCCCATGGAGGCACCCATGTGAGGGAGATGAATGCCTGAAGGAGGCTGTGACTCCAGGAGAACCCCTGTTGGAGTCAGTTCCTGGCAGGACCTGTGATCCCGAGGAGAGACAAACCCATGCTGAAGAGTAGGTTTTCTGGCAGGAATTGTAATGTTGTTGAGCACCCTCACACTGGAGCAGTCTGTTCCTGAAGGACTGTACCCTGTGGAAAGGACCCACACTAGAGCAGTTCATGAGAGAACTGCAGTAGTGGGCAGAAATGACACTGTTCATGGAGAACTTCCAATCCATAAAGGGTTGTCCCCCATGGGAGAGACCGCACGTTGAGTGTGGTAGAATGTGAGGAGTTCTCCTCTTGAGAAGGAACAGGAGACGACATGCAACGAATGGACTACAAGCCCCATCTGCCTATACTTCTCTGGGCAAGGAGGTAGAGAAAGTTAGGAATAAAATTGAACCTGGGAAGAAGGGAGGGGTTGGGAAAGGTGTTTTAAGATTTGGGTTTATTTCTCATTACCTTACCCTGACTTGATTGGTAACAAAGTAAACCTGTTTTGCCAAGCCAAGTCTGTTTTGCCCATGACAGTAACTGGTGAGTGATTCCCCTGTCCTTAACTCACAAACCTGTCATTAAATTTTCTTTCCCCTGCCCAGATGAACAGGGAGAGTGATAGAGTGGCTCGGATGGACACCTGCCAGAGAAGTTGTATATCCAAGTCCTGAACTGATGAACTGACCTCCCAATATAAGTATACAAATAGTTAAATGGGTATAAGCAGGGCTCAAAGACACTTTTGTATCACTCCAAACCTTCAGACAGGGCTACAGGTAGGTAGCAAAAAACATGCAGTGTGAGAAACAGGTTTCCCACCATCTTTCACAAACACATCTTAAGGGATTGCAAGCTTCCTCTCCGTATGTAAATACCTATTTTTATAACCCGAGCTTCAGATAGGAGGTATTTTGAAGTAACCAGCAACAATCAGCCAGGAGAACACTATTTCAGGGAGCTTTAAGTCTAAAATATGATATCCCTCAGTTCTAGACAGTGAGTAAGGGCTAAGCCCAAACACAGGGCAGTGACAGGATGGGGTATAGCATATCACCTCCCTATCTCCATGGACACCAGTACTCACATTGCATCTCTCTGAGCCAAGGGAGGGACCCTCGCACCCTTTAAAGAAATTGCTCAGTTTTGTCCCTACTGCTTTCCCAGACCTCAGGATACTGGAAGGAAATGTCTAAGATCCAACAAAAATAAAACAAGAGACAATGTTATGTTTGCAGTAAGAGGCATAACAAGCACTAAAAGCAAGAGTGAATGGTGAGACCTTTTTTTTCCACAGCCATATTGTCTTTTTTTTTTAGAGGTGAGACCAAAAGCTGTTTAAGAGAAAGTGAGACAGAAAAAGAAAGAAAAATAGCAAGACAGGAAAAGGATCTCTTCTTTTAATCTCCTCAGACACAAGGCTTTCCTTGCAAGCCAGGTGGTTGTTGGTTCTGCCTTTCAGCAATTTGCAAAACCCATTTTAGTATCATTGTATGGTATCTGCACATACCATTTGCTGGGATTTTTAACAGTCTGCAGAGTCATCTGTTTTCCCAGAATTGCTCTTGTAGCAGAGACAATTTGAGGGAAGACCATTTATTAAAAACGACTTGAAATGGCTGACCAAAAGGTTTCTTTGAAAAAAAAGAACTTTAGAGGCTTAGGTAGGATCCATACCTAGAGAAGAAAACCTTACCATATGCTTAAAGGCGCATGCAAGTCTCACTAGAGCAAAGCAATGCAAAGAAATGAGACCTTTCAAACTGTTACCAGTGTCTTCTCCCTTGTCTGGGTGCTCTCTTTGTGCTTTATTCCAAAACCAAACAAAGCCTGATTGCTCGCTGGAGTCACAGGTTTAAAACTTTCCCTCTCTTTGTCCCCCTTTTCAGTGTCCTTTCAACCAAGATGTACTTGCTGTTTCCACGTCACCTGTCATTCGATGCACTGCAATCGACAGCATGCACCCAAGGGACTAAAAAGGCTGAAGGAGCAGTGAGAGGCTTGATGCCATCTTGGAAGTCTGCATTCTATTTTGACTTCCTAATTGAGCAAGGAAGCCCAAGAGTAAGCAGAAGGTTGGCCTTGCTAATTCAAACTTTCCTGGCTCTGGCAGTGCCTCTCTATATTCCTGAGGTTTTTGGCAGCTCCTGCCCTGTGCAAGGTCCACCAATTTCCCATTGCTGAGAGAGGCATGAATTCAGTTTGCTGAATTCAGGTCTGCTGTCAAGTGTCCTTGTTGACTGGCCACACCTGCACTAATAAATCTTGACGTGTTCTCCTCCCAGGTCTCACTTGTCTAAGCTTGCACTTAGGTCATGTTTCATTTTTGTGGTCATGGGACAGCACTTGTCATCTGCTTAAGCAGGAAAAAGTAACAAACAAACCCAAAACATCAAGAAAAACAAAAATCTATGGAAAAACAATTCCCTTGAATGTAATCCTTAAGGCTCTGAGTACAGAAAGCACCAGGAAACCAGAATTTATTGCACTTAAAGCTCATGAATTTAAGTTGGTGATTTTGATGGGACCTAACTCATAATTGTTTAATATTTTGGATAAGCAGTACCATAAACTTGTTTCCATAAAAGAAGGTGAAAAAATATGAGAGGCTCAAAGACAAGTCACAGCTGAAATTTAAGCAAGAACTCTGCCTTCATCAGGCTTGCAGTACTTTAGATCCACGTTTCTGAATGGCTGAAAAGAACTGAACGGCTGCCGATAAATTACCCTGAAAGCACTCTAAAATGTCAACACCCACCAGTGAAGGAACTAAATTCAGTCTAATAACATAATCTGAACTATCAATGTAGGTTAATGACCTTCTACTTCACTGTCTAATGGGGCACACATCTTACAAGAATAAATGGATTGTAGAACATATCTATGTACACTGGAATTTTATAAATAAATTATTATAATGCTAATTGGGACTAAATTACCATGTTTTAAAGTCATCTAGTAATTAAACTTTCTAGTGGCTCAGTGCCTAGTTCTTTTCTGTTGTGGAAAAATATTTGCTCTGATTACAGTACTGGCAAAATATTGCCAACATAATTTCTGCCTGACTGTTTTGATCCTCAGAACAAATTCCCTTTAAATCCATTACCTTGCATTGAAAGTATCTGGAAGATTGAGGGAAGAGATTTGAGTGCTAGCCCTTTAAGTCTTCATAGAGAGAGATTAATTACCCTGTTTTAAAACAGCATTGAGGCACTCATTATAACACCATTCTTTAAAACCCTTACCTTGTGGGGAATTTAAAATATAACATTTAGTCCTGCTTTTTATGCAGCACTAATGCAGCACTGCTAATGGCACGGGAGGGCCTGGGATGTTGTGAGCAGGTGCAACACATGGTGTTTGGGCTCTGATGTCCAGCTCTGCTCTGCCTTCACACTACTAGCTCCCAGCTGGCTCAATTTTTTC
Source organism: Eubucco bourcierii (assembly GCA_013396675.1). NCBI lineage: Eukaryota > Metazoa > Chordata > Aves > Piciformes > Ramphastidae > Eubucco > Eubucco bourcierii. The sequence goes on along the minus strand of VWZE01000290.1, from coordinate 11,595 downwards.
CCAGCGTTCAGGAGAGCTCATGTTCAGCAACTCTGCTTTGAACAGGAGCAGCTGTGAGGCCTAGTTTTAATGTCTGGATATTATCACAGCTTTGGTCACTTTGGTTAATTAGGTGAGATCTGCTTGCTGTTTTGTTCTTCAGAGACCACATTAAAAAGGCTACTATGCAAAGCAAGATGTACAGCTCAACCCGAGACCTGATACTTTCTACCAATACAGAGTTTATTCTGTTTGATCAGCATGAAAGGATTTGGGGTTTATGAAGTAAAGCATTAGCAAAAACCAAGCAACATCAAAATGTTACTAACTGTGACACCTAGATTACCCCCAAATTTCCCCAGGAAATTGTGTTCTCACCACACACCACAACAGAACTGACATCCTTTGCACTCCAAGGGTTTTCCACAGAGCTGGATTTTTTAGTGCTGGAACCACTGCTGGAGCTGTGCACACAGTGATGTGCTCCAGAGAAAGTCCCATCTGTTTTGTAAAGGCAAACATGACAAACCCAAGAGTAATTAAACATCTTTTACTCCTAGATACAACATTAGGAGTTAAAGGAAACGTTTGGCTTTCTGAGCCAGCCTTCATGTACAAAGGGAAAGGCTCAGGAGGAGAATATCCTTTTCTGCCAAAGGTCCTAGATTAGGGCATGACTTCGTCTGGGGACATGCAAAGGGCACAGTGAAGGCTGTGTGATTATCGACACTTTGCAGGTGCTGGTGTAAGTACAGAAGAATGATTCACCTAGTTGGACAACAAAGCTGCAGACTATTTTTCCTTCAATTAGCATGGACTACCTCAAAGCTTAAACTTCACCAGTTTTTCATAAAGTCCCTTCTGAATCTAGGCCAATAAATCAGTTACTGTTTTTTGAAGCCTGAGTTGCTTCTAGGGCTGCAGTTCCCTCAGTGGCAGCCTCTTACCCCCCGCAGTGGTGCTGTATGCCAGAGCAGCTCCTGTCCTGGCTCTGCTTCCCTTGCACCTACATTCTGGAAAGCACAGCCTCCAGCAGGCTGACCAGTAGTGCTAATGAGATGTAATCCTTAAAGCCCACAATGAGGATTTCACAGCTCTTTGGTTAAGCAGGTCATCCCACGTGTCCAGCCTAAATTGTCCACTAACACACCTCAAGCAACCCTTTTTTTATTTCTCTATTTCATAGCCATATCTTTTCTCACTTCAATTCCTAAACCTTCAGACAACCGGGTATAGATCAGAAAAGCATGAAACACCACAAAGGTTTATTTTATCTGTTTTGTCTTCAGTGTTTAGTATCTCATGAAGGTGCAAGCTTCATAAATGTCAGAGGATTTATTTGGCAAAAGCATCCAGAAGCCTGGAGTCTTATCTGGATTTCTGGAGTATGTAAAAAATTGGGTTGCCAGTCTCAGGAGAGTAATCTCACATGGGATTTTTTCTAATCCTTCTGTTGGCGAGTCCAGCCTGCAAATGAATAGGAGTTGGAAGCTGTTGACCCAAAGCTATTTAAATGTTGAAAGCTTCAGCCTCTACCAGTGTGGCTATCTCTGAGAACAAACTCCTCCTGGAACCACAAAGCATTCACTGCACAAACATGACTGTTTCAAAAACATGATCCATCGCCCACTTTCACACGAGTGTATCTACCTCTCTAATGGTGTGTAAAGGGTTTGTGAGAACAGGGCACTGGGAAAGGTGCTGTGCTCTGCACAGAAAGCTTTTCCAGGTACAGGGTGCTCAGATGGTTACTGATTGGTTTCTAATCCTGGCCCCAAGTTTATTCATACCCAGGCATTTTTCTTCAAGCTAAAATAACACCTTTTGCAATGAATAAGCAGAAGGTTTGCAGGAGGCAGCAGTAGGCATCCACTGATACAGTCATTTTGTTTAAGTGGTTTAAAAAACTCTTGTTCCTTTGTCAGGATATAATTCAACTCTTTTGAAATAATTAGCAAATGGCTATCTCCAAAAAAGGTGTAATTCTGATTAAGTGAGGCTATTTTTCTCCTGCACTGTGCTAATCACTGCCTTTCACTCACCCACAGAGATATCCACCTTGGATATTGAAACTGCACTGCGGCATCAGGCCCCAAAGAGTGCAGCAGGAAAAGCATTCACCTGTCATCTTAATTTTTCCTGCATTGCTTCCTGCTCAGTGGAAATTGGCAAGCCCTTCCTCTCCTCCTCCCACTCAGGGACAAATAGCCTGCAAATCAATAGTCATTCCAGACATTGTAGTTTTTGTTAACATATTTTACTGAATTTGGGAACCTAGCACTGAAGGTGTACTTTTTTAAAGATAAAAATTATGGAAGTGCGTTCAGCTTGGCTGTTGAAATTAAAATGTACATGTGGTTTTGGTTTTGTTTTTTCTGAGAAGTAAAAGAGAATCACAGAATCACAGAATCACAGAATCAAACAAGTTGGAAAAGACCTTTGAGATCATCAAATCCAACCTATCACCCAACACCATCTGATCAACTAAACCATGGCACCGAATGCCACATCCAATCTCTTTTTAAACACCTCCAGGGACAGTAACTCCAGCGCCTCTCCAGGCAACCCATTCCAATGCAAATCTTTCTGTGAAGAACTTTTCCCTAACATCCAGCCTAAACCTGCCCTGGAGAAACTTGGGACTGTGTCCCCTTTTTCTGTCACTGCTTGCTTGGGAGAAGAGACCAACCCTCACCTGGCTATAACCCCCTTTCAGGTAGTTGTAGAGAGCAATAAGATCTCCCCTAAGTGTCCTCTTCTCCAGGCTGAACAACTCCAGCTCCCTCAGCTTCTCCTCACAGTATTGTGCTCCAACCCTCTCACCAGCCTTGGTGCCCTTCTCTGGACACATTCAAACACCTCAATGTCTTTCTTAAATTGATGGGCCCAGAACTGAGCACAGTAAAACACAAGCCTTCACTCTACAGCTTCTGCTTCTCTCAGACCACACAGACAAGTCAGCAGAGGAGTGAAGGAGAAAGCTTTTCTGAGCCTTCCAGAGTACAACTGGAGTCTCAAGACAGGAGAAGCTTTCTCTAAAGCCCTAAGGTTTTGGGTTTTGAATCTGAATCTGAAACCACTCAGGGTTAGACTTTAATAATTTGTAGGAAATCTGTAATTCTAAAACCCACATGAAAACAAAGAGAAAAAAAAAAAAGAGTCTGAGAAGATGCAGTACCATATAAGGAATGAAGAGACTCCCAAATACTGCTGTTGTGGCAAAGTACTGGTATTTTACACTTTCTTTTCACAAGGTCCTCAACATAATGAAGGTCTGATGTCAGATAGCTGTAAGCCACAGTTAGGATGGCCAGAGTGGAAGAGTTAAGAGATCACTCTCAGCCTCTTCCATCTCCTGTTTTTCCTACTGTAAGAAGGCATCAGTTAGCTGAGTAATTCAAGCAACTGGATAACTCCACTGTTTGGATTTTCCCAAATAGAAAACATTACAACTTGTGTCAACACCCACTGAAATGGGCTCCCTTAAGCTGTGTTCACTCATAACCATTGCACAGTATCCTTTGTGTAATTATGGCAGTATTTTTCTCTGAAGAAGGAAGCAAGATTTTAATACTGTCAGAGGGAGTTCCTGAAGATGAAATAAGTCAGGTTTCATACTGCCAAATTCATGCTCTATGCCTGCATTGGTATATTGGATTAATGGGGTTTCAAGGGAATGTCAGTATTTTACCTGACTGGAGGTTCATAACGTCACGCACTGAGTTTCAGGATCTGTTCTTCGGCTGCCTGTAATTACCATTGGCAGGGGGAAATGTTTTACAGATGACCCTCCTCCCCAACTGACATTCCTGCAAACAGACCTGAGCTTGGTATAATCTGCAGCACTTAGGCAGAGCTCTGGACTGTATCACAAAGTCTCCTTTAATAGGTTTGCTTCAGCAGATGTAGAGCCCTATTGAATCTTAAAGGAAAGATCATTTGAAAGGCGTATAGGCATTTCACTGATTGCCTGTCACTGAAAGGCAGCAAGTAAAAGATTTGAGTGAAAGGGTCCCTAAGAGTCTGAAATCTGGAAATCTTTCAGGCTAAATAGCCTCTGTATATTTGAAATTAGGCTAGTTTAAAGAATTCATCTCTCTTAGAAGGATGCTGTGCAAATTATGCAGAGCATTCTCTGCCGTGCTGCTGGTACCCAGTACTTTTTTTTTAAGTGACAGAATCCATTCATGTAATCTGCTCCTTTCTGGTTTAGAGCTTGATAACATATGGCAAGTCATCAAACAGAAATTATCACTAATAGATAACTGCCAATCAATTTCCATTATGCCCAAAAAGATGTGACTGAGCTTTTTTTTTTTTTTACAAGACATATTGATTCACAGAGCTGATTTCCCTGTCATTTCAAACATCTCCATGGGGTATTTCTATTGAACTTGCTGTATGCACTTGCTGCAATGAACCAGATGCTTTTATTCTCTCTGGCCTAAAGATTATTTATTTTGCTTTTCCAGTTAATTTGAAGGCCATGTATCAAAAGACCCTATCTGTTATAGAGAAAGAAAAGTCAAATCTCAAGGGAGAGGAGGATGACACAGATTTAGCATTGAAGCAGTATAGGGTGACATCATTTCTTAGTTTTCCATCCAAGATGCAAGACATTTCTACATGACATGAGATTATTTACTTGCTGAAGCATGGGTCAGGGCAAAATGGGCTGTGGATGTTTTTGCATCTGGTTCAAGAGTGGTCCAGAAGGATTGGGGAGATGCCGTCAACTACCTACAGAGTCATAGAATGGTTTAGTTTGGAAGGGACCTCAAAGATCATCTAGTTCCAAGACCCTGCCATAGGCAGGGACACCTCCCACTAGAACAGGTCACTCAAGGCCTCATACAACTTGGCTTGGAACACCTCTAGGGAGGGAGCAGCCACAACCTCCCTGGGCAACCTGTGCCAGTGTCTCACCACCCTCTCACTGTAAAAAACTCTATCCTAACATCTCCCCTCTGCCAGTTTAAACCCATTATTCCTCGTCCTGTCATTACAAGACATTGTAAGTAGTCCTTCCTCAGTTTTCCTGTAGGCCCCCTTCAGATACTGGAAGGCTACTACAAGGTCTCTTTGTCTTCTCCAGGCTGAAGAGCCCCAGCTCTCAAGGTCTGTCCTCATAGGAGAGACGCTGAGATGCTCCAGCCCTCTGATCATCTTTGTGGCCAAAAAGAATTCTTCCAAGCTCCCAGCAGTAGAGAATTTCACATGTGAAAACAAAATGGATTTGATCATCCTCTTTAAGCAAACCTCTACCCCACTCAAAGTAAACTGTGTGTTTTTAATGTGAGTAACACTAACTCTAGCCCTTCTAATATCTACTGACAGCGTTTGCCTCCATGACTCTCTTAGGGAAGTGGATTTCACAGCCTGACTACTTTTTAATTCTTTGAAACCTGCAAGCCATTAATTTAATCAAATGAACCATTATTCTTCAGTGCTGGGACTTGAAAGAGTGGACTGATCAGTCCATCAGTCTTGCAAAGGAAATTACTGTAGAATTTCAATTAGAGGCAGCAATTCTGCTTGGGACATTTTAAAGAGAGACTGGGAAAAGTATGTAAGGTGGGAATGTACTGGCTGATATGTGAGGAATCTTCCATCATTTTAATAAATGGAAGCAAATCCATTTCTGTAGATGATGTTTATCCTTTGACTTTTATCATATTCTTCACTTCTGTATGTCCAAGATTCTTCAGGGAAATCTCCCACACTGATAAAATTGCTTCCAAAATGCAGGCATCAATCCAAAGAGTGGAAAAAAAAACAGACCAAAGAATATAGTGGGAGACTAAATAAGAAGCCAATTAAAAAGGGAATGGAAGCAGTGAGCAGTAGATGAAAGCATGTTAGATTAATATGATGCAATCTGACACTGTGCAGCATATCTCTGTACTCAGGGGTATATGCCAGGATCTCTTATTCTGTAGCTCTTTATGTAAGATCATATGTCCAACAGGTAATTTATCACTCAGTTTACTTCTTAAGTTACTTTGGAAAACATCTTTATTCTTATACTCTGTGTGCCCATCGAAGACTGAAACAGCTTTTAGAACTGAACAGTCCTAGACACAAAAGATACCTCTGGGGGAGAAAAAAAAAAAAAAAAAAAAAAAAAAGAACAACAGNAAAATGCTAAAAAAAAAAAAAAAAAAAAAAAGGATCAAGGGTCAGAAATGCCAAGAATGTATCCTCAGTGTTAGTTGTCAAGGAGCTGGAAAAGATGTGAAATGATCTAAAAAATTAAATGCTGGACTGCATCAAAAGATGGGACATGGACAGGCTGGAGAGGTGGGCCCAGGCCAACCTCATGACATTCAACAAGGCCNGAGGGCTACAGCAGCTCTGCTATGAGGACAGCTTGAGAGAGTTGGGGCTCTGCATCCAGGTTTGGAGCCTTCAATATGGAAAGGACATTGAGCTGATAGAGCAGGTCCAGAGGAGGGCCACAAAAATGATCAAGGGGTTGAAGCACCTCTGCTGTGATGACAGGCTGAGGGAGCTGGGGTTGTGCAGCCTGGAGAAGAGGAGGCTCCAGAGAGCCCTAATAGCTACCTTCCAGTACCTGAAGGTGGCTACAAGAAGGACAGAAAGAAAGTGTTTACAAAGGCCTGCAGTGACAGGACAAGGAGCAATGGCTTAATCTAGAGAAGTTCTGATTTAGATTGGATGTTAGAAACAGATTCTTTATCAGGAAGGTGGTGGACCACTGAGTAAGTTGCCCAGGGAGGTGATTGAGGTCCTCTGGAGATATTCAAAGTGTGGCTCAACAGGGCTCTGGGCAATCTGATCTAGTTGAGGATGCTCCTGCTGACTACAGAGGAAGTTGGGCTAGATGACTTTTGGAGGTCCCTTCCAACCCAGACCAGTCTATGATTCTACAATTTCCATAACTGGGCTGGATTTATGTATCTGTGTATACATACATATGTATGGACATTTATTTCAGCACTGCAAAACCTAGAGGTGGTACAGGAAGAAAGGTTATGGTAGAAGAAAATTGGAAATGAAGTTAAGAGGAAGGGCAGTAAAAGAGATGAAGTATTAAATGGAGACTTCATAAATGTCCTTGCACAGCGAGTATGGAAAATACTGCACCTAAAATAATATTAGCTATACCTCTGTTAATGTAAGTAAATCTAAGATGAGTAAGACAGGTGCTTAGTTTAGAAAGCAATACAAACAGTAAAGTCATTAGGAATGAAAATTAACTTAAAGGAATAAATATGGTATTATGGGAAAAAATCCTTACATCCTACTGTACTCCATAAAAATTAAGGGAAAGCAAAACAAGGGAATAGGTTTACAATAGCACAGATTGTGACTGCAAGCTTAATGGACCACTCTTTGGGTCCTTGCTCCCCATACAGGATTTAAAGTGATTAGTTACATGAAAATAAACATTTTCCTATTTGTTGGAGTCCTGACATGAGATACAACCTACAAGGCAGACCTGAAATCAGTTTTTGTGGAAGGTGTAAAAGCTTCTGTGTAAGAGTAGGAAGGAAGGTGTTCTCTGAGCAGAAGCTGATTTCCATTCATTTTCTCTCACAGTGAATGGTTAACAAAAACACTTAAGATGCTCCATAACTGTGTGGCTTTTAGGGATCCTGCAATTGAGACAGCCAGGTCTTTCCCTTTCTCTCTTACTTCCAGCTGGTGACCTCCCCAGTAGGTCCATCAAAAGAAGAAATGCCTTTCATTAGTCCCTGTATAAGTGATCTCACAATGTGGACAACTGCATTTCTTCTCATTCTATTATTCCAGCCTGGTTGTTCCTAAATATCAGTTCAGGCTCCTTTCACACCGGCAAGGCTTTTCACCACTGTTTCACCACTACATGCCAAGGCCATTATTTGAAAATATCCCAATATGATCAGTCTCCAGAATTATCATTGGAAAAACACAGGTTGCCCAAGGAGGTGGTCAAAGCCACATCCCTGGAGGTGTTGCATGAGGCTCTAGACAGCCTGATCTAGTGTGGTGTTCCTGCCCACAGCAGGGGAATTGGAACTAGATGATCCTTGTGGTCCCTTTCAGCCCTGACTGATTCTGTGATTCTGTGAAACTTCACTCCAACCCAATTATCTCCCTTTCCAGCACAACTGTATCATGTTTATCTACCAGCAANTTCCAGCACAACTGTATCATGTTTATCCACCAGCAATTCACCTATTCATCCTTCCCTTCTCTGGCTTGCCTACATCTGTCCCGTGCACCCTTGACCACAGCACTTGTTGCAGTCTGGAGGAATTCTCTGACTTTAAAAAAAAACAAAGAGGGAAGTGGGGATTGGCAGATAAATGCCACTGGTCTGCAGCAGTCACCTCCACTAAAGCCAGATTACCTGTTTGTTACCATTCCTGGGGCTCACAAGCCCAACAGAACAACATTTAGGATGCCTCCCCAAATTAGGTAGAAGAGTAAAAGGGTGGGGTGGGGTGTGTAAAACACCAAAAGAACAGCCTTGCACTGATTTGAAAGCTAAAGGCAATTTTAAGAATAAGTAAAAGGTATTTAAGGTAAAGGAAGGTTACAGAGATGTAAGGGAAGGGAGTAGATAAAGATACATTTACAAAAGCGAGTTTTGGCAGTGGATTCTCTGAATTGATTGATTGATTGTCTTTGAATTCAGGATGTAGCAGGGCTGTCCACATGGCTAGCTGGCCACGTGATTATCAGGAACAGCAGCAGCAGGAAGATGTTGCAAAGGCGAAGACAAGAACAAGAGAGAGCATAGGAAACTCCATTGCCTCTTAAATAGGGTCATGGATAGGAAGTAGGAGTGGGATAAACTTTGACCTGGGGTGTCCTTCCCCCAGGAGGGGCCAGGGACACCGGGGGTCATCTTTCCAGACCACTCCCCCACCCCAGATGAGGTTAACTTGGAAAACTGTTTGTATTGTTTTCCCATTTACCTCCATGTCCTTTTAACTATTCTTTCATTCAGGTTTGCCCTAATGCTCCCTGTACCACCAGGGTCAGTGTAACACCCTGCTACCTGCACCCTACCCTCTGCCACCCTCTTTTGGACATCATGCACATCAGTAGCTGCCCGCTGGGCACCAAAGCACTCTCTTCCCTTAGGCCTGTATGTGCATTTTCTGTGCCAGGATCTGTCATTTCTCTGGCAGAGAGAATGCCAGATGTCCCAAAGTTCAATCATACTGAGTTCTTCTCAATTCTTGCTTCCACCTCAGATGGCAGGATTTCCATTTCCTCTATGCTTATTCCCTCCAGGAGACCTAACCTTGCCTCCATATTTTGCAGCTTGCAAAGAACTGATTCAAAATAGCCACTATACTTGAGGCCATATCCCAATTAACCTCTAACTTGTCCCCATTCTATCATAAACCATGTCCTCATTCTTTGCTATTGTTTTATTTACAAGATTTTTCTTTTTACAAGAATCTATTTTACTCTGATGTGAGGGAGAAAAGGTTGTCAGATTCTGAAGAGAACAGTGTAGATTCTACAGATTTTAAACAATCTGTGAATAGGAGCTAAACCAGCCCAAATTCATCTAAATTAATAATACTTCATTTCCTGGCACTTGTGAATTTTGATGATTAAAAATATTTTGAGGTATTACGTATCCTTGCTTTCATTTATTTAAAGAGAGAAAATCTCTCCTCTGAAGAACAGAAGATCTCATCAACCAGCACTTACAGATATTCTAGATAGGAAAGTTAGCCTTTGGAACTGCCCTAATCCTGAGAGGGATTTAGGGGCTGAAAAAGCTTTCAAATGCATCCTTCATATGCCATCAGCCAGACTCAACTCTGTATACTCTGCTTGGCCTATTAATTACCTCAGTTGCAATAGTCAGAGTCTCTTATGAAATAATAATGTGTTCCTCAGGCAAGCTGCTATGTTTTAACCATATGTGTGCCAGCCCATTGGCATGGCACCATTTCTCAACAGAACCACAACTACTGCAGCTTATCCAGAACTGATTTGTCAGTAATCCTGTCCTTTTAAGCTCAGCTTTGAGTCATTTGGTACCTGACAGAAAAAAAAAAAAAAATGAGAGGCATCTAAAAGTGAAAGGCACAATCCATGGTTTATTCATAACCAGTACAGAGAAAAGGGCCAATTCCTCAAACTCAATTTCAGTCGAATTTGATTTATAAATAAAGAGTGGCCAACCAGGAGAATTGAGTAGGGGAGAGAGTCGAGAGAGAGAGAGGTGAGGAAGCAGCATCTCCCCTGAGGGCTGAGATTTCATCTGCTGCTTTTGGCAGATATCTGACAACTGACAAACCCTGGGAAAACAGAGCTGACAGTAAGAAAGGGTGAACTCAGCTTGTTAAGCAGAAGATCAAATGACACTGCTGTAATTTGCCAGCATCTATTTAAAGAAGGAGTTACAAGGACTTTGCATAGTCCTTGACAGGAGACTCTGGGAGATTTGTCCCTGGGTTTCCCTTCTATTCTTTCTAGGAATACAGATTCCAAGTGTTTGGAATGCATTCATTTAACGTTGTGGAAAGGAGGCAAGGATTAGCACTTTGAGATAAAGCTAGAGGCAGGGGAAGAGTGTCTTGAGGTGTGTTTTTGGGGAAAGGAAATAAGAAAATGTTAGGAAATTAAGGCTTGATGTTCCACAGATATCAGTGAATATTCCATCCCAGAAACCCTTCATGAATGTTGCTGAGTCCCTGACCCCTAGAGTGCAACCTCCTGCATCTAAAATTGATTTTTTTCACACCTCTGTCTCCTCACCAAGATTAAGCTTTTATCATTTTGGCCTTTTTCTTAACCTGTGAAAAAAAAATGGGAGTTTTATACCTATAACAGTAGCCAGTTTTTCCCAGGACAGGTGGATAAACTGTCCTCATCTGTGCTTTGGCCTATTTTCCATTAGCTCATGGAAGAGCAGGACTTAGTGTGCTACAGGCCAGACAAGTTCCTAGCTTCACTTAAGCAAGCTGGTGTGAGAATCCAGGATTCTGGGCACCAGGCATTCAGTACATATGAAGCTGGCAGCAGTCACTCCACACGTGTGGAGTTCCTCTGCTGTACACATTTGTTGACTTCAACTTGGTCTCAAAAACAAAGAGAATGCCAGGGGAAGGGAGATGAGCAGACGTTGGAGTGCATTGTTCTGAGTATCTCTGAGAATAAGGTGTAAGGTCCTGCACCTGGGTAGGCACAATCCCAAGCACAAATCCAGGCTGGGTGTGAATGGTTGGAGAGTAGCCCTGAGGAAAAGGACCTGGGGGTCTGGGTTGATGAAAAGCTCAACATGAGCCTGCAGTGTGCACATGCAGCCCAGACAGCAACCGAGTCCTGGGCTGCAGCAAGAGCGGTGTGGGCAGCAGGGTAAGGGAGGGGATTCTACCCCTTTACTCTGCTCTTGTCAGACCCCACCTGGAGTACTGTGTGCAGTTCTGGAGCCCCCCAGCACAGGAAGGACATGGAAGTGTTGGAGCGGGTCCAGAGGAGGGCCACAAAGATGCTCAGAGGGCTGGAGCAGCTCTCCTATGAGGACAGGTTGAGAGAGTTGGGGCTCTGCAGCCNGAGGGACTATTTACAAGGCTTTGCAATGCCAGGACAAGGAGCAATGTGCTTAAACTGGCAGAGGGAAGATGTAGACTGGATGTT
>VWZE01000289.1:61868-75642 GCA_013396675.1 Eubucco bourcierii | reverse complement strand
TGATTCTATGATTCTATGACTGGCTGGACAGTCAGTTTAGTATAATGCTAAACAATCATTTGGAAAGTGGAAGCTGAAGTCCCTCAAACCTTGTAACTCTGGATCAGAAAATCATACAAATATGATTACTATGTGCAGTGTTAAACACCTCCAGCATAAATAAGGCATTTGCACTTGGTCTTCTTGAAATTCATAAGGCTGGCTTGGGCTCAGCTCTGCAGCCAGGTCCCTCTGGATGGATCTTTCCCTCCAGTTGTCAGCTGCACTACACAGCTTGGTGTGGTTGGTGAACTTGCTGAGGGTGCCTCAATGCCCCTGCCCATGTGGCCGACAAAGATGTTGGACAAGACTGGTCCCAGGACTGACCCCTGAGGGACTCCACTTGTCACTGCCTCCACTGGGACACAGACCTATTGACAGCCACTCTCTGGGTGTGACCATCAAGGCAGTTCTTTAGCCATCTAGCGACCCACCCATCAAACCCACGTCTCACCAGCTGGGAGATCAGGACGTGGTGTGGAACAGTGTTGAAGGCTGTTGAGTTGTTTAGTGATCAACCACAGCACACAGCCACTGGATGGCTCATCTACCATGCACTCCAGCCTCAGAATTTGTGACAGAGAACTGTGAAACAGGAATTTACATGACAGCAGGACTCTAAATTTAGCCACATTAAGATGATTATACAGAAGTGTCCCAGGTTGGGAACTATAAGGTTAAAAAGAGTCCTCTGGGGACTGGAAGATTGTTATTCCATCCCATAATTCTTCTCTCTCTTCACAAGCTCAGGGCAAGGCCAGCTTGTGCTCCTCTCCTCCCCCTCCAGCCTCATGTCGGGCAGGAGCTGCGTTATCGGGACAGACAGGTAAGGATAGACCTGGTTTGGGGCCTCCAGAGGCTGTGCTTAGGCCTCTTGGATGGCAAAGGCATGGAGGGAGGAGGATTGGAGCACTGGGAGTGATAGTTTTTGGTTTGGGTTGGTGGAAAATTCAGGGGGCTCGCTTATGGATTCTGTATCTGCTTTGTAATTTCTGTCTGTAACTGTCTCTCCAAATATAATTCTGTTTTTTCCTCCAATTCGTTTGGGAGCTTCACTCTGCCTGCTCTTTAAACCCATGACAAAAAGTAACCTAGACAAGGACATGGCCTGCTACAAATCACACTGCAATCCAACAAGCAATTTCTCTAGACTAGCAAAGCAATGGTCCAGTTCACAGGGATTGGGTTGCTGGGTTGGGGTTATTTTTAGGAATAGAAATTGATCCTCTCTTCTTCATTAGTGGTTCTCAGCTTTATCCTCTGTGAATAATTCTGTGCTGGCATATTGTTATTCCATAATTCAGACAAATTCTATATAATTAGTTTTTAATATGTCTTCATGAAATCTAAATCTTTAATCAGCATTGATGGATTTCTTTGAATTCTTTCCAACTTTCTGGTGCCAGCTTGTCCAGGATTCAAACCTACATCTTCCAGTACTGCAAAACAAAAGGATAATTTGCTTCTGAAATCTGTCTAATAATAGAGCATGGTCCAGCAGGGAAGATGTTAGAGTGGGTATAGTGATAATCAAAACATGGGCTGTAACTTCCATTTGAATTCTGATGCAGAAACTCCATAATTAGAGAACATGAAGCTTTTCCAGGCTTTGAACTGATTTGACACTGCTAAAGAACATTTGCAAGTCAGAAAGGCTACCACTGCTTAGTAAGAATACAGCTGACACATTCAAATGTTCCACTTACTCCAACCAAGGAATCACAGACACGTTCCAGTTGGAAAAGCCCCTCAGGATCAACCAAGTCCAACTGTTAGCCCTACTCTACAAGGTTCACCATAAACCATACCCTTAAACACCACATCTAAATGACCTTTAAACACATCCAGGGTTGGTGACTCCACCACCTTCCTGGGCAGCTCATTCCAGTGTCTGACCACTCTTGCTGGGAAAAATATTTCCTGATGTCCAGTCTAAACCTACCCAGTTGCAGCTTATAGAATCATAGAATAGTAAGGTTGGAAGGGACCTCAAGGATCATCTAGTTCCAACCCTCTGCCACAGGCAGGGANAACCTCTGACACTTCAAACCCATTGCCCCTTGTCCTGGCATTACAAAACCTTGCCAATAGTCCCTCCCCAGCCTTCCTGGAGCCCCCTTCAGATCCTGCAAGGCTACTCTAAGGTCTCCTGGAAGCCTTCTCTTCTGCAGGCTGCAGAGCCCCAACTCTCATAGCTTGTCCTCATAGCTTGAGGCCATTCCCCCCTCTTCTGTCTCTACTTGTGAGAAGAGACCAACATCAACCTCTCCACAACCTCCTTTCAGGTAGCTGTAGACAGCAATGAGGTCTGCCCTCAACCTTCTCTTTTTTTCAGACAAACCATCCCCAGCTCCCTCAGCTGCTCCTCACAAGATTTATTCTCCAGGCCCTTCCCCAGCATTGTTGCTCTCCTCTGCACTGGCTCCAGCACCTCCACATCTCTCTTGCCCAAAACTGAACACAACACTCCCAAAGTGTGGCCTCACCAGAGCAGAGTACAAGTGGACAATCACCTCTGAACTCCTGCTGGACACAGCTTTTCTAATCCAAGCCAGGGTGCCATTGGCTTTCTTTGCCAGCTGGGCACACTGCTGGCTCATGTTCAGAAAAGCAAAAGCTTTGTACCTTTACAAACAGCTGATAATGTTTAACTCATGAGGCATTACAAACTCCTCTCAATCTCTCTGTTTATACAGTCTATTAGAAAGGAAGCTTTTCCCTATTTTCTGTATTACCACAGAGGGAGCCTCCTCTCTTTCAAACTAACCATCCCTAACTCCCTCAGTCACCTCTCATAAGATTTACTCTCCACACCCTTCACAGCTTCCTTGCCATTCTCTGACTCCAGCACCTCCACATCTGTTTTGTAATGAACTGCCCACAACTAAACACAACACTCAAGGTGTTGTGGCCTCACCAGAGCAGAGTACAAGGATAAATAGGAAGGAGAAAAGGTTACCAGCAGTGCCTCAGTACATAATGATGTTTTGCATACAAGACTTTTGTCAGCTGAATGTCAATTCCCTTTTACAGACCTAGCTTGCACGTGAACACAGATTCTTAAAGCAGTCAGTTGGAGGTCTGCCTATCATGAAAAATGGCCATATGCTTTCCTACCAACTGCTAATCTGTCCTGCAATCCTTACAATTCATCTTCCTTTGAAGCCTTTAATGAAATACCTTCAGAAATACAGCCATGCCCTGCCATGCTCTGCAGGGAGCTGACTAAAGCAGTATCCCAGGTGAAGCCCAAGGGAAAATGTGTCAGTTGAGGCAGAGCAGCGTCGCAGGTTGGCTGTTGGTGATTTGAATTTTATGTTAATATTTGAAGCAGGAGGGTTTGCCTCACCAATGTCAATGACAGAAATAGACAGGCACTGAGTGAGCATCTGGCAAGTTGCAATGCTGGAGAGAAGAGTTTAGTACAGTCCTGGGACCTGAGGCAATCACTGAAACACAGTAGTTGGTACAACAGGACCAGTGGGTCACTACAGCCTTCCCTCCACAGCTGTGACCCTTCTCTTCCCACCTGTCCTGGCAACATCAAGGGGCAGAAGTCATGTAGCAATATGCCAGCCACCCTACAGAGGGGAACAAGTGACACAAGAGTGGGAACTTCGAAGTAGCCTCCTTTGTCCTGATGGAACAGCCAGGATGTGGAATGTTAAGGGGTTTTTTCAGAGGCAATAGTTTGCTTGCTTTCCTCTGCTAAGCACATCACTGCAAAGCAAGCCTTGCATTGTTGCTCTGAGGGATGAATGAAAGATCTCTTTGATGTTGGTATGGTTGCAGGTATCCATGAATACCTACCTCACCAGGATAATCTGCCTTTCCTTCCTGTAATCTCAGCTGAGCAAACCACTCTTCCTGATAAGGGCAAGCATTAAGTGAGTAAATCTTGCTGAATTTAATCTGATGTACACAATTAAATGCCTTGCTGGAACTAGATGTAAGCATTCCTGTCTGACCTGAGGCCGCAGTGAGGGCTGCGGGAACAACTGGAGCATAATAGCAACTACAGAGCAGATTTCCTTGCTGCAGACACAATCAAGGAGCTCTCTTTTCCCTTTATCCACAAAGCAAAGCCATGCTCCAAGCCAGTTTGCAGCAGCTTTCCAAAGGAGAGAGGGTTAGATTTTGTACCCGCGATACAACTAAGTCACTCGGTCACTCAGGTTGGAGGAGGCCTTGAGTGAGCTGCACTAGTGGGAGGTGTCCCTGCCTATGGCAGGGGGTTGGAACTAGATGATCCTTGAGCTCCCTTCCAACCTTACCATTCTAGGATTCTATGATTTTTTTTTTTATTATTTTTTTTTTTTTAAGGAATGGGTGCAAGATTTAAATTGAGCTAATCTGAAAGTGCTGTGACATTTGGGCAGGAAAGTAATCCATTCTTTTGGTAAAAACAGCCATAACCATAGCTCAATCTCCTCAAAAAAAGGTAAAAAGAAGAAAGAATTCCGTAATGATCTCCCATAAATACAGTTAGTGAAGCTAATTAAAATGACAGCTGCAACTTGCTATTCCACACATGAACCTGACTTGTCTCAGGCTCTGGGATGGATGTCTTGTAGTAGCTGCCTAATCATGTAAAAGCGACTAAACATCTCCATCATCATAAAAAACTGCTGAAACGCCACCACCCTACCACTCTCTTTATGTATGAGAGTAACCACAGCATCTGTTCTTTAAGAGAATGGATAAAGCATGCAGCTTGTTTAAGTGACATAGGGACACTCAAGTGAAAGGATGAGCAGCAGAAGAAAAATGAACATCATAGTAATGGTTTATTAACTCCCTTGTACTTTGCTGACCATCGCTCAAAACTTCCCACTGCTAACTCAGGATTTTTCATGCAGCTGCCCCAAAATCTAGAATAACAAGTGCTGCTCTTTCCCTTGTCCCATTGCTAACAATATTTCTTTAAAACAGATGCATGATATGCAGGTCTTGCACCTCGGTGGGAACAATCCCAAGCACAAATACAGACTGGGTGGTAAAAGGCTGAGAGCAGACCTGAGGAAAAAGACCTGGGGGTCTGGGGTGATGAAAAGTTCAACCTGAGGCTGCAGTGTGAGTGCAGCCCAGACAGCAACTGTGTGCTGGGCTGCAGCAAGAGCAGTGTGGGCAGCAGGGCAAGGGAGGGGATTCTGCCCCTTGGCTCTGCTCTCCTCAGGCCCCACCTGCAGTTCTGTGTGCAGTTCTGGAGCCCCCAGCACAGGAAGGACATGGAAGTGTTGGAGTGGGTCCAGAGGGGGTCACAAAGATGCTGAGAGGGCTGCAGCAGCTGTGCTGTGAGGACAGGTTGAGAGAGTTGGGGCTCTGCAGCCTGGAGAAGAGAAGGCTTCCAGGAGACCTTAGAGAAGGCTTCCAGGAGACCTTAGAGTAACCTTCCGGTATCTGAAGTGGCCTACAGGAAGGCTGGGGAGGGACTATTGACAAGGTCTTCTAATGCCAGGACAAGGGGCAATGGGTTTCAACTGGCAGAGGGGAGACTGAAACTGGATGTTAGGAAGTTGTTTGCAGTGGGGGTGGTGAGACACTGCACAGGTTGACCAGGGAGGTTGTGGAGCACAGAATCACCTAACGTGATTTTTGATCTTTGATCACGTTGGGTGCTTCTGTGCTCCACAACCTCCCTGGAGGTGTTCAAGGCCAGGTTGGAGGAGGCCTTGAGTGAGCTGTGCTAGTGGGAGGTGTCCCTGCCTATGGTAGGGGGTTGGAACTGGATGATCTTTGAGGTCCCTTCCAACCTTACCATTCCATGATTCTATCCCTCATTCCTGATACATGTCCCTATTGTAGGCTACACTGGCAGCACTGGCAAAGCTCACTTTCTTCACAAGCATGCAAGTAGGCATAATCAACACATCAAATGCACTTCATAAGCTCCAAGGGTTCATACTATTTATATTGCATTGTTTGTTCCTGTGGAACACAAATATAGATTATGACTAAGATTCACCTAAGCACAGAACCTATGCATATGTCTTTTTTCAGTAAGGTGAGGCAATTTCCAGAGACCATTTATATGCAGTGTATGAAAACTGCATTTATTTTATGAAAGGATTTAATTCATGTTCTTTACACCAGAGCATTTGAAGAGAATGTTTTATGACATGGAGAAAAGGTGGAGTTTGCTCTTTTTCTTTTAGAGGCAATTAGTATTTTTAATTAGATATCTGACCTTTACAATTTTCTTCCTGTTCCTCAACCACGCCCTCATTCTATGTAATTACTTTGCCTTGCAGCCTTCCTGGAGCCCCCTTCAGATCCTGGAAGGCTACTCTAAGGTCTCCTGGAAGCCTTCTGTTCTCCAGGCTGCAGAGCCTCAACTCTCCCAGCCTGTCCTCAGAGCAGAGCTGCTGCAGCCCTCTCAGCATCTTGGTGGCCTCCTCTGGACCCACTGCAACAGTTCCAATATTTTAACAGTTGCATATTCTGATATTTCCCATTTTTAATGTTACTATTTAGTGTGTAGCTATTTTAATCTACTAATAACTTCCTATCACAGGAGAGGAAAAAAAAACCAAAACAAGCAAATCTACCACACCTGCAGCCTTGGATGCTACAGAGCAGGAAATCTCTAAGGGTACCTTATTTCCAAAGCTGAAAAAAATAGACTATTGGTACTATAAAAAAGGTCTTCAGGGGGAAAAAAATGTTATTTTTGCTACTTGTCAAATTACAGATAATTCCATGTAAGTAGATAAAAATGTGTTACAGAATTGCCATCAGTTTATATATTAATTAATGACACCAATAGCATTCTATTTTCTTTCTTTTCCCCTGAAATCCTCAATTTCTCTAATCCACTAAGAAGGGCTTCTCATTATAATTGAATTAGCTCTGTAAATACCAGTTTCTGTCACTTCAGTAAAGAACACACTGCATCAAATAATGCAAACAAAAAAAATCATTATCTCGCTTGCAAAAAACCTACTTTATGATATTCACACTGAGAAGAGCTTAGAATGGCTGCCAGTAGGAGAGCAATTTGTATTTTCCCCTTTTTTTTCCCCTTCACTTTGCAAGCACATAGTGCTGTGTCAACAACATTGTCCAGTTTACAAAGAAAACCTCTGCTAGTACTAGAAACATAGAAGCACAGAAACATAGAAACATAGAATCAAAGTAACACAGAAACACAGAATCACAGAATCACAGAATGGGAAGGTTGGAAGGGACCTCAAGGATCATCCAGTTCCAACCCCCTGCCATAGGCAGGGACACCTCCCACTAGCACAGCTCACTCAAGGCCTCCTCCAACCTGGCCTTCGACACCTCCAGGGAGGGAGCAGCCACAACCTCCCTGGGCAACCTGTGCCAGTGTCTCACCACCCTCACTGCAAACAACTTCCTCCTAACATCCAGTTTAAGTCTTCGCTCTGCCAGCTCATACCCATTGGCCCTTGTCCCCTGTCATTGCAAGACCTTGTCAATAGTCTCTCCCCAGCCTTCCTCTAGGCCTCCTTCAGATCCTGGAAGGCTACTCTAAGGTCTCCTGGAAACCTTCTCCTCTCCAGGCTGCAGAGCCCCAACTCTCTCAGCCTGTCCTCACAGCAGAGCTGCTGCAACCCTCTGAGCATCCTCGTGGCCTTCTCTGGACCTTCTCCAACACTTCCATGTCCTTCCTGTGCTGGGGGCTCCAGAACTGCACCCAGGACTGTAGGTGGGGTATGAGGAGAGCAGAGCAAAGGGGCACAATCCCCTCCCTTGCCCTGCTGCCCACACTACTCTTGCTGCAGCCCAGCACACAGTTGCTGTCTGGGCTGCACTCACACTGCAGGCTCAGGTTGAGCTTTTCATCACCCCAGACCCCCAGGGCCTTTTCCTCAGGGCTGTTTATTGATGTAGGAGCATTCGCACTGCTGGCACAGGCAGACCAGAGAGCGGATTTGCCACCAGCTGCCTATGAGCCCAAGGCTGGCATGCTCTATTTCTTTAAAATGGCTTTTGAAAGTGACAAACATAAAGAAGAGCTAATATTTCAAAGCCCTAGACACCCACAAAATTGATGGAGAAAACTATAATTGCTAGGAATATGTTATCAGCCAAACTGCATTAGGGCTAGAAATGCACAAACATTGTCTGCGTTCAGCAGGCCACACACTAATGAGATTGTCTCTCGCCATTGCAGTTGATAGGGGAGCAGAGGAGCTCTCTAATTAAGTTTACAGACTAGGGGCCTAGATTGTCTTCTCAGCACTAGGCAGAATCTGCTGCAGAGAAAGGAAATGAGAGATCTTCCTTACCCCCCACAGAACCGAAACAATAATGCGTCAGGAGCAGCATCTTTGTTGCTTCATCCATCCCTTCATTAAGGGTAGCTACCTTAGGTCAACATTTTTGCAACACTTATCTCCATTGCAGACTCATGTTCCCCAAATTTTACACCTCAAATTTAAGACCCCTCAGAGGAGGTATTGGTTGGGGTGTCACTATTGAAACTTCATATAAAAACCTTTAGGATTCGTCTTAAAATATACTTTTGAAGGTATAATTTACTGAATCCAATGAAAAGTGCCTTCTGAACCTTACACAAGGACTGAACACCCAGTTCCACCTTGCCTCATCCCACCTCCCCATCTCAACCTCTGTATTTTCCACTCCACAAATGTGGTTTTCCATATGAAAAAAAGAGAACAATTTTTTTTTTTCTTTTAACTGAGGTGTGTCAAATACAAATTGAGTAAGAATCGGTGGAAAATTATTACATTCTTGATAAGCAGAATATTTACATATTCACATAGCATCTAATAAACTTTTGAGGTTTAAAACATTGATAGCCTGCATTAAGGACTCGAGGCTTAAGTGTACTTGAGTTATTACTAAATCAGGGCCCCAAAAAACAAGCTTAACATTCTTAATCATGAAAGTCATGTAGCAAACCTCCTGGCAAGTGTTCCATATGCTACAAATCATTATCTCAATGTTTGTGAGTTCGCTGCAATATCTTTCATGAGCTTGTACATTGCAGACATATGTACTGCAGCATGCAGGCTTAACAAGGCCAACTGCAGGGTTCTACACTTCAGCCACAACAACCCCAACAGTGCTACAGGCTGGGGACAGAGTGGCTGGAGAGCAGCCAGGCAGAGAGGGACCTGGGGGTGCTGGTTGACAGCAGGCAGTACATGAGGCAGCAGTGTGCCCAGCTGGGCAGCAGAGCCAATGGCATCCTGGGCTGGATCAGGAGCAGTGTGGCCAGCAGGAGCAGGGAGGTTCTTCTGCCCCTGTGCTCAGCACTGCTCAGGCCACCCCTTGAGTGCTGTGTCCAGTTCTGGGCCCCTCCATTCAAGAGAGATGTTGAGGTGCTGGAAGGTGTCCAGAGAAGGGCAGCAAGGCTGGGGAGGGGCCTGGAGCACAGCCCTGTGAGGAGAGGCTGAGGGAGCTGGGGGTGTGCAGCCTGCAGAAGAGGAGGCTCAGGGCAGAGCTCATTGCTCTCTGCAGCTCCCTGAAGGGCGGTTGTAGCCAGCTGGGGTTGGGCTCTGCTGCCAGGCACCCAGGGACAGAAGAAGAGGACACAGCCTCAAGCTGTGCCAGGGCAGGGTCAGGCTGGATGTTAGGAGGAAGTTGTTGGCAGAGAGAGTGATTGGCATTGGAATGGGCTGCCCAGGGAGGTGGTGGAGTGCCCATCCCTGGAGGTGTTGAAGCCAAGCCTGGCTGGGGCACTTAGTGCCATGGTCTGGTTGATTGGCTGGGGCTGGGTGCTAGGTTGGGCTGGCTGAGCTTGGAGCTCTCTTCCAACCTGGGTGATTCTATGATTCTATGCAGGAGAAAATACACTCTTTAAAGCTTACCAATTATTTGTCTGTCTTTAAACTTTTAACCTTACACATACACACACCCCTGCTGTCAATTACATTAATTAAAAATAAAGAAAAGCCACATCAGACATATCCTTAACAGGCATTCTTGTTAACCAACTCTACAACACTTCCAGTGACTGAAATGCAGGCAGCTCTCTGGCATTCCTTACAGCACACATTGCTTCCTTCCCCTCACAGCTTCTCAGCTCCAATACACTTCCAAGGTCTCCTCGTGTTGCTGCATTGTAAACTGTCTGCAGTCAAGATGTTAGCTATCAGGTCAACACATTGCAGATGGCCACCCAGTTTGCAGCTAAGGGCTGTGTTTTCTTTCTATAAATAGTGGGATTCCCTTTAATGCCTTTGTTAACCTTTGACATAGCTGGAATGTCCCTCTGTGTTCTGGGATTTAACTTCCACATTTCATACTCTAAAGAAGCTAATAAATTGCCATAAATTCATTGTTTTATCTTTGTTAAGAAGTGATCAGCATAAATATCCTATGTCAGCAATAATGTACATGCATGACTACACTTATAAATACTTCTATATCCCTAAATGTGTTCATGTTCATGTGGGCTGCAGCAAGAGTAGTGTGGGCAGCAGGGCAAGGGAGGGGATTGTGCCCCTTGGCTCTGCTCTCCTCAGGCCCCACCTGCAGTCCTGTGTGCATTTCTGGAGCCCTCAGCACAGGAAGAATATGGAAGTGTTGGAACAGATCCAGAGGAGGCCACCAAGATGCTGAGAGGGCTGCAGCAGCTGTGCTGGGAGGACAGGCTGAGAGAGTTGGGGCTCTGCAGCCTGCAGAAGAGAAGGCTTCCAGGAGACCTTAGAGTAGCCTTCCAGGATCTGAAGGGGGCTACAGGAAAGCTGTGGAGGGACTATTGACAAGGTCTGGGAATGCCAGGACAAGGGGAATGGGTTTGAAGTGTCAGAGGGGAGATTTAGACTGGATGTTAGGAGGAAGTTGTTTACAGTGAGGGTGGTGAGACACTGGCACAGGTTGCCCAGGGAGGTTGTGGAGCACAGAATCACCCAATGTGATCTTTTATTCTATGGAATTCCCAGGAACACAGGATGTTGGTCTGGATTCAGAAGACAAGGAATTTGTGTCAAACAGATTTTGGGATTACAAATTACTTCCTAAGAGCAAAATGCTGCATTCCAGGATGGGCTGATAGTCAAGACCCTCACACTGCTTATAGGTGGAACTTTGCAGCAAGTAGTGAGTTAAGCTGATATTTTATAGATGCTGAAGCTATGTATGGATCTGGTTTGGATTTTGATCAAAAGTTTAAATTGATATTACCACAACAGCTCATACTAATTCCAAGTCATCTTAGTGGCCTCCCTGAGTTTTTGAGCTGGGTCTTTTGCAGCAAAATAAGCAGAGACACATACTCATTTTGAAGGAAAACCAGCTGAAGTCAGTTTGACAGATCCATTTCTCATCTCTTATTTACTGGCTGAACATCTGAATGAAAACAGGGCTTAGATTTTGCTTTGCCTTTTATGTCAACATCCTGAATTATCCAGAGCTTTGATGTAGATGTTCCTAGGCTTTCTGCAATGAAAGCCTAAAGGAAGGGGACAAAAGACAAATGTTAATAGAATACAATTTATTTTTTTTTAAAGTAACTTTTAGAACGGAGTTCAAAGCGAGTGTGTTGCAGAATTGAAATGGAAAGCACACAAATGAACTATAACAAACCCACAACCAAATGAAAAGCCATCCAAACCCCAACACCCAACTAAAACATGGTAATTGTCAGCTTCCAAACTTTTCAGTTTGCTTTCTGCCTTTTTGAGATCTAACAAACTTGTCCAGTGCAAGAACTACCTTCCTTATCATAGAATGGTTAAGGTTGAAAGGGACCTCAAAAATCATCTAGCTCCAACTCCCTGCCATAGGCAGGGACACTCCCACTAGTACAGCTCACTCAAGACCATATCAAATCTGACCTTGAACAACTCCAGGGAGATTGTGGAGCACAGAATCACCCAACGTGATCTTTGATTCTGTGCTCCACAACCTCTCTGGGCAACCTGTGCCAGTGTCTCACCACCCTCACTCCAAACAACTTCCTCCTAACATCCACTTTCAATCTCCCCTCTGACACTTCAAACCCATTCCCCTTGTCCTGGCATTCCCAGACCTTGTCAATAGTCCCTCCCCAGCCTTCCTGTAGTCCCCTTCAAATCCTGGAAGNCAGAACTGCACACAGGACTGCAGGTGGGGTCTGAGGAGAGCAGAGCCAAGGGGCACAATCTCCTCCCTTGCCCTGCTGCCCACCCTGCTCTTGCTGCAGCCCAGCACACAGTTGCTGTCTGGGCTGCACTCACACTGCAGCCTCATCTTGAGCTTTTCCTCACCCCACACCCCCAGGGCCTGTTCCTCAGGGCTGCTCTCAGCCATTCCCCACCCAACCTGGAGCTGTGCTTGGCATTGTGCCTACCCAGGGGCAGGACCTTACACTTGGTCTTGTTGAATATCATGAGGTTGGCCTGGGCACAGCTCTGCAGCCTGTCTAGGTCCCTCTGGACAACTTGGTGCCATCTGCACACTTGTTGAGGCTGCACTGATTCCTCTCTCCATTTCAGAGACTCCATCATGGAAGTGGGAAGTCTCCCATTCGATTGCACTAAAAAGCAGTACCATGGATACAGAAATATCTCTCATAGCATCTTTCTGCTATTAGCACACTCTGCCCTCTTCTACCAAATTCAGGCAACCATTTTCACATCCAATTTTATGTTATCTAACAGCTTGGTGACTACTTCACTAGCCTCAGCCAGTCAGCAAAGACAGCTCATTTGGTGGTTTTCCTAATAAATTATTGCTAAGTACTTTTGATTTCTTCTGTTCCTCTGTAAAATGATTCCTTAAAGGGAAATGTTGTTTTTCAATTTACAGGTTCTCACTTGAATGAACAAAGGCCCCATGGACCATTATCATTCTAGGCAGAAAAACAATTACTTTATCAGCTGGAGTTCTGAGTTTGCTTTCTCGTATTTTTTAATACATGAAATGCACATAAACAAGTTTCAGTGGTAGATATTAACACCAGAAAGATGGATTTTCATCTCTTCCAGGTTTCTTCCTGCACAGAGATGAAAATCAGCTAGGTGATTGTCCCCCTGCCTGCTTTCTCCCTGTTCATTTTTGTGTGAACAGCTTAAGTGCTGTAGTGGCAATTACCTCTCTCACATTTGTTAGGAAAGATTTACAGGGTGCAGATCTGTCCTGATAAAAATCCACTACTGTTGGAATCTTAGTAATTTGCAAGCATGTTTCATATCAGGCTTGTAATGCTAATGTTCTTGTGTCTAATTGCCATGTAAACCCTTGAGATTGATTTAAAAGGGTTAGTTGGGGGTTTGGGCTTGGGTTGTCCTTGGTTTTTCTTCTGCAATGGTGACACTGCATATTTATAAACAAATCATCATTAGCTCCCAAAGTGTCTTTTACTCTTTGTATCAGGAGGCTGTGCTGCCATTCAGCCAGATTGGACAGGCTGAGGGTTGGGCAGGGAGAAATTGAATGAAATTCAAAAAGGGCAAATGTAGAGTCCGGGACCTGGGAAAGAACAGTCCCAGGGATCAGTATAGGTTGGGGAGTGACCTGTTGGAAGGCAGTGAAGGGGAAAAGGATCTGGGGGTCCTAGTGGGTGGGAGGTTGAGCATGGACCAGTAATGTGCTCTGGTGGGCAGGAGGGGCAATGCCATTCTGGGGTGGATTAGAAGGGTTATGGTTAGCCCTTGACCACAACCAGCCTGGGCAACCTGTGCCAGTGCCTCACCACCCTCACTGCAAACAACTTCCTCCTAACATCCACTTTCAATCTCCCCTCTGCCAGTTCAAACCCATTGCCCCTTGTCCTGGCATTGCAAGACCTTGTCAGTAGTCCCTCCCCAGCCTTCCT
>VWZE01000289.1:37547-57570 GCA_013396675.1 Eubucco bourcierii | reverse complement strand
CAAATAGGTGTTTTATTGTACTACTACATGGTTTATTGCACAACTATGTGTTTTATTGTACTAATACATGGATTTTTGCACAAATAGGTGTTTTATTGCACTACTACATGGTTTATTGCACAACTATGTGTTTTATTGTACTAATATATGTTTTTTCTCACAAATAGGTGTTTTCTTGCACTACTAGATGTTTTATTGCACAACTACATGTTTTGTTGCACTAGTATATGGGGTTTTTCTCACAAATAGGTGTTTTATTGCACTACTAGATGTTTTCTTGCACAACCATATGCTTTATTGCACAACTAGATGTTTTTCTCACATAAATGATTTTACTAAATCACAGAGCAAGACTCAAACATCTACCAGAGTTCCACAAAAACCAGTTACTCAGGCATGATTTATAAAACCCCTCTTGATAGTCACCTCCCAAGACTTAAACCCAGAGGAAATATCCCAGCAGGGAGAGCCTTTCTCTTACACTTTTGAGAAATTATGATCCAGCTGCTATCTGTCAAAACCAAACAGATTGCATAAAATAAATTATTTAAACACTTACTTTAAGAGGGGGAAAAAAAAAAAACCCAACAGAAACCCCTGATAGTAATCATCTTGCTAAACACAGAGAAGTCTATTTACACAGGGAAAGGTTTTTATAGTGCAGTTTCTGCTGCTCATAAATTGTGGAGAAACAACTTAAGAATTTACTTTCTCCATAAATCTTCCTTAAAGATTTTATTTTCCAAAAATCTTCATTTAAAGAGCACAGCTGACTAGAAAATGATGGCATAGCTATGAATAAAAACTTCTACTCAACTGCCACATGAGAGTATTCTGACCAAATCTACTGTCAGTTCCTCAGATGAACAATTTTGCTTCTTTGAACAGCACTGCATAAGAAAAAAAAAAAAATTTGATACACAGTGGTCAGGACTTCATTTACAAGACAACATGGGGGGAAAAAAAGGTCCACAAAATCAGATTTGTGCCTATGTAATCTTGAAATTCCTTCTTTGCCATAGCCACTGACTCCTGTAAATTCTCAGTGTGTCCTTACAGGTTTGTACCAGTAGGGTTTACATCAAACCATATAGAGTGATCTGGCGTGGAAGGGACCTCCAAAGGTCATCCAGTCCAACCCTCTCTGCAGTCAGCAGGGGTATCCTAAACTAGAGAAGGTTGTCCAGAGTCTCATCCAGCCTCACCTTGAATATCTCCAGGGATGAGACCTCAACCACCTCCCTGAGCAACCTGTTCCAGTGTTCCAATACCCTCGTGGTGAAGAACCTGTTCTTAACATCCAATCTAAATCTGCTGTGCTCTAGTTTGAAGCCACTGCCCTCATCCTGTCATTTACAGGACACCAGGTAGTGCCTGTTCTCCAATAAAAAGCATAAATGAGATACACTCCATATTATCTTTCCATGCTCATTTGAAGCAAAAGCAATGTATGCCCATGCCTAATTAAAGTGCCAGCCTTAAATGCTGACTATAGATTCATAAAGGTTATTTTCTTTAATTTCTTCATATCTGGGTCAAATATTTGAATCCAGCAATCTGTTCTGATGTTCTAAAGAAAAGTGTAATTATTTTGCATTTTACCTCAACAAGACTTGCTTGAATCAGGGCTGGTTAAGTCACACCTTGAGTGCTGTGTCCAGTTCTGGGCCCCTCCATTCAAGAGAGATGTTGAGGTGCTGAAGGTGCCCAGAGAAGGGCAGCAAGGCTGGGGAGGGGCCTGGAGCACAGCCCTGTGAGGAGAGGCTGAGGGAGCTGGGGGTGTGCAGCCTGCACAAGAGGAGGCTCAGGGCAGAGCTCATTGCTCTCTGCAGCTCCCTGAAGGGAGGTTGTGGCCAGCTGGGGTTGGGCTCTTCTCCCAGGCACCCAGGGACAGAACAAGGGGACACAGCCTCAAGCTGTGCCAGGGCAGGTTCAGGTTGGATGTTAGGAAGAAGTTCTTCCCAGCAAGAGTGATTGGCATTGGAATGGGCTGCCCAGGGAGGTGGTGGAATGCCCATCACTGGAGGTGTTTAAGAGGAGGCTGGATGAAGCACTTAGTGCCATGGCTTAGTTAATCAGAAGGGTTAGGTGATAGGTTGGACTCGATGACCTTAGAGGTCTTTTCCAACCTGGTTAATTCTGTGACTCTCTGATTCTGTGACTTAAGCTACCTGGCTAAAAAGCAAAAGGCATTTGTTACAGAGACCAAAGAACATTCAGTCCTCACTTTCTCAACTGTTCTAGAAATTAGGACATGCTGGCAAGTTTTCAAATGCCCTTAGATTTATTCAAGGCTAATGAAATGTACACATCTAAATGTCTACTCCAAAGCCAGAAGCAGAGAGGGTAGTAGAGGAAGACTGAATATTCATCAGCAATGTGTTTCTGACCTCTGGGGTAAGGCAGTGAGAAATGCTTTTGTGTTATCAAGCTTAAGCAAGGGTGTTGTTTGTTTGTTTGTTCATTTGTGCTTCTTTGTTTGGGGTTTTTATTGGGGTGGGGGGAAAGGGAATAGCTTTTGTTTATTTGTTTGTCCTTAAACTTGGAAAGCCTGATCATATTAACATGATTAACACTTACATCTTCTAACTGTCCTCCCCAGGCCAAAGATATAGCTCTCAGAAATGACTATTGCCATTGCAGAAATCATTGCTCACAATGCTCTCTCTTTAACTGGTACACTGCCCCTGCAATGAAAGTTCATAGAATGGTAAGGTTGGAAGGGACCTCAAGGATCATCTAGCTCCAACTCCTTGCCATAGGCAGGGACACCTCCCACTAGCACAGCTCACTCAGGGACTCCTCCAAACTGGTCTTCAACACCTCCAGGGAGGGAGCAGCCACAACCTCCCTGGGCAACCTGTGCCAGTGTCTCACCACCCTCACTGCAAACAGCTTCCTCCTAACATCCACTTTCAATCTCCCCTCTGCCAGTTCAAACCCATTGCCCCTTGTCCCAGCATTGCAAGACCTTGTCAATAGTCCTTCCCCAGCCTTCCTGTAGGCCCCCTTCAGATCCTGGAAGGCTAGGAGAAAGGAGTAAATTAGTCAAATCAACTTCGTAAACTAAAGAGGGTTAGTTTTGCTTACCAGCATTCACTATAGTCTATCTGTACTATAAAGATAGTTGTAACAGGAAAACCAACACTCTTTCAGTACCTTATAATAGATATAAGACCAACAGAACTCAAAAATAGCAATGCAGAAGAAGTTGGGGCTGTTTAGTCTGGAGAGGAGAAGGTGACCTTCCAGTATCTTAAGGGGACCCACAGGAAAGCTGGGGAGGGACTTTTAAGAGTGTCAGGTAATGATAGGACTGAGGGAATGGAGCAAAGCTAGAAATGGGTAGATTCAGACTGAATGTTAGGAAGAAGTTCTTCAGCATGAGGGTGGTGAGAGCCTGGAATGAACCAGGGAGGTGGTGGAAGCCTCCTCCCTGGAGGTGTCTAAGGCCATGCTGAATGAGGCTGTGGCCAGCCTGATGTAGTGTGAGGTGTCCCTGCCCATGGCAGGGGGGTTGGAGCTGAATGATCCTTGTGTTCCCTTCCAACCCTGACTGATTCTATGATTCTGTGATTCTATGATTATAATTCTATGATTCAATGATTCTACAACTATACGATTCTATGATACTATGATTCTGATTCTGTGATTCTATGAATCTATGATTCTATGATTATGATTCTACAATTCTATGCTTCTATGATTCTGTGATTCTGATTCTATGGTTCTATGATTATGATTCTGTGAATCTATTATTC
This sequence comes from Eubucco bourcierii, assembly GCA_013396675.1. Lineage (NCBI taxonomy): Eukaryota > Metazoa > Chordata > Aves > Piciformes > Ramphastidae > Eubucco > Eubucco bourcierii. Next base: position 53,809 of record VWZE01000289.1, on the reverse strand, counting down.
TATGATTATGATTCTATGATTCAATGATTCTACAATTCTACAGTTCTATGATTCTGATTCTGTGATTCCATGAATCTGTGATTCTATGATTCTGATTCTATGATTCTAGCTAAAAGGAGGAAGAACATGGGCCTGGACACCAGTCTGCAGGAGGTAACAAATACAGCCCAGAGAAGGCACACCTTTGAACACCTTTGAGTGCCAAGTGGACGCAGCAGTTGGCATATTTCAGTTAAGCCAAACCAGATGTGAAATAAAAGTCATGGTTCAATTAGTCATGGAAAAACTACCCAAATTTTAGCCCAACCATAATACAGGCAGAAAAGATCCTAAATCATAGAATCATAGAATCATAGAATGGTAAGGTTGGAAGGGACCTCAAGGATCATCTAGTTCCAACCCCCTGCCATAGGCAGGGACACCTCCCACTAGTACAGGTTACTCAAGGCCTCATCCAATCTGGCCTTGAACACATCCAGGGAGGGGGCAGCCACAACCTCCCTGGGCAACCTGTTCCAGTGCCTCACCACCCTTACTGTAAAGAACTTCCTCCTAACATCCAGTCTAAATCTCCCCTCTGCCAGTTTAAGCCCATTGCCCCTTGTCCTGTCATTGCAGGACCTTGTAAATAATCCTTCCCCAGCCTTCCTGTAGGCCCCCTTCAGATACTGGAAGGCTACTATCAGGTCCCCTCGAAGCCTTCTCTTCTCCAGGCTGAAGAGCCCCAACTCTCTCAGCCTGTCCTCNATGTTGAGCTTTTCATCAACCCAGACTCCAAGGTCCTTTTCCTCAGGGCTGCTCTCCAGCCATTCACCACCCAGCCTGTATTTGTGCTTGGGATTGTGCCTACCCAGGTGCAGGACCTTACACTTGGCCTTATTGAATTTCATCAGGTTGGCCTGATGAAAATGGCCTGATGTTTTCCTTTTCTCTGTTCACCTAACCCTGTATCTCCGTATTATGTTTACATATGAAGGACATACACAGTGTTCTCGCAGCTATTTAACACATGCTATAAATATGTGGGTCTGCTTTGTCTTTTTCTATCCCACCTCATTTATGATGCAGAATAGGAAACCTAATTGTAAATAAACTGTGCTGGATTGAGGCTAATTGGAATATTTTAATGAAAAAAAAAAATAGATGATAGGCTGTGAAAAGCAAACAATGGTGATGGCTACTTCAATCATAGGCTTGCTGAGATGTATAAGAAGAAGGACACAAACACATGCCAACTGTCCTTCTCATTTTGCTTTCTTTCCATTGCTTTCTGTTGCTGTGCCAATGAATCTCAGCAGAGCTGATTTCCCTCTCTGTTATTAAGAGATTCAAAAGGTTGTAAATTAATTATTGGCTACATTATGTACAGAGTGCAGCTCTATTTGAGATGTTTAAGCAAGAAAGAGGATTTATTCCCTATTAAGAGAGTTTCTGAATGGCCTTTAGATGTTGCTACAACATCACAATCCAGTCTGGTTGTGACAAAGACAAAGATACACATGCAGCTGGCTTGTGGTGTGCTTTTAGCCCACTAGTGTCCCAGGTCCTTCTTCACAGAAATGCTTTCCAGGTCAAGTCCTACCCTGTACTGATGCATGGGGTTATTCCCCCTCAAGGTGCAGGACTTCACACTTGCATTCATTGAATTTCATTAGGTTTCTCTCTATCCAGCTCTCTAACCTCTCCAGATCTCATTGAATGGCAACATAGCCTTGCTGAAGCTGTGGTAGACAAGAGGCATGTTCTCCCTTCATCTACCCAGCCACTGGGCAGATGGGATAGAAGGCTACCAGACTGGCCAAGCATGATTTCTGCTTGGTAAATCCACGCTAACCACACCTGATAACCACTAGTGTTTGTTAAAAATGATGTGGAAGAAAAGGCCTCACAGATAAGGTACTGTTAAGGATTTAAAGTAAAGCATCTGTTTCAGAAAAAAAATATGAGGAGTGTTCATTGAGACTTTCTCATCTTGTTGAAAGTGATTGGTAAAATTCTCTCTCTGACATTTAGAAATACTCTGTTCACATGTTAATTCTATGTGGTTCAGATTGAAACTTCACAGAATCATAAAATCCTCAAATCAAGCAGGTTGGAAGAGAGCTCCAAGCTCAGCCAGCCCAACCTAGCACCCAGCCCTAGCCAAGCAACCAGACCATGGCACTAAGTGCCCCAGCCAGGCTTGGCTTCAGCACCTCCAGGGATGGGCACTCCACCACCTCCCTGGGCAGCCCATTCCAATGCCAATCACTCTCTCTGCCAACAACTTCCTCCTGACATCCAACCTAGACCTGCCCTGGCACAGCTTGAGGCTGTGTCCCCTTGTTCTGTCCCTGGGTGCCTGGCAGCAGAGCCCAACCCCAGCTGGCTACAACCTCCCTTCAGGGAGCTGCAGAGAGCAATGAGCTCTGCCCTGAGCCTCCTCTTCTGCAGGCTGCACACCCCCAGCTCCCTCAGCCTCTCCTCACAGGGCTGTGCTCCAGGCCCCTCCCCAGCCTTGCTGCCCTNATACACAACAGACAGGAATAGTTACAGACATAGACAAGTTAAAGGTAATACAGAAACACAACTCCCCTCCCAGAAATCAGAGACCTCAGGAGGGGCCTGACCCTTCCCAACCACCCTTCCACCTTCTTCTCACCCCTATACCTTATCCCAAGGTTTGGCTTACATGCAAGGTGAGCTTGGAGGATGGGCCAGGGGGATTAGAAGGCAAGTGGTTAGTGAGGTTACTGGGCAGAGAAGTGAAGAAGCAAGAAGCTAGAGAGCCTGAGGCTCTCTGGGAGAGGGCCTTGTCTTTGTTTATGTTCTTATTCTTAAACATCTCAGCAAGCCTATGAGTGAAGTAGACATCAGCATTGTTTTTCCTTTTCTCAGCCTGTAATACAATTTTCTCCATTAAAATATTCCAATTAGCCTCAAACCAGCACACCAGTGCTGAGTCCATGTCATTGAGATAACAGAAAACTCCTATCTAACAAGTCTCTTTGTGGTAAAAGGAGCTTTGGTCTCAGACACTCAGCTATATCCCAAATCCTCCCAAGAACTGTTTTGCAGATGTAACTATGTCTGAAAGATGTTTCACCTAACAGTGTCATCAGAGGAGCTGCAGATCTAAATTCTGAACTTGTGTAAGGGGGCTGGCAGAACACATACAAGCCACCAACTTTTAACTCCCTCAAACTGAAGAGAAAGGATTTAACCACAGTTGTTCCCCCTTCTTAAAATCTAAAACCACAACCACAATCCAAAATAATAATAACAAAAAGCTAGCTGTGATTACAAAAGCAATGACCCTTCATGCAAGACAAAAATTAGACCTACTGGACTTCTGCAGTATCCATAACCTGCAGTAACAATCATAGAATCATAGAATGGTAAGGTTGGAAGGGACCTCAAGGATCATCTAGTTCCAACCCCCTGCCATAGGCAGGGACACCTCCCACTAGTACAGCTCACTCAAGGCCTCAATGACAATGACCTGCTCATTGGCAGCACTCCCACCTTGCTCCTGAAGAACAGCACACGCACACATCTGCATGCACAGAGAGGCCTTTATTGCTAACATGCACCACACTAAACCATAATATTTATTCTGAATGTATACAGGCTCACATTTTTTAGTACAGGATCTGAGAAGGAGTTGTCTTTCTGAGAATATCTGTCTCAGACAGAGAGAGACCTGAATCCTTTAATAACCTACTTGGAATTCATAGGACGTTCCTGATAAACCTGGCTGCAAAAGCACAGCCTAAAATGCAATGCCAAAATGACTCAGGAAAAAAAAAATAGGTAAAGAAAAATACCAAAACACTTCAGCAAACAATTTGCCTGCATCTTTGTGAGATGACCTGGCTTACACTTTTCTGTAGGGAGCAGAAGCAGTGATATAGTCCTAGATGTCAGCTCATAGCTTGTGTTTTGATGCCACCAGCGAGCTACATTCTCAAGCAATCAAGAAAAAAGCAGAAGCTGTGCTCTGCCCAATTTGGAATACATTTATAGAAATAGGCAATCTCATCTTAAAATAATGACATCTTGCACTATTCTTTTTTTTTCTTTTTTTTTATCCTTAAGAGCATAAAATCATCCAGATCCTTGATAGTATAAGTAAAATCCATTGCACTAAATAGGACTTGCAACTCTGCCTGGCACACGCTGGGTGTTAAGGTGGAAGCATGCATTGTGTAACTTAAACACAGCAGCCCTGACAAACCCTGATGTGTTGGATTCACTGAGGTACAAAATCAGCCAATCTATTTGCAGGGCTTGTTTTTCCAAAGTTTCCAGATGTAAAGATACATCAAGGAGCAGTATTTGCACGAGGAGAAAAAAAAAAATAAAAGATGTCTGAAAGGCCCAGACATACACTGGTGTTTTTTTATTATTATTGAACAGTTTAGAGGAGTTCATTATTTTATCCTAATGGATAAAAGTGAAAACTGCCTCAAAATATTTATGTCTCATTAAAGGGAAAGAAAATAACATCGTATCTCAGGGAAGCATCACAAATTGCCTGGTTGATATATTATAGAATCATAGAATGATAAGGTTGGAAGGGACCTCAAAGATCATCGAGTTCCAGAGGGAACACCTGGGAGGCAGGGACACCTCCCACTAGTATGGGTCGCTCAAGGCCTCGTCCAACCTGGCCTTGAACAGGGCAGAAACTCTGCCATGCCAGTTTAATCTTTGCTCTCCTCCTCCTGTTGTGAGTCCAAGAGCTGTAGTAGTTTGAGCAAACAATGAAGGAGCAAAGCCTTGAGGGCTGGGAGCTTAGCACCATGTGTCAGGTGTCTGCTGCTGCCCCTCAACCTGCCTGTATGGTCACAGGAGGCACAAAGCTTTGAATTCATTAGGCAGAACAATGCTGCCAGTGCCTATTGGCCAGTTTAATTTTGAAATGCTGTATTTAATGGGGGGGTCATTTAGAAGCTGCTTTTTCTGTCTTTTCTGCCTGTTCTGTTTTTCTGCACCGACCCTCCACCAGGAGCAAGTATGCATTCACGGCTCGTTAACTGGGAATCGTTGCGGCCCTGTGTTTGCAGCTTACACTGGCAGCTCACCAGCAACTCAGCTCTTCTCTCCTTCCCTCTGCCTGGAATATTTTACATTTTACCCCGGGATCATTATGGTGAGTTTTGGAAGCCTTCTTGTACAGGAAATTTACTCAGGGACCAAGGCGCCGTGAGTACCACTGCAGGAGTTAATGTTAAGGTTCTGTATGCATAGTTAGAATCTGTCCTGTTTTCACCTTCTTATTTTCCAAGTTCTGACTGTTTAAACTGTTTCATTCTGTGTTCATAAATATCCTTTGTGCAACTATTTTATGATTCTATGATCTAAAGCCAGGTGTGTCCAGCTTCAGGTCTACATTTCCCTGAATTAACATGGGTGAGCTATTGATGTTAGGCAGAAGTTGTTTGCAGTGAGGATGGTGAGACACTGGCACAGGTTGCCCAGGGAGGTTGTGGCTGCTCCCTCCCTGGAGGTGTTGAAGGCCAGGTTGGAGGAGGCCTTGAGTGAGCTGTGCTAGTGGGAGGTGTCCCTGCCTATGGCAAGGAGTTGGAGCTAGATGATCATTGAGGTCCCTTCCAACCTTACCATTCTATGCTTCTGTGATTTCCTGTCAACCAAAAATCCAAAGAATCTCAGGGAATTGTCTCAAATGTTTGAATATTAATAATAAAAAATTAATATTACTAGGGAGATTAATTATGATAATTCATAACAGATTATTAATATCATCTCATTGGTTTAGGAACCCAGAAGGGCAAAGCAGTACCAGTGAAATCATGTCATCTACCACGCAAAAAAATGAAGGGCATAATGGCACATCCAAAAGGATATGGCTTATTTAATGAAATGTGCACAGGATGTACACCTGTGACATGTGTACATCCCCAATTTATGCTTAGTGAGTGCCCATGGATTTTCTTTGTGGGAAGCAACACAGGGATTACAGATGATTAGCTGCTGCAGTCATTGTGAGGAGAGAGGCAGAAGCCCTCCAGCACAGTCAGTCTGTGAGCTGAATAGGAAAGTGTTTCTTTTCCCTCTGAAGTAGAAGACAGACCTCACACTAAAACTATATTCAGCTCAAAGACTTCAAAAAGCACATGCCACAGCACAGGTTTTAGATGAATTTTAACACAACAGCTTCAGCAGAGGCTGGAGGGTTTAAATTTTCAGGCAGGTAGTATTTTAAAATAAATACTTAGGAATTAAATGCAGCAATCCCAAACCATCACATCCATGTAACTGCAACGATAATTTATTGCTATCACCACAGAACTCAGAAAAACTTAAGCTAAAGGCTGCATTGGCTGGCTGGGGAGCTGACCATGCCCCAGTTTCTAACACTTACATTCATGTTCATAGGGGAGGGGTAACTAATTAATGCAAGATGATATTTTTAAAAATGAATATTTTTATTTTTTATTTTTATTAATTATTATTAATATTCAATATTCAGAACTCTCACCACCCTGATCACTAATTTTAATAATAATCAGTTCTTTGTATCAGTCATGGAAACTTTAGATACAGCTAATAACAGGCTCTAGTAATGATATATAACAGTCATTGAACTCGATTGAACTGGCAGAGAAGGCTTTGCAGTTAGTGTAGCGCTTGCGGTCAGTACTCTGCTTGGCCACTAGATGGACTCAGGGAGCGCCTTTCTGCTCATGGCAGAAGGCAATGGTGAATTACAAGAGGCTTGAAGTATTTGCTCACGAAGTATTATCTCATGACTGGCAGGGCTGGCTACAGCTTCAGGCAGCACCCAAATGCTTTCAGGGAATTCTTGTCATCTGCTGAGAATTCTGATTCTTCCCAGGCTGCCGGGGGAANGATTCTTCCCAGGCTGCTGGGGAAAGGAGGTAGACAAGCTCTGACCTGGTCCTGATCTCCTCTGGATGATCTGTGTATCTCCAGGACTTCCTGTCTTGGCAGGAGGCTTTCAGGTGCAGGCAGGATGCAGTGCCATGTGCAGTCTCAGCACGGTGTCAGGCTGGCTGTGCAGGCTGACTGCCTGCAGGCATTTAGAGCCTGCTCCTGGTAAACTCTTGAAAGGCAGTTTCCAGGCAGTTCAAGATATAGGGCAGCACAAATACAACAGCAGACACTATAGATACAATGGCAAAGCACATTGTGTTACCTGCTCATCTCCTTTTATCAATACAGCCTGAGACTAATGGGCCTTTGGACACAGAATAGCCAATCAGAATGGCAGTTAGCCAAGCCTGACCATATTAGGTGAAGCCATAGGCTTGCTTTAGCCAAATTTGGGCAGAGCACAGCCTGGCACAAGGCAATTGTATGTACCTTGTTTACAGCAGGGTTCAGAACAAGTCTGGGCAAGCCACGGTCCTCAGACTCAGTGGCTCCACATTATTTGGTTTGCTTTCACACAGTTGCTTCTCCCGAAAACAGAAGGAAAGAGAGCAGAAAAACATGTCTGGGCAAGCCAGGACATGTATAAGCCTAAGCAGGCCTACCATGACACTGTTAGACAATCTCTTTGGTGTCTGCATACAAGACCAACAGATGCAGGTGACCCAAGTTTACTACCAAACCTTTCCCGTTGCATTGTCTGGATGCTCTGATGTGATTTGGCCACTTAGCACAGCCAGATGGCATTTAGGAGCCTAGTCATACCTGCAGGATATAATCACACAGGCACAGTGCCAGCCTAATCTGGAGCTGTGTCTTGCCAGATGAGAGCGTAAACAACAGCAACTAAGTGGCCATGCCTTCAGAAAGCAGGCGGCAAAGGCGCTGGGAAGCTGTGCTGATCACAGCACAACTCAGGGTGTCTGGCTGCAGACAGCAACAAGATACAATCACAGACAGGTGACCCTGTCCTTAAGAGGTGAAGAAATTTAAAAGTGAAAAGTTCTCCCTTTCACTCAGATGTGCAGCAAACTGCAGCATTTAGCTGCAGTGAGGACAAGAACAAAGGGTCTGGCTCAGTGTCACTTGTTCAGGCCCAGCTGATGAACTTCCTGCAGCACTGAAATGTAGTGGTGCAGGTGCAGGAGGAAAGGAAAAAGGAATGGAGACTGTGAGAACTTCTGCCTAAATCCAAAGGAACAAACATGAGGCAAGTTCCAGCAAAACAACAATGCAATCACAGGTAGAAATGGAAGCAAGGCCAAAACTATCCTTTCAGATATCGCCAAATCCTAACATGTAAACCTTACTCATTGAAGCTGACTGTGCTGAACTGGAAGTATATGGAATCACACACCTCTGCTCAACAGTAATGCCTTTTACACCATTTAATATGCCTGCATCTGTACTTGTCACTTGATTAGGAAAAACGAGTTGGATTTAGTATTTAAACAGAGACCCTAGCACAGTGGTGAAATGAGTTTATAGACAAGAACTAAACTGCAAACAAAGGTGACAAATAGGTGCTGAGTCTTAGTTCATTTGTTTCTGGTATGCATTTCATGAGAAAGCAATAAAGACATCGAGTTTGAGTCTGATTCTTCTTTTAGCAACTCTCCCTTAGTGCAGTGAGATCAATAAATGGAGTGGCTAAAGTCTGCCGACACACCAGGAGATGGCTAAGTTGAGATGAAAGCAAAGGACTGAACATGTTGAAACAAAGCAATTATCATAGAATCAAGCAGGTTGGAAGAGAGCTCCAAGCTCACCCAGCCCAACCTAGCACTCAGCCCTAGCCAATCAACCAGACCATGGCACTAAGTGCCCCAGCCAGGCTTGGCTTCAACACCTCCAGGAATGGGCACTCCACCACCTCCCTGGGCAGCTCATTCCAATGCCAATCTCTCTCTCTGCCAACAACTTCCTCCTAACATCCAGCCTAGACCTCCTCTGGCACAGCTTGAAGCTCTGTCCCCTCCTTCTGTTGCTGCTTGCCTGGCAGCAGAACCCAACCCCAGCTGGCTACAACCTCCCTTCAGGGAGCTGCAGAGAGCAATGAGCTCTGCCCTGAGCCTCCTCTTGTGCAGGCTGCACACCCCCAGCTCCCTCAGCCTCTCCTCACAGGGCTGTGCTCCAGGCCCCTCCCCAGCCTTGCTGCCCTTCTCTGGACACCTTCCAGCACCTCAACATCTCTCTTGAATGGAGGGGCCCAGAACTGGACACAGCACTCAAGCTTCACAGGGGCAGAAGAACCTCCCTGCTCCTGCTGGCCACACTGCTCCTGAGCCAGGCCAGGATGCCATTGGCTCTGCTGCCCACCTGGGCACTCTGCTGCCTCACCTTCAGCTGCTCTCTCCCAGCACCCCCAGGTCCCTCTCTGCCTGGCTGCTCTCCAGCTACTCTGTCCCCAGCCTGTAGCACTGCTTGGGGTTGTTGTGGCCAAAGTGTAGAACCCTGCACTTAGCACTAATTCTCATCCCATTGGCCTCTGCCCACCCATCCAGCCTGTCCAGGTCCCTCTGCAGAGCTCTCCTACCCTCCAACAGCTCCACACCTGCTCCTAACTTGGTGTCATCTGCAAACTTACTGATGCTGGACTCAATCCCCTGGTGCAGATCATAAATAAAGAAATCCAAGAGCAGAACAGTAGTAATGCATAAACAAATTGAGCCATTCTCTGTCAGTGCCTTGCAAATGTCTCTTTTCCTGTCAGTTCTTGTTTATCTATTTTTCAGGACCAATTACAGAACCGTTTCCAAAGAGTACATTGACATTAAATGGAATAAATGAAGCATGCCCATCACCACCAGTGGAAGCACAAGTTGCACTCAAAGACTTGCACTGATGCTGTTTCTTACTGTAGTATTAATGTGTGTGTGTGTAAATATATATGTAGACTGAGTTGTGTGTGTGTGTATATACACATAAGGACATGTAGACTGAGAACAGAGTAAGAAAACAAATGGCCATCAAAAACCTGCTAATTTAGCAGTTTAATGAGTTATTTAGCCAGTACTATAACCATTACTGCACTTATAAAGAATTTTTTAATCTATGCATGAATTTTGCCTAAAAATTATTTTTTTAAAATGGCTGCAATTTTTAATCTCTCTTTCCCTGTTTATCTCATTGTTAAGCAAATAGTAGTTTAAAATATTCTGGATATTAGGAGGAAGTTCTTTACAGTGAGGGTGGTGAGGCACTGGCACAGGTTGCCCAGGGAGGTTGTGGCTGCTCCCTCCCTGGAGGGGTTCAATACAAGGTTGGAGGAGGCCTTGAGTGAGCTGTGCTAGTGGGAGGTGTCCCTGCCTATGGCAGGGGGTTGGAACTGGCTGATCCTTGAGGTCCCTTCCAACCTTCCCATTCTCTGATTCTATGATTCTATTCAATTGAGAGGCTATTGGCAACACTCAAATCCAGCAAAAGGCAATCTTTCTATTTTATTGAGACTCCAGCAACAGAAAAATAGATGGAGTAGGGTGAAGAGATTTTTCTTTCAAATCGTATCTTAGATAGAAAGTGACATTCCAGATTAATGATCATTGAAAATACAGATGAGCTCATAGTGCAAAGCATGGAAAATTGGGAATTGAAAGCTAAATTCATTTTAAAAAAGGGACAATTTGGACTGCAGCTGTCGAGCCCCAGGGAAAAAATTAAACTGAGCAGGTAAAACCCTTTAAAAAGCAAAAAGTGTGAATTTTGTGAAGATGCAAAGAAGATCTCTATTTAGCTCAATGATAACAAGTAATCTTTTCCTTGGAATGCACAGAATCCACTCTCACTGCTATTTCTTACCTCAGAAGCAAACCCTATTGAAACAGCTGAGTGTGTAGACCTGTCAGCACCCTGCCTTTTTACCTCAGAGCTCAAAACTACTGTTCTAAATGCTAGAAGTCTGAACATTTCCCTTTTATTCTCACATTTCCTAGGATGGGAGTCAGGGGAACTATGAAAACTACATGTATTTGAATTCAGTAGCTAGATAGATAAATGATGCCAAGCATTCTTTATCATAGAATCATGGAATGGTAAGGTTGGAAAGGACCTCAAGGATCATCCAGTTCCAACCCCCTGCCATAGGCAGGGACACCTCCCACTAGCACAACTCACTCAAGGCCTCCTCCAACCTGGCCTTCAACACCTCTAGGGAGGGAGCAGCCACAACCTCCCTGGGCAACCTGTGCCAGTGTCTCACCACCCTCACTGCAAACAACTTCCTCCTAACATCCAGTTTCAATCTCCGCTCTGCCAGTTCAAACCCATTGCCCCTTGTCCTGGCATTACAAGCCCTTGTCAATAGTCCCTCCCCAGCCTTCCTGTAGCCCCCTTCAGATCCTGGAAGGCTACTATAAGGTCTCCTGGAAGCCTTCTCTTCTCCAGGCTGCACAGCCCCAACTCTCTCAGCCTGTCCTCACAGCAGAGCTGCTGCAGCCCTCTCAGCATCTTGGTGGCCTCCTCTGGACCCACTCCAACAGTTTAATGTCCTCCCTGTGCTGGAGGCTCCAGAACTGCACACAGGGCTCCAGGTGGGGTCTGAGGAGAGCAAAGGGGCAGAATCCCCTCCCTTGCCCTGCTGCCCACACTGCTCTTGCTGCAGCCCAGCACTCGGTTGTTGTCTGGGCTGCACTCACACTGCAGGCTCCCTGTACTAGTGGGAGGTGTCCCTGCATATGGCAGGGAGTTGGAACTAGATGATTGTTGAGGTCCCTTCCAACCTTACCATTCTATGATTCTGTGATTGTATGATGTTGAGCTTTTCATCAACCCAGACCCCATGTCTATATATTGCCCTGACTGGAGAGAAGTTGAGAGGTGAAAGACAGTACGGAAATTGCAGAACAACCCAAAAGATCCTTCATAAATGCCTCCTTTTGATGTTCTATATGCTCTGTAATCACAGAATCCCCCTCTGCTCCACTGTGGAGCATCCAGTCCTGCAGCCACTATTGCAAGAGGGCTATGGATGTGCTGGAAGGTGTCCAGAGAAGGGCCACGAAGATGATCAGAGAGTAGGGGAAAGGAGTGGGGAGCAAAGCAGAAGACATGCACTATTCCTGCTCATGATGGGATAAATCAGCTCTGAGCTCTGCACATTCACTCTTTGGCACTTTTGAATTATAGACCTATTTAGGGCCTTTGCTGTTGGAATCCTCTGTATTTCTAATGCTTACATACCACTTCTGCTCATTACTGTTGAGCATGGGATGGCAGAGATTACTGAAGCCTTTTCCTGCAAGAAATGTAAATCAAACCTTTATTGCTGTTAAATCCTAACAGACAGCTTTGACTCATTAGTTCTGGCTTTAGGCATAATTTTATTATTTTTGTAAGCATGGCAATTCTACAAATCAGCTTGCATTCCTGGTATATTCTTTAAAGAAGGGAGTTCCTTTGGATTTTGAGCCAGAAAGTTCATTTTACACCACGCCTGGTGCTACTCCAGAGCACACTGTCAACCAGCTCCATCTGCTCTCAGAAAAGATCAAAATCCCAGTTATCTAAACTGGCATAAGAATATGTTGAGAAAATTCTGTCATTTTCATCTATTATGTCTTTCCTCCATCTCCCTGACTGACCCATTTGCTCCTCTTGCAATGACTTCCTGGAATGATCATTTGGAAAAACACAGAAAGTCTAAGTGTCACCGTAAGCAGCTATGTGGCAATTGACAACAGCATTCTACCTTAAACAGAATGAACTCAGATTGCATTCCCCTGTCTAATGCACAGCCAAACAGGCTGCTGGAGTCCCGAGAGCATGTTTAGATCACTATGATGGAGAAAAGTTGGGGAATTAGGAGAAAACAGAGATACGATGCAGTAATAGTTAGGGCAATATAAGCTTTGGTGATGTGGCAGGGCACACCCAAGTCCCTGCCCCACCAGAGGTTTGAATGGGTGCCAAACAGTTTTGCTCCCACCCCTGGCTCCAGGGGTTTGGAATGTGGAGAGAAGTAGGCACCAAGTTCCTTACCCAACCCCTGCTGGTTTGAATGGGGGAGAGCAAATTGCCCCAGCATAGAGATATGGCAACTGGGCACAGTGTCTGGGGGGACTTTGACTTGGACCTTGAGTGGGCTATTGAGTGGGACCTGGAGTTGGAACTAGAGTCAGACCCTGAGGGGCATCTGTCAGCAGGGTGAGGAGCAAGCAGAGTCCCTGCTTTGGCACCGCCGCATCCTGCCTGCCTGCTGCAGGGAGCTGCCTCTGCCGCAAACCACCGCTGGTGGGCACACTGCCAGCAGCCTGGCTGGGCCCTGTGCTGCCCCACGCTCTGTGCCCATGCCAGCAGTGTCTGCAGGCACTTTGGGCTCTGGCAGGTCTGCTCACACTGGATCCTGTGCTGCACTGATCCACTGCTTGATTACAATCTGCAGTCCCAGACACTGCCGCAAAGGAGCCAAGGGAGCAGCTCCAAATTCCTCCTGCACTGCCCTGAGCAGCACAGACCTGCCCTAGGGCTCCAGGCTGCCTTTAGCTGTAAGTGCAGCAAAGCTGTTTTGGAGCAAACCTTTTCCAACTGCCTGATTTTCCTGCATTGCTAAATTCCCTATAAGCATCCTTGTGAAGATCTTGGAGACCAAATTTGAACCCAATCTAACTCATTTGTACAGAGCTGTGGGCAGGGCTTTGGGGAAATAAAATAACTACAGATTTTATAACCCCTGCCTCGGTAATTCCCACAGCCAATTCAGGTGAGGGTGACATAAGGAAAAAAACCCTGCATGTTCATTCCTCCTCTTGCACACAGAGTACAGCTTCATGCCTAAGTGATGGGCCCTGTGTCTGGAAGATCACATTCTACTGAAAGGCATATGCCACTCTTAGGGTCTGACTTTCCTGGGCTGCAGCAAGAGCAGTGTGGGCAGCAGGGCAAGGGAGGGGATTCTGCCCCTTTGCTCTGCTGCACTCGTCAGACCTCACCTGGAGTCCTGTGTGCAGTTCTGGACCCCCCAGCACAGGAAGGACATGGAAGTGTTGGAGCCAGTCCAGAGGAGCCCACAAAGATTCTCAGAGGGCTGCAGCAGCTCTGCTGTGAGGACAGGCTGAGAGAGTTGGGGCTCTGCAGCCTGGAGAAGAGAAGGCTTCCAGGAGACCTTAGAGTAGCCTTCCAGGCTCTGAAGGGAGCTACAGGAACGCTGGGGAGGGACTATTGACAAGGGCTTGCAACAGGGGAGACAGGACAGGACAAGGGGCAATGGGTTTGAAGTGTCAGAGGGGAGATTGAAAGTGGATGTTAGGAGGAAGGTGTTTGTAGTGAGGGTGGTGAGACACTGGCACAGGTTGCCCAGGGAGGTTGTGGCTGCTCCCTCCCTGGAGGTGTTGAAGGCCAGGTTGGAGGAGGCCTTGAGTGAGCTGTGCTAGTGGGAGGTGTCCCTGCCTATGGCAGGGGGTTGGAACTGGCTGATCCTTGAGGTTACTTCCAACCTTACCATTCTATGATTCTATGATTCTATGACTACAGAAGTGGAAGCAAGGGGCATTAGAAGCAAACTGTGAGGTGTTTGAGCCAGACAGAATCTTTTTCACTGTGCTGCACTAGAGCAGCACAACTGTATCTTGATTCACAGCTCAGATGGCTTACGTATTTTAAGCACCAGGCAAATATATTTGACCTTCAACCTAAGACTCTTAAGGCTCTACGAGAAATGAATGATCAATGAGTCAGAAGATCTTTTAATTTTACAGATGGATAAAACTGAGTTTAAGCAGCTTCCCTGTGGGTAAAAACAAAAATTGATGAAGTCAGAATAGAAATAGACCTTTAGCCTGTTTGATCCAACCTGTGCATACATCATCCTTCCTAAAAGTGATGCTGCAGCAAGTGTAATGAAGCAGTAGGGCATATTTATATTATAATTAACTACTACATAACACTTAGGGATACAGATGATGTTTCACACATCAGCAACTGTTCTACTCTGAATACAGAGAATGTTCAGACAAACTAAATAAACACCTCCCAGAATTTTGCTCCCAATGTTGATCTGCTACCTCAACAACATTAAGAATGAGAGGTGTCTACAAGGTCATTGCTTTTTAAGAAATCAACACATTAAAAACAACTTAAAAATAAAAGAGCCACCAAGAAGTCAAGATTTACAGTGAGGGTGCTGAGACACTGGCACAGGCTGCCCAGGGAGGTTGTGGATGCTTCCTCCCTGGATGTGTTCAAGGCCAGGTTGGATGAGGCCTTGAGTGACCTGTACTAGTGGGAGGTGTCCCTGCCTATGGCAGGGGGTTGGAACTAGATGATCCTTGAGGTCACTTCCAACCTTACCATTCTATGTGTCTATGTACCTCAATCACTGCACACTAAGAAAACAAGAAATATCTTGAAGCTATCAGAGCACATTTTGCACTAACCATAGGTAAATGCTGGGTTTAAGTGGTGCCCACCATGGAGGACCACAAATATCACTGCTTTATGGATAATTTGTTAAGGTGCTGCATCACTCTTCATTGTAGTCTGCTTTGGTTCTCAATTCAGCCAAAAAGAACACCTGATGAAA
This sequence comes from Eubucco bourcierii, assembly GCA_013396675.1. Taxonomy (NCBI): domain Eukaryota; kingdom Metazoa; phylum Chordata; class Aves; order Piciformes; family Ramphastidae; genus Eubucco; species Eubucco bourcierii. The sequence goes on along the minus strand of VWZE01000289.1, from coordinate 38,397 downwards.
AATACCTCTTCCAGATGACAAATTATGGAGGCAGTGCTTATGTCAGCCAATAAATGACAAAGAGGCAGCATCCCCCTAGTCCTTTTTTTATCGGTACAGAGCTTCCATCAGGCTTACAAATGCCACACACTCTGTCATGGATGTCATAGAATCACAGAATCAGCCAGATGGGAAGAGACCTCCAAGCTCACCCAGCCCTAGCCAATCAACCAGACCATGGCACTAAGTGCCCCAGCCAGGCTTGGCTTCAACACCTCCAGGGACAGCAACTCCACCACCAACCTGGGCAGCCCATTCCAATGCCAGTCACTCTCTCTGCCAACAACTTCCTCCTAACATCCAGCCTAGACCTGCCCTGGCACAGCTTGAGGCTGTGTCCCCTTGATCTGTGGACAAGGGAAAGGCAGCTGATGTCATCTACCTGGACCTGAGTAAAGCATTTGACTCTGTCCCACATGACATCCTGGTCACCAAACTGGAAAAGCATGGACTGGATGGATGGACCACTCGCTGGATAAGGAATTGGCTGGATGGTCGAACCCAGAGAGTGGCGATCAACGGCACAATGTCCACCTGGAGACCAGTGACAAGTGGTGTCCCTCAGGGGTCAGTGCTGGGACCAGTGCTGTTTAACATCTTTGTCAGTGACATGGACAGAGGAATGGAGTGCACCCTCAGCAAGTTTGCAGATGACACCAAGCTGTGTGGCACAGTCGACTTGCTAGAGGGCAGGGATGCCATCCAGAGGGACCTGGACAGGCTGGAGAGTTGGGCCCAGGCCAACCTGATGAAATTCAATAAGGCCAAGTGTAAGGTCCTGCACCTGGGTAGGCACAATCCCAAGCACAAA
>VWZE01000289.1:0-34482 GCA_013396675.1 Eubucco bourcierii | reverse complement strand
TCCATCCCTAGTCACAGGCCTCCAACTAGTCTCCATCCCTAGTCACAGGCCTCCAACTAGCCTCCATCCCTAGTCACAGGCCTCCAACTAGTCTCCATCCCTAGTCACAGGCCTCCAACTAGCCTCCATCCCTAGTCACAGGCCTCCAACTAGACTCCATCCCATTGACCACAACTCTCTGGCTTCTCCACTTCAACCAGTTCCCAATCCACCTCACTCCCTGATCATCCAGACCACACTGCCTCAGTTTAGCCAGAAGGATGCTGTTATTTTGCAATGCCACTGCAGAGAAACAAGAAGAAAATAATCTGATTTTTATTTACTAGTTTATTTATTGCCACTCAAATTGTTCTTTGTCCTGAGGCTAACAAGAGTTTTCTTTGTAAAAGCTAGAAGCAACAGCAACCAAAATCCAGGCCTCTAGCCTTTTTTTTTTTTCTTTCATGCTTGACAGATGAAAACATTACAGATAATTTGTAACTATCAAGGTGTCCTAGAGTGAGCTGCATGCTTGTGAGATATTACCTCCAGGAAGATCTCTGTTTTCTGCTTCTTAGCCATTTTATCTTATTCCAAATCAGACAAGATCACTTAAGACAAGATGCTTCAATCTGCTTTTGCATACATACTAAGCTGGCAGGAAGGAGAAACTGTGCCTTTGGTGGCAAGTGAAACCCAAGGGCTGTTAAGTGCCAGAATGGCTTTTTTCTTCACAGGGCAGGGGGAAGAGAAATGAGAAACTGTGCCTTTGGTGGCAAGGGCTGTTAAGTGCCAGAATGGCTTTTTTCTTCACAGGGCAGGGGGAAGAGAAATGAGAAACTGTGCCTTTGGTGGCAAGGGCTGTTAAGTGCCAGAATGGCTTTTTTCTTCACAGGGCAGGGGGAAGAGAAATGAGAAACTGTGCCTTTGGTGGCAAGGGCTGTTAAGTGCCAGAATGGCTTTTTTCTTCACAGGGCAGGGGGAAGGTAACCAGGCCAAAGGCACAGCCACCTCCTTCCTCTCGCTCTGCTCTCCAGTGTGTGTGGACAGTCATGCTTTATGCGTTCACTTGGGCTATCTGATTACACAAACATCTGCCAGGACACACAGCTGCAAAGCAGCTGAGCTCCTTCCAACCAAGCAGCCCTGATATCTTGTAAACCCATTACCTGGTATTCCTAAATAAGTTGTATTTAGTTATCTGGCAGGCATTAAAAGCACCAGCTCAAAAGATAGCGTTGAGAAGGGAGAAAAGAAACCAGGTAAGAAACCAGAGCAAACTACTGAAATATCAGATACAGCCAGGCAGTAGCTTTGTAAGAAAAGGAGTAATGAATTGCTATTCAATTTCTCAGCTGTGCTGGTGCAGCAAAGGCTCAAAATACTGCTCTGTGAGACTTTGTTGCAGACAGTGGCTTTAGGAAAGCAATGCAAAGAAAAAGCATAACAAAGAAATGTGTACTACCTGATTTACATCATGAATCTCCAATAGGAGCAAGAAAAAAAGCTGTAATATCAGATACAGCCAGGCAGTAGCTTTGTAAGAAAAGGAGTAATGAATTGGTATTCAGTTTCTCAGCTGTTTTGGTGCAGCAATGACTCAAAATACTGCTCTGGAAGTGAGACTTCATTGCAGAGAGTGGCTTTGGAAAAGCAATGCAAAGGAAAAGCATAACAAAGAAATGTGTACTGCCTGATTTACATCCTGGGTGTCCAATAGGAGCAAAAAAAAAGCTGAAATATAAGATCATAGAATGGTAAGGTTGGAAGGGACCTCAAGGATCATCTAGTTCCAACCCCCTGCCATAGGCAGGGACACCTCCCACTAGTACANAGGCAGGGACCCCTCCCACTAGTACAGGTCACTCAAGGCCCCACCCAGTCTGGACTTCACCCCCTCCAGGGAGGGAGCAGCCACAACCTCCCTGGGCAACCTGTGCCAGTGTCTCACCACCCTCACTGTAAACAACTTCCTCCTAACATCCATTTTCAATCTCCCCTCTGCCACTTCAAACCCATTGCCCCTTGTCCTGGCATTACAAGATACAGCCAAAAAGCATAACAAAAAAATGTGTGCTACCTGATTTACATCATGGGTCTCCAATAGGAGGGAAAATAGCTGAAATATAAGAGACAGCCAAAAAGCACAACAATGAAATGTGTGCTACCTAATTTACATCATGGGTCTCCAATAGGAGGGAAAATAGCTGAAATATAAGATACAGCCAAAAAGCACAACAAAAAATGTCTACTACCTAATTTACATCATGGGTCTTCAATAGGAGGAAAAAAAAAAAAAAAAAAGCCCTGTAAACACACAGTAAATGACATGAATTTACTTTATGAATTATTAAATATGAGTTTCATATTTCATAACATGATATTTACCACCACTTACTGAGCCTGCAAAGAGGCTGTGGGTTGCTTTTTCTTTTTTTTTTCCCTCATCACAACAGCACTGGCAGAGCGCATGGAACAATTTCAGTGAGAGAGTGGAGTCAGGTGGGGAGGCCCCAGGGAGGTTTGACAGAGAGGGAAGCAATTCAAGTCTTTCTAGCATAAATTTTGAAAGAGCAAATTCATGGAGTACAGAGGGAGACCGCTTAAGTGAGAAACAGAGGTAATAGATGACAGGCTGATACAGCAAAGAATTTGTCAAGCAGATGTAGTTTCATTCTCACAGTCCATTACTTCTCACCACCTTGCTGGCTTCCACCTGTTTCTGCCTATTTCAAAGACATCTATGAAAAACCATCAGCAAAACAAAAAGAGCAAACCTCCCCCTATGGCCCTGGAGACCACTCACTATTTCTTCACCTTGCTGTTTTTGGTTAGACACCGAATATATGTCCTGAAACAAACAAACCCTGGCAGCTGCTGTGAGGTAAGCAGTAACAGTGAACAGAGAGTTTATAAGGAGTCTCTGACTCTTCACTCCAGCTCTCCAGCTGCTTGCAAAGCACTCCCTGACAGAGACACAGATGGGAAGGTGGACAAAAGCACACAGAACACACACACACATATATATATGTATATACACACACATACATATATACATAAAAACCTGTGCCAGTGTCTCACCACCCTCGCTGCAAACAACTTCCTCCTAACATCCACTTTCAATCTCCCCTCTGACACTTCAAACCCATTGCCCCTTGGCCTGGCATTGCAAGCCCTTGTCAATAGTCCCTCCCCAGCCTTCCTGTAGCCAACTTCAGATCCTGGAAGGCTACTCTAAGGTCTCCTGGAAGCCTTCTCTTCTCCAGGCTGCAGAGCCCCAACTCTCTCAGCCTGTCCTCACAGCAGAGTTGCTGCAGTTCTCTGAGCATCTTCATGCCCCACTCTGGACCTGCTCCAACAGTTCCATGTCCTTCCTGTGCTGGGGTCTCCAGAACTGCACACAGGACTCCAGGTACTGTATATACAGGTGTGTATATATTATGTGTGCATATATCTCTATATATAACTAGATAGATAGATAGATAGATAGATAGATAGATAGACAGATAGATAGATAGATGTGTATATATGTGTGTGTGTATAGTACTGCTACCAAATTATTAGTAAAAAGAAATGCAGCCTGCATTTGGAAAACTACCAGAGTAGTTTTTACACCCTTGATTAACATCCATTTGATTTTTCTTGCTGAAATCCTCATGCAGAAAATAGTCCAGTGACCATACAACACAACCACACAACAGCTGAGGCTTCACAGAACACACCATTCTTCATAAGATATCCAAGGGATTCAGCTTGACTTCTGCCTCATCTAATCCTAGCAGAGCACCACCAAAGCGCCCACATAAGCCAGCAAGGCAGCTAACATTCCCCATTCCACTCATTTCTATCCCACATGCTTCCAAATTTGCTTTATAACTAATTCAGGACAAAGAGATATTCAAATTACTACTGCTCCTCGTGCTCCCCCATGGCTTTTAAAGCCTTCTTTTATTAAAATATTTGTCATATTTATTTATTAAAACATTAGTAACAAGCTCAATGCCAGCATGCCAATGATATTAAATTGCCAGTGAGGGTCTCCAAATGGAATGAAAACTACTCAGACTTCTGGTGGTTATCATCACAGTTACTTCTTCAGCACCAACCTCACCACAGGAACAGTCTCGTAGCAGCTACAGAGGCTTTGGTGGTTGCAGCTGGATAAAATACCCACAGACTTGTCTCAAAGAAAACATTTGACCTTGAGGTACAGCAGATCCTCTTTGAAAAAAAAAAAAAACCCAACTTTCTCCTCCTGAGCAATCTGAAGAGTGAGTCTCTAGAGCTGAATCTGCAGGTACTAGACATGAAGGGAAAAAACTCCTTTTGAAGTCACAGGGTGGGTGAGGGAAGAGGGGGCTCAAGCATACTCAATTCCAGATCAAATAAGGATGGGTCAGAAAGCAGTTCAGCAGATGGTGAGACTAATGTTAACGTTTCTGGGTTCCTTGTGTGCCGCAGAAGGCTGGGGATAATGAGCTGGTGAAGGTCCTGTGCTCCTAACCCACTTAGCTCCTGTCACACACCTCCCTGTCTTTTCCATTACAAAGAGACTTGCTCAAAGGCTGAGTGTATTTTCACAATAATTGCATCATGTGTATTATTATGGGATATTTCCTGCCATTCTCTGCACTCTGAAGGACTATTTCTTCTGAGGGAATTAGTTAGAGTAACACGCAGAGTTCTCAGAGGCACTAACGTATGATTTTTCTAGATTTTAACATTGTTTCATTTGTCTTTCCCTTCATTTCCCCCAAATCTGTGTTTTTCCTAAAAAGATTTCCTTAAGAAGATTTCCTGAAAAGATTTAAGAAGATTTCCTGAAAAGATTTCCTAAAAAAAGATCTCAACAAAAAATATTTCCTATAAAGATTTCCTAAAAAAAGATCTCAAAAAAAAGATTTCCTATAAAGATTTCCTAAAAAAAGATCTCAAAAAAATATTTCCTATAAAGATTTCCTAAAAAAGATCTCAAAAAATATTTCCTATAAAGATTTCCTTAAAAAAGATCTCAAAAAATATTTCCTATAAAGATTTCCTAAAAAAGATCTCAAAAAAAATATTTCCTATAAAGATTTCCTGAAAAAGAGCTCAAAAAAATATTTCCTATAAAGATTTCCTAAAAAAGATCTCAAAAAATATTTCCTATAAAGATTTCCTAAAAATGATTTCCTAAAAAAAGTTTCCTAAAAAAGATTTCCTAAAAAAGGTTTCCTAAAAAAGATTTCCTATAAAGATTTCCTAAAAATGATTTCCTAAAAAAAAAGTTTCCTAAAAAAGATTTCCTAAAAAAGGTTTCAAAAAGAAATATTTCCTAAAAGATTTTCTAAGATTTCCAAAAAAATATTTCCTAAAAAAGATTTTTAAATTTCCTAAAATATTTCCTTAAAAGATTTCATTAAAAAAGAGTTCAAAAAATTATTTCCTAAAAGATTTCCTAATAAAAATTTCCTTAAAAGATTTCCTAAAAAGATTTCCTTAAAAAAAATCCTAAAAAAAATTAATAAAAAATATTTCCTAAAAAGATTTCCTAAAAAAGATTTCCAAAAAGATTTCCAAAAAAGATTTCCTAAATGATTTCCTAAAACATTTCCTGAAAGATTTCCTAAAAGATTTCAAAAAAAGATTTCGTAAAAAAGATCTCAAAAAAGACTTCCTAAAAAGACTTCCTAAAAAGATTTCCTAATAATGATTTCCTAATAAAAAGTTCCTAATACTTTCTAAAGAATTTCCTAAAAAATATTTCCTTTAAAAAAAAAATCCTAAAAAGGTTTCCTAAAAGGTTTTCCTAAAAATATTTCCAAAAAATATTTGCTAAAAAGATTTCCTTTAAAAAATCCTGAAAAAGAGTACCTAAAAAAGATTTTTAAAAAAAAAAATATTTCTTAAAGGATTTCCTAAAAAGATTTCCTAAGATTTTAAAAAAGAAAAATTCCTAAAATTATTTCCTAAAAGATTTCCTAATAAAGATTTCCTAAAATATTTCCTTTTAAAAAAAAAATCCTAAAAAGGTTTCCTAAAAAGATTTCCTACATTTTTTTTCCTAAAACATTTTCCTAAAATGTTTTCCTAAAAACTATTTCCTAAAGACTATCTCCTAAAAACTATTTCCTAATACAGATTTCCTCATACAGATTTCCTAGAAACTATTTCCCAAAATAGATTTCTTAATACACAGTCTCACAGTGTCACCAAGGTTGGAAGAGACCTCAAAGCTCATCAAGTCCAACCCTTTCCCACAGCCCTCCAGACCAGACCATGGCACCAAGTGCCACGTCCAAACCCACCTTGAACACCTCCAGGGACGCTGACTCCACCACCTCCCTGGGCAGCCCATTCCAGCAGTCAGTGACTCTCTCAGGCAAGAACTTTCTCCTCACCTCCAGCCTAAACTTCCCCTGGCACAGCTTGAGACTGTGTCCCCTTGTTCTGCTGCTGCTTGCCTGAGAGAAAAAAGCAACCTCCTCCTGGCTACAAGCACCCTTCAGGTAGCTGGAGACAGCAAGAAGGTCTCCCCTGAGCCTCCTCTTCTCCAGGCTAACCAATCCCAGCTCCCTCAGCCTCTCTCCATAGGGCTGTGCTCCAGGCCTCTCCCCAGCCTCGTTGCCCTTCTCTGGACACACTCAAGCACCTCAATGTCCTTCTTCAATTGAGGGGCCCAGAACTGGACACAGGACTCAAGGTGTGGCCTGAGCAGTGCAGAGTCCAGGGGGAGAATGAGCTCCCTGCTCCTGCTGGCCACACTCTTGCTGATGCAGGCCAGGATGCCATTGGCCTTCTTGGCCACCTGGGCACACTGCTGGGTCATGTTCAGGCAGGTGTCAATCAGCACTCCCAGATCCCTTTCTGTTTGGCTGCTCTCCAGCCACTCCAACCACAGCCAATACAGATTTCCTAAAAAAATAATTCCTATACAGATTTCTTAATGCAGATTTTATACAAAGAGAACAGAGCAGATTTGGATACCAAAATTGAACAAAACAAACACACAAAAGCCCAACCAACCAAATAAAGAACAAACCAATAAAGGGCAAACAAAGAAGCAAAACCCAATGCAGCAGCATTTATTCCAATAAAGCTGTGTCATCATAACTTGCACTCCAATACATGATTTGGATGGTAGCAGCCTCACTGAACCCATGCAGCAATTCAGAGAGGTCACTCAAACTCATTTTAAGCCCTAGTATGAAGTACATCACAGCCACAGAATGCTACAGCAGAATGTACTCTACTGGATGCTATTCAGTGCATTAGAGCCCAGGCAGAAAACACGTTACAGAGTTTTCAACTTTCAATAAAGTGGAGATTAAAACCAACAACAACCAAAAAAATCCAAACAGTATCGACAACAAAAAATACACCAAATATTTTTCAGACAACAAGAAACCCAACAGCTAGGAATGTGCTACCAAAAGACCAATAAAGCTTGGGGAAAATAGAAGAAATACCCAAAGATATTAAAAAGCATCAAATTAAACAAGCATTAGAAAAATTTCCGGCCCATAGTATGGGTAAGTAAAGGACATGAGCTTTACTTACATGGGTAAGTAAAGGACAGAAGCTAAGGATGAGCCTTTGGGGACAGTCTGTTGCAGAAGCAGGTTTTCCAAATTGTGGATGTGTGGATTTTGATGCTTTAACTGCCTCAGGTACTGAAGGCTAAAACTTGAACAACAGCAAATCAGTAGAAAACCAAATGCTGCACAACTACTGAGAAGAAGCAACAGGAAAGGTTTCCACACATCCACCGTAAACAAAGATGACCTCAGTCTGCGATTCAGCAACTCACTGACATGTGAATTCAGTAACTCACTGACATGTGAATTCACTATTGGTAGCAAGTAAAGCTTTTGCCAAACAATTTGCTAGACAAATTGTGGGAGCTTCTGACCCAGAATTGCCAGGCAATCAAGCAGTGTTAGAAAGAAAATCACTAGAGATGAAGAAATCGCATCCCACAACAGCAGCTCACTGACCCGCAGGCTGCTTTATCCTCAAAAGCACATTCATTTCCAGTTTGTTACAAGTCATCAGTGTTTGCAACTGCTTCAAATATGATTAATTTTAAAAGAAAACTAATCTTACCTTCTTTTGATCTTCTAGTTTATGACTTATTGGATTCCTTCCATGTTTGCTCATCTCTGAAGATAAATCCATCACATTCACTCCTCAAACGAAATCGGTTGTGCAAATTCAGCAATCTAATCCAAAAAGCAGGGGCTACAAACACAGAGCCGTTGTGTTTTTCCCATCAGACACCATCTCTGAACAGCAGTGTCTTGGAGCAATGACCAACAAACCCATCAACTGAACTGAGGAACGCTTGGCAGTTCGCTGTTGGGACTTCCCAAATCACCATAGTGTTTTAAAAAGTTGATGCTTAAGTAGAGAAGTATCCATCCGCCGCTTCTACCTCCAGCTGCTATCTGTCTCTTTCTTCACAGGTTCCCATTTTACAGAAGGTCACATCCTGACTGTGAACCTGTTGAGGAAAAAAAAAAAATTTTTAAAAAAAATCAGTATTAATTTGCACTTTGTAGCCATTTTGCAACCCATTATCTGTCTTCCCCATTTGTTGTTTTGGTTGGTTGCTTGCTTGCTTGATTGCTTGCTTGCTTCCTTGCTTGCTTGGTTTGTGTGGTGCTTTTGCACCTCTGTGAGTCTAATGGTTTCTCCCTTGTTCAATTCAACAAAGATAGAATCATAGAATCATAGAATCATAGAATGGTAAGGTTGGAAGGGACCTCAAGGATCATCTAGTTCCAACCCCCTGCCATAGGCAGGGACACCTCCCACTAGTACAGGTTACTCAAGGCCTCATCCAATCTGGCCTTGAACACATCCAGGGAGGGAGCAGCCACAACCTCCCTGGGCAACCTGTTCCAGTGCCTCACCACCCTTACTGTAAAGAACTTCCTCCTAACATCTAGTCTAAATCTCCCCTCTGCCAGTTTAAGCCCATTGCCCCTTGTCCTGTCATTGCAGGACCTCGTAAATAATCCTTCCCCAGCCTTCCTGTAGGCCCCCTTCAGATACTGGAAGGCTACTATCAGGTCCCCTCGAAGCCTTCTCTTCTCCAGGCTGAAGAGCCCCAACTCCCTCAGCCTGTCCTCATAGGAGAGCTGCTCCAGCCCTCTGATCATCTTTGTGGCCCTCCTCTGGACCCGCTCCAACACTTCCATGTCCTTCCTGTGCTGAGGGTTCCAGAACTGCACACAGTACTCCAGGTGGGGTCTGATGAGAGCAGAGTAAAGGGGCAGAATCACCTCCCTTGCTCTGCTGGCCACGCTTCTCTTGATACAGCCTAGGACTCGGTTGGCTGTCTGGGCTGCATGTGCACACTGCACACTGATAAAGTGTGCACAGTGCACACTGATAAAGATTGCCTTTGTTAAAGACTGCCCAGATTCCTGGCCAAAAGCTCAGGAATGCAAACAGCACCTTTGTGGACTTCCTGGACTTAGCCCAGATTCCTGCTGGAGAGCTCAGGGATGCAGATCAAGAGAGATGCAGTGTCTTTGTGGAATTCCCAGACTCCAGCCTGGCTTGAATGCCCAGGATGAGACACCTCACACNGGTTGGCTGTCTGGGCTGCATGTGCACACTGCACACTGATAAAGTGTGCACAGTGCACACTGATAAAGATTGCCTTTGTTAAAGACTGCCCAGATTCCTGGCCAAAAGCTCAGGAATGCAAACAGCACCTTTGTGGACTTCCTGGACTTAGCCCAGATTCCTGCTGGAGAGCTCAGGGATGCAGATCAAGAGAGATGCAGTGTCTTTGTGGAATTCCCAGACTCCAGCCTGGCTTGAATGCCCAGGATGAGACACCTCACACCAGCTACTCCAAAGAGAAAAGGCTTCTGTGTATTTGGGGTATGGACAGGTAAGTGGTGCAGGGAGAAGGCACAGGCCCTCCCCAGTGCCTCCGCTGCAGCCCTGCAGATACATGAGAATACACAGGAAGGTGTTCTGGGGAGCTGCACCTGGACACCACTCTGAAAAACTGTATAAAAAGACATGAGCAATGCCTGCAAAAACAAGCACCTCCACCAGAGCACCTCCACTGGAGCACAACCACCAGAACACCTCCACTGGAGTGCCTCCACCAGAGCACCTTCACATGGGTACAACCACCGGAGCACCTCCACCAGAAGAACTCGAGGTCAACAACTCCCACAGAACAGCTTCACAGAAGAATATCCCTGGGCTAGGCACACGTTTCTCTCTCTCTCTCCCTCCCTCCCCCCTATTTTTGGATGATGATAATAGAATCCCTGCTCTCTTCCTTCCCTGCTCTTCTCTTTCTCTCTGTTGTTCCCTCTCCCTCTCTCCCCTCTTCCTTCTCTCTCTGTTTTGTTCAACTTTATCCCCAAGTTCTTGCCCTGATTCTGTGTGACTCTACGGGCTCAGCCCCCCAGCTAATTAGATATGAGCATAGTGCATCATTGACTTAGGTACAAACAGAGTCTCACTACAGAGGCATCTTGAGCTGGCCTCCACATAGCAAGGAGCCTGGCAGTCGGATCCTCTCCCCTCAGACTAGGACACCATCTAAGGGCACTCCTGCAGACTGAGTGAATCCTCACCCTCGCTTTGGTAAGTGTATTTTGGGTACTTTGGTTTCCCTTTTATGAGTGAGTGCATCTTTCTAAAAATTATATTCCTTAAAGCTTAAGGCTAAAGCTTAACTGGTTGTGTTGAGTACGTTCTCAGCTGACATCTGAACTTGTAATTTAACTGAATTGGAAGGAGTGCAGAGTAATTTTGATTACAATAAATCCACCTTTTTGGGCACCTATTGCTGTCTGGTTTGTGGTTGCCTCCATAACATCAGGAAGCAGGATGATGAAGCAGGAGGCACCTCTGCAGTGATCAACACTTGAATTTGCATTTATAATGATCCTAAAGCTCAGCTAAGTCAGAACCAAGCTGTTAAAACCCAGCAGTTTCCCTGGTTCATTTCACGGTCAGACATGGAAATTATATCACTCCCCATGCCTGGCAATTACACTATACCAGGCAATTAAACTTTTTCAAGCCAGAGTTGGACAGAATGCAAATAAATTTGTTTGGACTGCCCTCATTACTTTTAACATGCAAAGCACAGGGTGGCAATTCTTGCTCATTCCATTCAAGCACAATGATTCCATGGTCTTCTAAACAGCTGTAATTAAATGCTCTTGGCTGGCACTTTTTTTTTTTACTTTTTTTTTTTTTTTTTTTTTTTTTTTTTTTAACAGTTGCACTCAATTTTCTATTTTTTTTGGTCCGTTTTGCACTGATCTTTAATACAGAAATAACCACAGAATAAAATATCAAGTCTTAGACATCCTAACGATCACACACTGAGTAACACAGAGTTTCCTAGGTGTATCTACAACTGTAACAGGCAAGATGAATGAGACCTTTCTTGCAATTTTATTCCCTTAACAGACACATAACAGCCATTCAATAATAATCTCTAATCGTTGTCAGGTATTAGTAATAAAACTCTGGCAGATCAGGCATTTAGTGCTGAACCACAGCCCTGAAGGAAGTGAGCATGCTAAGTGTGGCTGTTTGAGCTAGATTCCTACCTCAGACATTAAAAACAAAAATAACAGAACAGAGAAACTTAGAAGTGAAAGCTCTGAGTGGAGAGGTGAATGTTCTAGGGATAGGCCACAGAANGACCTCAAGGATCATCTAGTTCCAACCCCCTGCCATAGGCAGGGACACCTCCCACTAGTACAGCTCACTCAAGGTTTCCTCCAACCTGGCCTTGAACACCTCCAGGGAGGGAGCAGCCACAACCTCCCTGGGCAACCTGTACCAGTGTCTCACCACCCTCACTGCAGACAACTTCCTCCTAACATCTAGTCTAAATCTTCCCTCTGCCTAGCCCTCTGCTAGATGATCCTTGACATCCCTTCCAACCATACCATTCTATGATTCTATGGTAGTCTAAATCTCCCCTCTGCCAGTTTAAACCCATTGCCCCTTGTACAGCTATATACAGAAATACACAAGTTAAAGGTAATACAGAAACACAATTCCCCTTCCCGAAATCACAGTCCCCAGGAGAGGCTCCCAATCACCCTTCCACCTTCCTTCCACCCCTCTGCCTTATCCCAGGAACCTTAAATGCAAGGTGAGTTAGGAGGATCAGCAAGGGGAGTTAGAAGCAGAATGTTTAGTTGGGTCACACAGCAGCAGCCCAGAAGGCACACTGGCTCCAACAGAGAGACTTCTCTGTCTTATCTATGTTTGTGTCCTTGTTTTTATACATCTCAGCAAGCCTATGAGTGCAGCAGACCACCACTGTTTGCTTCTCACCACCTAAAATCTATTCTTTTTCATTAAAATATTCCAATCAGCCTCAAACCAGCAGGCTCATTTCCTAGGTATAGGATGGAAAGAGTGGCCAAGAAAATGAAATGCAACCAAAAAATGCAACTAGATGGATCCTAAATAGTTTTGTTACATAAGGAGACTGTTTGAGTTAGTGGGACAGAGGAATTTAATGAGGCTCTTGAGAAAGAGAAAGCACAATGGAAAATACTAGAGAGCTTGTAGAGCTTTGAAATTTTCTTTCCTAGGGAGCTATTAAGCCTTCTTTTCTGCTACTTTTAAGTTTTGATTTTGCAGGCTGGGGAAAAAAAATAAATAAATAAAATAAAATCAGCAGCTGCTGTGCTGGCAAGCGGTGGCCATTCTGCTGGGACTGTACAGTCATCCACTGCTGTGTCTCAAAGCAGACTGCCAAGCCACTGGGCAGCCCAGACAAATCACTACACACTTTTCTTGGTCCACTTAGGAAAAGCCCCTGCAAGGAAAATGTGCTTTGGCAAACTGAGCCAGGGATATGGCTCACAAGTCAATGTGCTTTGGCAAACTGAAGCGGGGATATGGCTCACAAGTCAATGTGCTTTGGGAAACTGAGGCAGGGCTATGGCTCACAAGTCAATGTGCTTTGACAAACTGAGCCAGGGCTATGGCTCACAAGTCAATGTGCTTTGGCAAACTGAGCCAGGGCTATGGCTCACAAGTCAATGTGCTTTGGCAAACTGAGGCAGGGATATGGCTCACAAGTCAATGTGCTTTGACAAACTGAGCCAGGGATATGGCTCACAAGTCAATGTGCTTTGGCAAACTGAGCCAGGGCTATGGCTCACAAGTCAATGTGCTTTGGCAAACTGAGCCAGGGCTATGGCTCACAAGTCAATGTGCTTTGGCAAACTGAGCCAGGGCTATGGCTCACAAGTCAATGTGCTTTGGGAAACTGAGGCAGGGCTATGGCTCACAAGTCAATGTGCTTTGGCAAACTGAGGCAGGGATATGGTATCTCTGGGGGGTCTCATACATCAGATGTCTCTCAGTGTCCCACTTGTGTTAGAACTTTGTTACTACTCTGCAGCTGGCAATCTGCAGCTGGCAATGTTTGAGGACAAAAGGCAGCAGTAGCTGATGCATCTTAAACATAAAATAAGAAGATGACCATTAATGGTGGAAGCTTATTCACAATCACAATCTTGTTTAAATTCAAGCTGTTAAAAGTTTTCCAGGTAAGTTAGCTTCCTGATGTGCCAGTGCAGAAGAAATGACTACAGTGTATTTTCTAATGCTTTATTCTGGCATTACTTGAAGTTCCCAAGTGACACAGCCTACAGTGTTTCCCACTGGGGAATATTAAACAGCTCAATAGATCTTAATGCTCTAGGAAGTTCCTTAAAGGTTAAGCATATACAGTTAAATTTTGGGATGAATTTAGCTTTCTTCTGCCATTCCTTATCAGTCTTTGCCAACACAGGCAATTGTACACTCCGCTGAGTTTTGCATTCTAATTGTATCCTCACACATTCAAACACATTCACAGATTGCTTCTCTTAATGCAAGTATCTCAGCCCTTATTTAGGCTCAAGATTGGCTTATTGAGTTCTCAATCCGTTTAAGCAAGACTCAGCTAGACCTTGAGAATCCCAAATATCCAACTGCAGTTCAAGACGTCAAAGGAGAAGGGGAAGGGAAAAGGGGAAAGGGGAAGAGAAAGGGGAAAGGGGAAGAGAAAGGGGAAAGGGGAAGAGAAAGGGGAAAGGGGAAGAGAAAGGGGGAGGGGGAAGAGAAAGGGGAAGGGGGAAGAGAAAGGGGAAAGGGGAAGAGAAAGGGGAAAGGGGAAGGGGAAGAGAAGGAAAAATAAAAAGAAATCAGAAGCCTGATCATCAGATACATCTGATCAGGTCCTGCTGAAACAAGTCCATACAGCAATCTACCAGCCACCGGCATTTCCTCATTCACAGCAGTGTGGTATCTTACTGCAGGAGCATCTGATGTTTTCTGCCTTGTCACAGCTGAAAATTTTGGTGGCTCAAATAAGGGAGATACTCTTGTGGGGCTACCACAAAATCACCAGAATCATTTTGATTGGAAAGAAACCTTTAAGATTCTCATCAATTTCAACCATAAACCGAGCACTGCCAAGTCCACCACTAAACCATGCCCCTAAGTGCCGTGTCCACTATGATTCTATAAACTTACCACATTCCTTTCCAGTGTAAAAGGCACAAATACACCTCTTAAATACTCCCAATTCAACCTTTTTTTATTATTTATGTTAAAGAAAACGTATTATACAACTACTCAAATCTGTGGTAAACTTTGTGAAGGCAAACAATAGGCTGATACTTCCTTTTAAACCTTGGAAACAGTTTTGGGAGTTGTTTTGCCTCTTAATATGCAGAACATCTTTTGACACAAATAGAACCATAGAATCATAGAATTACAGAGTCATAAAATCATATAATCAGTCAGGGTTGGAAGGGACCACAAAGATCATCTAGTGCCAACCCCCCTGGCATGGGCAGGGACACCCTACCCTAGATCAGGCTACCCAGAGCCTCACCCAGCCAGTAGAATGAGTTTGTCCTATTTGTACCACATAACTATGAAGATCATCTTATTTTTGCATCATACAAGTTACCTGCCCTGAAAATCAGCAATAACAGCAGTGACAACTCTATGACTTCTATCTGTGCAGTCACTACTCCTTACATATCAGTAATACACATCTTTGACCTACCTACAAGTTCTCTTCTCACCCAAATCCTGTGATTGTGCTTAGGGATTCTGAGATCCTCTGTCACACGGTGAAATTAAAGAAATTGAAAGCAAAGGCTCTGTTTGCAACTTTCTTTTTCCTTTCCCCCTCTCCCCCTCCCCCCATAATGCTATTTGTAATATCTTCTACTATTTGCTGTGTAAATTACATGCCACAAAAATGATGAAGTTGAATATCTTCCTTATGAGGAGGGCCTGAGGGAGCTGAGGCTTGGAGCTTGGAAAGGAGACTAAGGGGTGACCTCATGCATGTTTCTAAATACAAACATATTCATGTGACACATTTAATGTTTATAAGATTATAAATATATAAATTAGATATAGATATATNATAGAGATATAGAGATATAGAGATATAGAGATATAGAGATATAGAGATATAGAGATATAGAGATATAGAGATATAGAGATATAGAGATATAGAGATATAGAGATATAGAGATATAGATACAGATGGAGATATAGATATAGATAGATATATAGATACATAGATATAGAGATATATAGATACAGAGCTATAGATACAGATATAGGTACAGATGGTATAGATATAGGTATAGATGGAGATATAGATATAGAGAGATATAGATATATAGATATAGGTATAGATTTATAGATAGAGATAGAGATAGATTTATAGATAGAGATAGACATATAGAGATAGGTATAGATATAGAGATATAAAGATATAGATATAGATATGGATAGGGATAGGGATAGGTAGAGATACAGAGATAGAGATAGAGATATGTAGATATAGATACAGAGGGATGAGTGCCAGGAGGCTGGAACCAGGCTGCTGGGTGACACCCAGTGACAGGACAAGGGGCAATGGGTGGAAGTGGAGGCATAAGAGGTTCCATGTCAACCTGAGGAAGAATTTTGTCCCTGTGAGAGTGACAGAACACTGGAGCAGGCTGCTCAGGGGGGTGGTGGAGTCTTCTATGGAGAACCATCTGGATGCATTGCTGTGTGATCTGCTCTAGGTGATGTGTACTAGTGGGACCTGTACTAGTGGGAGGTGTCCCCGCCTATGGCAGGGGGTTGGAACTAGATGATCTTTGAGGTCCCTTCCAGCCTTATTTTTCTATGAGTCTATGATTCTATGATATTCCTCTTATTTTAATGTTCTAGTCCTTCGGAAAGCATCAAAAGCCAACTAAGTGTGTTTGAACTGTAGAGTAATTAAAGAAAAAAAAAAAAGATAAATGCTAATTAACAATGCAAACAATTCTTTTTTTATCCACTGCTGAGACAGCTGCCACACAATTTGGCACTCCAGTTATTAAAACATGACTCATGTCACAAACAACGACGCTGCATCAGATCGCGAACGGGCGCTGCTGTATTTACATCTAAATATTGCCAGGCTCCCAGGCCTGCCTGGTAATCACCAGGCAGGGCACGTATCATTCTAAAGAGAAACCAATAGGAAGGTCAGAGAGCATCCACAGCAACAAAATAAACACATAAGCACTTCATGTGATCAAACACATGCAGCTAGAGTCTATTCAGGACTGTGAACGCTGTTTAGCTGGATGCTAGCTGCATCTCTGCTGTACAAAGATCTGCAGTTGCCATTTGCATCACGACTGTGAAATAACTCAAGGAGAGAGATTCAGCAGCTGGGCTAAGTATGTATTTTAAGAAAATCTGGTTGCTGAAATTACAGATGCAAATTTCATTAATTTGCTCACCAGATGCTCAGACTGACAAAAAGAAGCTTGAGACAGCCCTGTAAAATGTGCTATACTCTACCAGAGAAGGGCTACATGAAGAGCTTTTGGTAATTAATTGTATTGTATAATTGTCTACAAATATAAAAAGGATTCCACCTAAAATGATGTCCCAGCCCTGTTCATTTTTTGACAGCCAGTAACACTTCAGAGGAAAAGGGTGATGCTGAACATATCACTGCACCTAAAAGGGTAGCTAATACACACAAAATACTGTTGGGTTGGGGGGGGTTTCCCACCTTTCTCCCCCCATGTTTCCAACCTTACAAATGCAGTGACTGATTATTCCACAGCATGAACACAGACCTCAGACAGATAAGAATACTTCAGAGTAAAAGGGTGATGCTGAACATACTGCTGCACCCAAAAGAGTAGCTAATATACACAAGATACTGTTGGGCTGGGTGTTTTTTCACCTTTCACCCTCCATTTTTCCAACCTTACAAATGCAGTGAGTGATTATTACACAGCATGAACACAAACCTCAGACAGATAAGAATACTTCAGAGTAAAAGGGTGATGCTGAACATACTGCTGCACCCAAAAGAGTAGCTAATATACACAAGATACTGTTGGGCTGGGTGTTTTTTCACCTTTCACCCTCCATTTTTCCAACCTTACAAATGCAGTGAGTGATTATTACACAGCATGAACACAGACCTCAAGCAGATACCTCAGTGTTTACATTCACTTCAATTGCCTTCCCACAGTTAAAACTTTTGAGTCGCTTAGATAAAGCAGCCTAAGCAATCCAAATCCAGATAAATATTGCCACATTTATTACCATGCAGGACTAACGAACCCCCCCTGAAATACTCCCACAGTATCAATGTGGTTTGACAAACAGCAGCCCAAAATCCTGCACGTTGGTACAAAGCAGCACAACACAAATGGTTTCACTTGACAAAGGCTTATACATACCAGATATGCAGTAACAACGTGTAGTTTTTCATCTTGTCACTGTGACATTCTGCATGAACATGCTGCAATATCAGTACTTACATATTTCTACATTCCTGCTGCTTGTAGATTTATAAATAAAAGTAATAAATTCTTTTAAAAAAAAAAATCACAGTAGTGGAGACTAGGATAGAAGAAAAGGCTCAGAAAACAATGTCGCTGCCCAAGGAGTAGATCACATTGCACTGATAGAAATTTAATGGTTCTTCAGGAAGCATAATGAACAACCTCATCTCAGGAGACCTCTGTTCTCTACACACATCAAGAGTGGTGACAGCTCATCCTTCCCAGAAACCAATGCCAGGAGAGCGCACTGCCTGAGAGCGTTTAAACCTCCAGAGCGTTAGCTGCCTGCTGTCATCAGGCACAAGTAGCACCACGCGGCTAAGATCCTGCCCTTCACACAAAGAGACCCTTCTCATATTTCTCAGCAATCCAGGTCGAAAACATCTCTGTTTCATTTCAACACGTTTGCCTTTACTGCTCTGGAAGGGCGCTGCCTAATTCCCTAGACCGCTGCAGCACAAAGCCAAGTCTGGCCTGTCCTTGGCAGGTGGCAGGGAGTTGCAAAAGCAGCCCCCTGAGGTGGAAGGGAACACACAGCTTTATCCTGCCAGATTAGCAGTGTCATTGATTGGCTCTGAGATTATTTTGCGCAGATGCCCCTCGGTAGAAGGTGGAGCTCTCCTATCGAACACTTGAGGACAGATAAAAGAGGGGAAAGCTGTGAAATGTTTGGAGTTACAGAAGCATCTGAGTGCATGTTCTCCAAAATGAGAGCAGAAAGCAAAGAGCCTAAATCAGCAGCTCTGCATTGGTGCATAGGACATTCCTAGATAACAGGAAGCAGAATGTACTCTTTTGCACAAGAATCATCATGAAAATTCATGACCCTGTCCGCCAACCTAACTGAAATAAGCAAAGGGCTCTGTAAGAACTTGAGAAAGGGACAGCTTACCAAGTTTTCTAAGTCCTAAGGCTTAATCCTCCAGGCTGTACAGAAATACTCAGGAAAAAAAAACCTCAACCAACCAAACAAGCAAACAAAACCCCCAAACAAGCCCCAGCTAGCTCAGCTGGTATTTCTATGAAAAACTTCTCAGGGCTGGGAGTAAGTTCAGACTGCAGCCTAGAGGAACTGGTTCCTACTGCTGGAAGACAGGCAGTGATTCACTCCAAGTTTAGCTATACTGCATAAGATGCCATTAGCACTCCAGTTTGAAGCAGAACATCAACAGCGTCACTGCAACAGCTATTTTCTGCTTTCACTTTATCTGCATGTGCGTGTTAAGAAACACCACAGAGAACAGTATTGGGCTCTCTCCTCAAGAATCATAAAAGCAGCTGTTGTTCACAAAAAAAACCCAACCAAACCAAACACAAAAACAAAAAAATGAACCCAAAATTATGCTTAAAGTGATTAAAAAACAACCCCAAAACTCCTTATCTGAATTTGCGTGCTAAGAAACACCACAGAGCACAGTATTGGGCTCCCTCCTCAAGAATCATAAAAGCAGCTGTTGTTCACCAAAAAAACAAAACAAAACAAACCCCAAAACAAACAATAAAATAAAATAAAATAAAAAAGCAACCCCAAAAGTTATGGTTAAAGTGATTAAAAAAAAACTCCAAAAACTCCTTACGTGAATTTGCATGGTAAGAAAAATCACAGAGCACAGTATTGGGCTCTCTCCTCATGACTCATAAAAGCAGCTGTTGTTAATAAAATACAACAAAAAAAAACCCCAAACCCAAAACAAAACGAACCAAAAAAAAATCCAACAAAAAACTAAACCCAAAAGTTATGGTTAAAGTGATTAAAAAAAAAACCAAAACAAAACTCTGGTTAAATTGCTGGGCTCTCTGAATTGTGAATGCATTCATTTACCTGGAACACTTATTCCTTTGTAAGAGCATAGACAAAAATAAGTGTCATGATTCCTCTCCCTCAGCCCTCTTTCTCCTTACTCCTTAATGAAATTAGTTGGAACTAATAAACATGAGTGCTTCATAAAATCAGCAGTGGTAACAAAAGACAGCTTCATCTGTGTAGTTAACCACAGCTGTTAGCAGCATAACGAAGTCAAAACGCAGGAACTCAACAAGCTATGACCTGAAACAGTTCTCATGAAGTGAATTATGGTGACATTTCTCTGCACAACATTTTCAAGGCCAAAATAAAATCAAAATGATGCCAATATTTAATAAGCACACCACTTGCTGTGCCAGCTTTCATAAACAGGTTAAGAAGCATCTTCACAGCCATTTGCACTTACAAGAACTCAATTTCCTATGTCCACGTGAAATGGTGACAGAATTCATGGCTGTGAGTCTGAGATTCGCATTTCTTCACCTTGGTTTGTGAGCTCACTCTTTCCTTTACCTAATAAACTGGATAAATACATACATAATACATAATGAAGACATCATAAATTCAAAATAAATACATAATAAATTAAAAATAAATACAAAATAAATTAAAAATAAATACAAAATAAATTAAAAATCAATACAAAATAAATAATGAATAAATACAAAACAAATACATTTGGGGATCTTCAGCCTGGAGAAGAGAAGGCTTTGAGAAGACCTTAGAGTAGCCTTCCAGTATCTGAAGGGGGCTACAGGAAGGCTGATGAGGAACTGTTGACAAGGTCTTGTAATGACAGGACAAAGGGCAATAGGTTTAAAGTGGCAGAGAGGAGATTGAAAGTGGATGTTAGGAGGAAGTTGTTTGCAGTGAGGGTGATGAGACACTGGCACAGGTTGCCCAGGGAGGTTGTGGAGCACAGAAGCACCCAATGTGATCACATTGGGTACTTCTGTACTCCACAACCTCCCTGGAGGTGTTCAAGGCCAGGTTGGAGGAGGCCTTGAGTGAGCTGTGCTAGTGGGAGGTGTCCCTGCCTATGGCAGGGGTCTGGAACTAAATGCTCTTTGAGGTCCCTTTCAAACTTACCATTCTCTGATTCTATGATTCTACATAACAAATACATAACAAATGCATAATAAATAAATCTTCAATCACGTTGGGTGATTCTGTGCTCCACAACCTCCCTGGAGGTGTTCAAGGCCAGGTTGGACAAAGTGTTGAGTGACCTGTTCTAGTGGGAGGTGTCCCTGCCTATGGCAGGGGTATGGAAATATATGATCTTTGAGGTCCCTTCCAACCTTACCATTCTATGGTTCTGTGATTCTACATGACAAATACATAATAAATGCATACCCAATATATAATAAATGCATAATAAAAATACTTAATAAATACATAACAAATACATAGTAAATACATAACAAAATGGAGCTGGATAAACCATTTTGCACCCTCTTCTTCATCACTGCAGAATGAAAGACAATATGGAGAAAGAGAACCATAGAATCATAGAATGGTAAGGTTGGAAGGGACCTCAAGGATCATCCAGTTCCAACCCCCTGCCAGAGGCAGGGACACCTCCCACTAGTACAGCTCACTCAAGGCCTCCTCCAATCTGGAACCTTCCTCGTGTTCTCAGCAGGCAATCATCCCCAGTAAAAAAGCTACGGTGACAAAAGTATGAACTGGCAGTTTTAGCAGAGCCAGGAGGAGAGCTGGAAGCTGGAAGCAAGTCATCTAGGCCAGGGCAGAAGCAGCAGCGAGACAACCTGCAGCAGTGCTGCCCACGGCGCGTATGTTCTGTGGGAAATGGATCAGGCAGTGCTGTCAATCTGGCGCCACAGAGGAGCTCTGCTTTCTCTTGCACAAGCAGTTAAAAATAGTTCCCTGTTTTCACGACAAATAACTCTCTCTCACAGATTCCATTTATATCCTGCCTTTCACCAGGCAGTTTTCCAGTGGCTAACGCTAATTAGCTCTCAAAAGGCTCCTGTGAAGATTTTTCAAGAGCATGGACAATCCTTTCACCCACACTTCCATCCTCTGTGGCCCAATGTGACACTTTTCCTAAAGAGCAAAGCGTAATAATGGAGAACCTAAAGCTGCTGAGGGTGAGTTTTCTTCAGCTCAGATTTTCAAAGGCCCAGCTGGGCTCCTGTGGGCTTCTTTGAAGATTCCAGCTTTCCTAATGAACCCAAGGCTCTTTTTTTTTTTTTTCAAAGATGAAACAAAAGTCTTAGTTTTATTAAACTATATTAATCATGCATCCTTGTCCCATCCTTGTTTTTTAGATGTTTGGGTGTTGTGTTGTTTTGTTTTAATGTGTGTACAGTATTTATGCTTTCTTTGTTTTAATGTGTGTGCAGCATTTATGCTTTCTTTGTTTCTCCTAAACACTTGGCACAAAATAGTCTCGTAAAATATTCTCATAAATATCTGCTCTCTAAAAGGGTGACCTGTTGCTACACCTTAGGCTTTAGAAGTAAAGCCTGTTTTCTATTTGCCTCCATGTAAAATTCAAAATGTTAAATTAAGATTAAATTAAATGTCTAATTGGGGCTTTCCAGCCTGGAGAAGAGCAGGTTTCCAGAAAACCTTAGAGTAGCCTTCCAGGATCTGAAGGGGGCTACAGGAAGGCTGGGGAGGGACTATTGACAAGGTCTTGCAATGCCAGGACAAGGGGCAATGGGTTTGAACTGGCAGAGAGGAGCTTGAAAGTGGATGTTAGGAGGAAGTTGTTTGCAGTGAGGGTGGTGAGACACTGGCACAGGTTGCCCAGGGAGGTTGTGGAGCACAGAATCACCCAACGTGATCTTTGATCACGTTGGGTGATTCTGTGCTCCACAACCTCCCTGGAGGTGTTCAAGGCCAGGCTGGAGGAGGCCTTGAGTGACCTATTCTAGTGGGAGGTGTCCCCGAATACGGCAGGGGGTTGGAACTGGATGATGATCTTTGAGGTCCCTTCCAACCTTAACCATTCTATGATTCTAAGATCATAAGCAAACTCAGGATGGATTAGGAATGGGGAAGAAAAAAAATTGTGAGACTGTATTTTATGTCTGAAAAACACATAGTCAAATACCTGGCAGGTCAGAGTGTAAGGAATACTTCACAGCCAGTTTGCATTTAAAAGGTTTCATGTATCAATAATGGTAATTAATGGATAGTTAATTGCTATTAAAATTCTTTTTCTTGCTCATCTCTGATATTATGATAGATGAAGCCCACTTTTTCAAATGGTGAGCACTGCAGGCTTCAGCCTGAACACCAGGAAGTGCATTGGAGGAGCAACAGAAAAGGATTTCAGACTCCCTGGAACAGTAAAATACTATTTGAAAACATCTCGTATGGGTATGGAGATGGCATAGAGGAACTGTCAGTAAGGAAATGAGTATCTGAGGCTAATACCCAAGTTAAATTGGTGAAACAACCAATTAAAATGTCATCTTTAATCAAAATGCCAATTAGAGCAAAGGGGTATTAAGATACATGTCAGCTGCTAAAAAATGATGCATCCTAATTCTCTTGCAGGGTGTCCTTGCTCCCAACATCACCCAACAGTAAGAGCTTTTTACCCAACATAAGCCCAGGCTCTCATTTGCCTTGCATTAAAACAGTTGTGGCATTCAAACTGTTCCAAAAGGCAAGAACTGAGTACTGCAACACAGAAAAGAAATCCACCAGATTTCAAGACAGAGCTCTCAAACACATGCAGAAGAGGAAAGAGCAAATATGCTTGCCTCAGGGTAGCTTGGTACAGCAGCTGATACGAGATGCAGATCCCCCTTCTAGGCCCCCTCCCCCCACCTCTGGAAGGAAATCTTCCTCGGATTTCAAAGCTTGTGCTGCGGGGAGCCAATAAAGCATGATTAGCTTCTAATGCCTATTACCACTGATTTGCAGAACTTCCTCTCCCTTCAATTAACCTGCACCATACAGATCACCACGGTTTGCTAGACAATGCGTGAGGATGGGGATTACACAGCTCACCTAAGATAACAGCACACATGGTAGAGACAGAGGAGTAACACTTCCAGCAGCCCCTGCAATCGGAGCTGAGACACTGCACTGACAGATCTATCAGACGAGGTCAGTGGAAAAGGCTCAGGTTTCCAGCTCACAAGGGGTAGATTTTTTTGGTCTGATCAAAAGCTCGTAATTAATTTTGTGCTTTCTTTTTACCCTGTGGATCTCAGAGGCCCTCGGATGAAGCCAGAATCATTATTTTGGGTATCTCAGTATTGCTACCTTCAATTGCATCAAGCAACAATATAAAGCAGACCAGCAATCTGGTATCATGCTGCCTTCCTCCTTGTTCCTCAATCCCAAAATACAGGAAAAAGAAACATAACTCAGAACAACTTCATTCCCAAGTCTGAAAACAGCCTTCCAAAAGAGAAAACTAGCAGTGAAATGTGCAAATATACAACCCCAAGCAGCACTACAGGTTGGGGACAGAGTGGTGATTCTCCCCCTCTACTCCCCACTGGTGAGACCCCACCAGGAGTACTATGTCGAGTTCTGGAGCTCCTGGTACAAGAAGGATCTGAATGTGTTGGAGTGTGTCCAGAGAAGGGCCATGAGGATGAGCAGCGGGCTGGAGCTGCTCTACTATGGAAACAGACTGAGAGAGTTGGGACTGTTCAGCCTGGAGAGAAGGCTCCAAGGAGACTTTCTTGTGTCTTTCCAGTATCTGAAATGGGCTGCAAGAAAACTGGGGAGGGACTTTTTAGGCTGTCAGGTGCTGATAGGACTGAGGGGAATGTAGTAAACCTAGAAGTGGGTAGATTCAGATTGGGTGTCAGGAAGAAGTTCTTCACCATGAGGGTGGTGAGACAGTGAAACAGGTTGCCCAGGGATGTGGTGGAAGCCTCATCCTTGGAAGCTTTTAAAGCCAGGCTGGATGTGACTGTGTGCAACCTGATCTAGTGTGAGGTGTCCCTGCCCAAGGCAGGGGAGGTTGGAACTAGATGATCCTTGTAGTCCCTTCCAACACTGACAATTCTATGATTCTATGATTTCACTTAGTTCTACCTGCTGAAACTCAGCCACGGGGACAGTATCTGTGTAATGCACTCCTGCAGTCCAGCCAGGCTGCCAAATGTCAGATAGGCTTTACAACATAATATTTGCAGGAAAACAACTAAAAGGAGATTAGAAAATTATCTGAAAGTTATTACTAAATCCTCAGAAAACAGTTTTCTGAAAGGCTTATGAATTGGCTACTAATGTACAGGTCAGACTGATAGTTCCTTAATAGTTTGGTTAACAACTTAAAAGGGGATTCAATTGTTTTGTCTTTACAGTTAACTTCCTTTAGCAGATGTTTTCTGAGCACCATAACAGCTGACTTCATTTGGTTTTGTACTCACTTAAGTACCACTGTTGGATTTAACAATCTGTTCCATGGAGCTACAGTGAAGTTGAGAAATTGGCTCAAAATACCCTAACCATAGAATCATAGAATAGTAAGGTTGGAAGGGACCTCAAGGATCATCAGGTTCCAACCCCCTGCCATAGGCAGGGACACCTCCCACTAGTACAGCTCACTCAAGGCCTCCTCCAACCTGACCTTCAACACCTCCAGGGAGGTTGCGGAGCACAGAATCACCCAACGTGATCTTTGATCACGTTGGGTGATTCTGTGCTCCACAACCTCCCTGGGCAACCTGTGCCAGTTTCTCACCACCCTCACTGAAATGAACTTCCTCCTAAAGGATATGATCATTTTGAGGATATCGTCATAGAACAGTCTATTGTTCAGCAGTTACCAGTGACACAGGGGACATAGCACTGCTGCCAGGACATTCTCAAATAAAGCTACCCAAGGAAATGAAGAAGATGACAGCTCTATTCTGCCATAAACGCTTTGAAAATCGCTGCTAGCAGTGAAGCCCCGTGCTGCCAGGATAGAGCTGTATCTTCTCACAATGTATGTTCACAGAACAGACACAGAGCAATTTTTTAGAGGCAGCCTGTGACAGCATACTTGGGAATCCAGACACATGTACTACATGGTGAAGTTGTTAATAACAGCATTACGCTATAGGCTGACAAAGACGTTGTTCATTTACTGTCCGTTCCGCCCTGGCTGGGTAGCTCTAAAGGAGAAGAGAAGCTGTTCATGTTCTCACCAGGCAGATATTAATGGTTTAAAAATTCATATTAATTGTGTGGTGAAGTGAGAATAATGCTGAGCTTTTCGTTTCAGAGAAGCATAAAGCTGCGCATTGGTGTCTTCAAAGCAGCTCTCAAGGCAGGGTAAAGCAGCAAGTTTATGGGTTTGAACTGGCAGAGGGGGGATTTAGACTGGATATCAGGAGGAAGTTCTTTACAGTGAGGGTGGTGAGGCACTGGGACAGGCTGCCCAGGGAGGTTCTGGATGCTCCCTCTCTGGAGGTGTTCAAGGCCAGGTTGGAGGAGGCCTTGAGTGAGCTGTGCTAGTGGGAGGTGTCCCTGCCTACGGCAGGGGGTTGGAACTGGATGATCCTTGAGGTCCCTTCCAACCTTCCCATTCTATGATTCTATGACCTATAAGTAAAGGAGGAAGTTGTTTACAGTGAGGGTGGTGAGACACTGGCACAGGTTGCCCAGGGAGGTTGTGGCTGTTCCCTCCCTGGAGGTGTTCAAGGCCAGGTTGGATGAGATCTTGAGTGAGCTGTGCTAGTGGGAGGTGTCCCTGCCTATGGCAGGGGGTTGGAACTGGATGATCCTTGAGGTCCCTTCCAACCTTCCCATTCTATGATTCTATGATTTTATATATATATACACACAGTAATATATTGTAAGTATCTGCTTGTATATTGTGCTAAGCTTCAGTCCTTAACTTCCAGCTGGCTGAGAAATGATATTAACTTATCCATTGTTACCATTCTGTGGCCTATCCCTAGAACATTCACCTCTCCACTCAGAGCTTTCACTTCTAAGTTTCTCTGTTCTGTTATTTTTGTTTTTAATGTCTGAGGTAGGAATCTAGCTCAAACAGCCACACTTAGCATGCTCACTTCCTTCAGGGCTGTGGTTCAGCACTAAATGCCTGATCTGCCAGAGTTTTATTACTAATACCTGACAACGATTAGAGATTATTATTGAATGGCTGTTATGTGTCTGTTAAGGGAATAAAATTGCAAGAAAGGTCTCATTCATCTTGCCTGTTACAGTTGTAGATACACCTAGGAAACTCTGTGTTACTCAGTGTGTGATCGTTAGGATGTCTAAGACTTGATATTTTATTCTGTGGTTATTTCTGTATTAAAGATCAGTGCAAAATGGTCCATTCTATGACCATTCTGTGATTCTATGATTTTGATCTTCCAGTTTAAAGAGTTATAGATTTTTTTTATTATTTTTTTTTTAAGAATTCATTTTTCATTGAAAAACTGAAATGAAGCTGAGTTTTAATCTGACAGTGCTGTGAAATGCTGGAAGACTGCTAGGCTGGTCTCTTCTCACAGGTCATTGGAGACAGAACAAGGGGGAATGGCCCCAAGCTGAGGCTGGGGAGGTTTAGACTGGACATTAGGAAAAAGCTTTTCACAGAGTGGTCAGGGACTGGAATGAGCTGCCCAGGGAGGTGGTGGAGTCACCAACCCTGCACGTGTTTAAGGGTGGTTTAGATGTGGTGCTTAGGGGTATTGTTTAAGGTGAGTCTTGTAGATTAGGGTTCTGTGTTGGACTTGGTGCTCCTGAGGGGCTTTGCCAACCTGGGTGTTGCTGTGACTCATCAGTGCCATTCAAAGATCATTCCCAAAATGTTTTTGGAAAAAAGAGTCCTGCAGATTGCACAGACAACAGCCCCTGGGCTAGAATCATAGAATCATAGAATCATAGAATGGTAAGGTTGGAAGGGACCTCAAGGNAAGCCTTCTCTTCTCCAGGCTGCAGAGCCCCAACTCCCTCAGCCTGTCCTCACAGCAGAGCTGCTCCAGCCCTCTGATCATCTTTGTGGCCCTCCTCTGGACCCGCTCCAACACTTCCATGTCCTTCCTGTGCTGAGGGTTCCAGAACTGCACACAGGACTCCAGGTGGGGTCTGACGAGAGCAGAGTAATAGAGTCTGGGTCTTTTCCAGTCTGAAGTCTGCAGGAGTTTGAGAGGTCAACCAGGAGTCAGGTTAAAGCCAGAAATACAACTCCTCTCCAAACACCTTGCTTGGTTTCTGTAGCCTCATGCTGCCGTAGGGGTGGATCTGGGATTAATCACATTTCTAAGGCACTGAGATGTATTCTCCACTCATTTATTGATACATGTACAACTTTTTTTTAAAGCTGCCAAGGAGGCAGACAGAAGAAGAAAAAAAAAAAGTAAATTATTTCTGAATAGAAACTTTTAGTCCATGTGAAATGGAATATTTCTTAGGGTCCCTTAAGGCAAATATCAGGAAAGTGGGCTAAAGAGAAGGCAAACATGCATATCTCAGCAGGAATTACTGCTGATTAAAGAGCACTCTTCATACCAGGAAATGAGTTAAAAGTCCCTGAATGTTGCTCTGGTATGTGTCTCTATAATTCCAGTAACACAGCTTCCCCTGCAGCTCCATTAGTGCTCTCCTTTGTGAGCGTGCTAAAAGCAAACCATTTGGGCAAGATGAGAATTGGTTACTGCTAACACACACACACAGAGCTCTTGACCTGTGTTTGAATCATGATTCTGCACCTTCACTTGACTGGCAGAAGATTGAGAATGGGACAGCTGTGAAACAGGACACATTTAGAAACACACAAGAGTGATGGGCAGAGAGGAATCTAATTACGTTTAAGATGGGTCTAGCACCTAGGGAGGAATAAAACCATGTATCAGAGGGCTGCTGCAGCTCTCCTGTGAGGACAGGCTATAAGAGAGTTGGGGCTGTGCAGCCTGGAGAAGAGAAGGCTTCCAGGAGACCTTAGAGTAGCCTTCCAGGATCTGAAGGGGGCTACAGGAAGGCTGGGGATGGACTATTGACAAGGGCTTGTAATGCCAGGACAAGGGGCAATGGGTTTGAAGTGTCAGAGGGGAGATTGAAAGTGGATGTTAGGAAGAAGTTGTTTGCAGTGAGGGTGGTGAGACACTGGCACAGGTTGCCCAGGGAGGTTGTGGAGCACAGAAGCACCCAACGTGATCACATTGGGTGCTTCTGTGCTCCACAACCTCCCTGGAGGTGTTCAAGGCCAGGTTGAAGGAGGCCTTGAGTGAGCTGTACTAGTGGGAGGTGTCCCTGCCTATGGCAGGGGGTTGGAACTGGATGATCCTTGAGGTCCCTTCCAACCTCACCACTCTATGATTCCATCAGTACATTGTAGGGGCTACTTGCTGCAAAGCAGCTCCATATTTACAGATCTTTAGATATATCTATAGGCATCCTGTCTGTGAGACGGATGGAACCTGCTTGCAGGAGACCAAACTTCCACTTTGCCTGTGATGTGCAAGCTCAGCTCCTGCAAAACACCTAGCAGAACAACAAAACAACCTGTGGACAAAATACTGCTGACAAAGGTGCTCCCTAGAAACTATACCTTGAAAAAAAAAGTGAATAAAATGGCATTCATAAGCAACTTTGTATTTTGTTCAGCTAAAAGAATTTTCCTCTAAACAGAGGAGAGTCAGAAGAGACAGCAGGTTCCTGCTGTGCCCTGAGACAACTCCAGTTCATAACCTGAGGTTGTAGCCAGCTGGGGTTGGGCTCTCCTGCCAGGCAAGCAGCAACAGAAGGAGGGGACACAGCCTCAAGCTGTGCCAGGGCAGGTCTAGGCTGGATGTTAGGAGGAAGTTGTTGGCAGAGAGAGTGATTGGCATTGGAATGGGCTGCCCAGGGAGGTGGTGGAGTGCCCATCCCTGGAGGTGTTCAAGAAAAGACTGGCTGGGGCAATTAGTGCCACGGTCTGGTTGCTTGGATAGGTTTGACTGCATGGTCTTGGAGGTCTCTTCCAGCCTGGTTGATTCTATGATTCTATGGTGTCAGCAGATTTCTTTCTCTGAAGGGTACAGCAGTTTGCTGTCAAACCTCACCGAATTGCTTGTGTAAAGGGAAATGCTCACACTGTAAGACTGGCATAATGCATTCAGGGTAACTTTGGAGCTTAGAGGGTTTACCACTTAACACTAAACTGAGCTACCTAACCCCATAAAGCAAAACTTCTCTCCTGTACTGAGACTGCATGAGACCACAGCTGCCAGTACTGACTCAGTCAGAGTAGAAATTGGCAAGATAAATCATAGAATCATAGAATGTCAGGGTGCTGAGGGAACCTTGAAAGCTCACCTGGTCCAGCCCCCTGCCAGAGCAGGATCAGCCAGAGCAGATCACACAGGAACACATCCAGGCAGGTCTTGAATATCTACAGAGAGGGAGACTCCACAACTTCCCTGGGCAGCCTGTGCCAGTGCTCTGTCACCCTCACAGGGAAAATATTCTTCCTCAGGTACATATGGAACCTCCTATGCCTCAGCTTCCACCCAGTGCCCCTTGCCCTGTCACTGGGCATCACCCAGCAGAGTCTGGCTCCAGCCTCCTAGCACTCATCCCTTACATGTTTATAAACATGAATGAGGTCAGCCCTTAGTCTCCTCCTCTCCAAGCCCCAAGCCCCAGCTCCCTCAGGCTCTCCTCATAAGGAAGATGCTCAACTTCCTCCATCATTTCTGTGGCTCTGTGCTGGACTCTCTCCAGCAGCTCCTTGTCCTTCTTGAACTGAGTGGCCCAGAACTGGACACAATACTCCTGATGAATCATAGAATGGTAAGGTTGGAAGGGACCTCAAGGATCATCCAGTTCCAACCCCCTGCCATAGGCAGGGACACCTCCTACTAGCACAGGTTACTCAAGGCCTCCTCCAACCTGGCCTTGAACACCTCCAGGGAGGGAGCAGCCACAACCTCCCTGGGCAACCTGTGCCAGTGTCTCACCACCCTCACTGCAAACAACTTCCTCCTAACATCCAGTCTAAATCTGCCCTCTGCCAGTTTAAACCCATTGCCCCTTGTCCTGTCGTTGCATGAAGCCTCACCAGGGCAGAGTAGAGGGGCAGGAGAACCTCTCTTGACCTACTAACCACAGCCCATCTAATCCACCCCAGGATGGCATTGGTAGAATGGCACACTGCTGGCTCGTGCCCATCCTACCGTCCACCAGGACTCCCAAATCCTTCTGCCCTTCACTGCTCTCCAGCAGGACAGTCCCCAAGCTGTACTGCTCCCTGGGATTGTTCTTTCCCATGTACAGCAGATGTTCTCCCCCATGCATAGCAGATGGCTGGAACTGCAGCACAAATGCAACATTCATTCAGCCCTTTATTATTCATCCTGAAGTCCCTCTTGACTAAACTATCATTTTCAGGAAACTGCAATGATAATCGTGAGCAAATGAACAGAAATTAGACCTAATGCAAATGAGCTTCACCCATAAAACACGATTGGTGGTGGAGCCCTGTGCTCTTTAAACACCAGGAAATGCAACCACTGTGTTTCTCCACACAGAGAGCAGCAGACACACAAACACATAAAGACCATCGCTGCAAGGATGTAAAAGCTTGTAAAAGGGTTAGGCGATAGGTTGGCCTCGATGATCCTAGAGGTATTTTCCAACCTGGTTAAATCTGTGATTCTGTGACAGGTGCCCAAGTGCAAGCAGTTCCCATTAATACAAATTACAGCTGCATTTATGGACCTTGCTTCAATGTGCAATGTTCAATGGCATTGGCAAGAAACGGCTTCTACTGGAATCACCAGAACTTCTCTGCTTCCTTTGGGGATATCACTTTTCCCTCTGGTCTGGAAAGCATCTAGTACAATTCTTCTTTGGTTATTATTTAATATTTATTCTGTGGTGCTGCTATTATACTCTAGCCAAGATTATGACTTCCTGTGCTAAGTGTTATATAATGAAGAGCAAAATCTCCTTCCTGAGAATTTTAACAGTGATCAGTAAGTGATGGAGGACTGCACTCTATCCATGGGAACCTTATTCATGCTCCTCTTCACCAACACAGGCTACTTAACACATTTATTTGATGGTAGACACAGATTTGCAGACCTAAAAGTATTTCATGACACTAAACACTTTGACTAAGTCTCTATGCAGATCCTGCTCAAGCGTCCAAGTTACTTCAGGTTTTCCCTGTGAAAGTTTGCAAGGCCTTCCACATATTTATGCTTTTTATCCCTCTTATAGAATCATAGAATCACGGAATGGTAAGGTTGGAAGGGACCTCAAGGATCATCCAGTTCCAACCCTCTGCCATAGGCAGGGACACCTCCCACTAGCACAGCTCACTCAAGGCCTCCTCCAGCCTGGCCTTGAACACCTCCAGGGAGGGAGCAGCCACAACCTCCCTGGGCAACCTGTGCCTGTTTATGATACACAAATCTTAAAACACCTCTCTGAGGTAGTCCTGAAGGAAGTGCTCAGAAGACAAACAAATCCCCACACTTCTCAGACTCTGAAGCAGGTTGTATGCACCTGATAACCATGTCCAAAGGTGGTCAAGTGAAATAAATAAAGCATATGCCTATGTTCTCCTGAGTCTAACTTTCATCTTGCATCCAGCAGGCAAAGATACAATTCCTTGTTCTGCCTGACTTGGAGCATATGCCCTGGAAATGCTACAGAATTTATGCTTCTGCATAGAAATGAGGGTTCTGCCTGTTGCATCTCCCACAGAGCAGGAAGCAAGCTAAAAATAGAACAGCCGAGTAAATTGTACAGATTGATTTTGGCAAGTACAGACTTAACCTCACTAAGGCTTTTTAGGACTACAAGACAGAAGAAAACAGCTATCACATTAGCCAAAGCAGATGGAGAGACCCAGGAAGAAAGGTCAGGCAAGGGGAGAAAGTTAAACTGCCAATAAAATTCAAATCCAAATAAGAAAAGTGCTTGTACATAAGCAAGCAAAGACTGTTTAAAAAAAAACAAAAACAAAAATTGTCAAGATTTTTTTTTTTCTGTAAGTAGCCCAAGGTGCTTAAGTAGAACCCTGTGTGTCAGATCACAGAATCATAGAATCATAGAATGGTTAAGGTTGGAAGGGACCTCAAGGATCATCCAGTTCCAACCCCCTGCCATAGGCAGGGACACCTCCCACTAGCACAGGTCACTCAAGGCCTCCTCCAACCTGGCCTTGAACACCTGCAGGGAGGGAGCAGCCACAACCTCCCTGGGCAACCTTTGCCAGTGTCTCACCACCCTCACTGCAAACAACTTCCTCCTAACATTCAGTCTAAATTTCCCTCTGCCAGTTCAAAACCATTCCCCTTGTCCTGGCATTGCAAGACCTTGTCAATAGTCTCTCCCCAGCCTTCCTGGAGCCCCCTTCAGATCCTGCAAGGCCACTCCAAGGTCTCCTGGAAGCCTTCTCCTCTCCAGGCTGCAGAGCCCCAACTCTCTCAGCCTGTCCTCACAGCAGAGCTGCTGCAGCCCTCTCAGCATCTTGGTGGCCTCCTCTGCATGGCTCCAACACTTCCATGTCCTTCCTGTGCTGGGTTCTCCAGAACTGCACCCAGGACTGCAGGTGGGGTCTGAGGAGAGCAGAGCAAAGGGGTAGAATGCTCTTCCTTGCCATTCATCTGCACAGCACAAGCCAGCCTCCCTCTCCAAGCAGGAATGCAGGATAATTGGATGATGTCCTGCATCCTTTCACCAATCACTGCTTGCACTCTTTCACAATCACAGTTTGCACTCTTTCACAATCACAGTTTGCACTCTTTCACAATCACAGTTTGCTGTTGTCAGACTTGCTGCAAGAGAGAGAAGAAAACATCACTACTGCTAACAGAGACCCAAGAGCATGGAAGAAGACTCAGTTTTACCTCTTTGATAAGATTCCAGTTTATGGAAGGCAAGAACCAAAGTCGTGGCTTTTTCAAGTACCAAGAATCCATGAATCATAGCAGTGTCAGTACCTGAGTGCTGCCAGCTGCTCTCTCCTTGCCAAGCTGCAAGCCAGTGAAATGGAAGAGGCACTGATCTTCACAGTTGCTGTGGGCGGTGCTCCTCTGCCAGATTCCGCTCCCGACACTGCCTACATGAAAGCTGCTTCATCCTCAGCTTCTTCCACCAATGGCCTGTTTCATAAAAGTCTTAGAATCTCATGGTTCCTTATTTTATAACATGGCCAGAGTTCAAAAATAAGCTTATCAGCAGCAGAGAACTTGCTCCCAAGTGCTGCATCTACCTAAGTCCAAGACACCTGTAAATATAAGACATCAGTCCATAAGTTCTTATGGATTGTCCCCTCAAGCTGAGGATGCTGAGAGGGCTGAAGCAGCTCTGCTATGAGGACAGGCTGAGAGAGTTGGGGCTCTGCAGCTTGGAGAAGAGAAGGCTTCCAGGAGACCTTAGAGTAGCCTTCCAGGATCTGAAGGGGGCTACAGGAAGGCTGGGGAGGGACTGTTTAAAAGGTCTTGCAATGCCAGGACAAGGGGCAATGGGTTTAAACTGGCAGAGGGGAGATTTAGACTGGATGTTAGGAGGAAATTGTTTGCAGTGAGGGTGGTGAGGCACTGGCACAGGTTGCCCAGGGAGGTTGTGGCTGCTTCCTCCCTGGAGGGGGTCAAGGCCAGGGTGGAGGAGGGCTTGAGTGGGCNCCAGGTTGGATGAGGCCTGGAGTGAGCTGTGCTAGTGGGAGGTGTCCCTGCCTATGGCAGGGGGTTGGAACTGGATGATCCTTGAGGTCCCTTCCAACCTTCCCATTCTATGATTCTATGAAAGCTAGAGCCTCACAATACAGCTCTCAGGCTTCTGATTATTGGAGGCATTGAAAGAGATTGGATTTCCAAGGGCTTTTGCTGTAGCCACCTAATTGGCTATGGAAAAGGTTGGAACTAGATGATCCTTGTGGCCCCTTCCAATCCTGACTGATTC
>VWZE01000288.1:83722-97704 GCA_013396675.1 Eubucco bourcierii | reverse complement strand
GTGAGTGCATCTTTGGGTGAGTGCATCCTTGGGTGAGAGCATCCTTGGGTGAGGTCTCCCCTGGCTAAGTGCCCCCTGGCCCAGAGCCTTGGTGCCACTCCTGTGGCAGCCTCTCCGCGTTCACAGTTTCTGTTTCCACTCTGTGCAGCAGAAGCAGGAGAAGACCTCTGACCGCTCCTGCATGCTGGAGCTGGAGAAAAGGGTAAGTGTCTGGGGCTGCTGCAGCACAGCTGCTGCCTCCTGCTGCTCTGCAGGGCACAGCAATTTCTTGAAGGAAAGTGTTAATTAAAGATCAGTTCCATTTCTGCCTCCTGCACGGTGCACAGTGGTAATTGTGTCCTGACCTTTGCAGCGCCTCAGACTTTTCTGCTCTCTTTGCAGATCAGCTCAGTTCTGATTTCTTCCTTCCACCTCAGGAAGCTGCAGACTAAAGAATTGTGTTGGGTCCTGCTAAGGGACTGCTGGTCCCTTCTGCATAGCCTTGGGCCTCACAAATAATGACTTCTTTGGGGCAGAGGGGGACAAAGCAAAACACTAACTGGGTGTCTGTCCTGTGATTGTGCTTTAAATCTGGGGGTTGGAATGTTCCTTCCCCTTGCTGAGCAAGGTGCAGTAAGCTAAGGCACTGCCTGGCTATATCTCTGCTGTAAGCAGCCATAGTTTGGAGGCTGAATGGATCTGAGGAGCTTTGTAAGTCCACCCAAGCATATTCTGTTCTGAATTTGGAGCTGGTTGCTCAGAGCTATGTCTCCTCATCTTATAAAGAGCTTCCACAGCTGCAGTCCCTTGTTCTAGTCCCCAAACATCCTCATGGTGATTTTATCCCCACCTTGTCTCTAGTCTGAACCTCCCCTGCCTCAGCCATTATCACCCCTTCTCCCACCACAGCCCTCAGTGGTTAATTAACCTGGAGCCTGGCTCCAGCTCCTCAGCAATGTCCACTTAGATGTTGAGGAGGCCATGAAGATGCTGAGAGGGCTGCAGCAGCTCTGCTGTGAGGACAGGCTGAGAGAGTTGGGGCTCTGCAGCCTGGAGAAGAGAAGGCTGCCAGAAGACCTTAGAGTAACCTTCCAGGATCTGAAGGAAGGCTGGGGAGGGACTATTGACAAGGTCTGGGAATGACAGGACAAGGGGAATGGGTTTGAACTGACAGAGGGGAGATTGAAAGTGNTGAGGTCCCTTCCAACCTTCCCATTCTATGAGTCTATTCTACAAGACTTAAACCATAGCCCCAAGTACCACATCCAAACCACCCTTAAACACCTCCAGGGTGGGTGACTCCACCACCTCCCTGGGCAGCTCATTCCAGCCTCTGACCAGTCTCTGTGAAAAACTTTGCTTTTTCCTAATGTCCAATCTAAATCTCCCCAGTCTCAGCTATAGGCCATTCCCCCTTGTTCTGTCTCAAATCACCTGTGAGCAGAGCCCAGCAGCAGCCTCTCCACAATGTCCCTTCAGGTAGCTGCAGACAGCAATGAGGTCTGCCCTCAGCCTCCTCTGTTTCACACTAACCATCCCCAGCTCCCTCAGTAGCTCCTCATAAGATTTACCCCCAGCTGCTTCACCATCTGGTCTGCCTCATCTGAGCTGCTCCTGCCTGTACCCAGTGTGTTGCTTTCAGACTCCACAGGGGCCTACAGGAAAGCTGGAGAGGGACTTTTTATGAGGGCCTGTGGTGATGGAACAAGGGCAATGGTTTGAAATTAGAGCAGGGGAAATACAGGCTGGACATTAGGAAGAAGTTCTTTACTATGAGGTTGGGGAGACACTGGAATGGGTTGCCCAGAGACATTGTGGATGCCTCATCCCTGGAAGTGTTTAAGACCAGGCTTGGTGAGGCCTTGAGCAACTTGTGCTGGTGGGAGGTGTCCCTGCTCATGGCAGGGGGTTGGAATGGGATGATCTTGAAGGTCCCTTCCAACTCAAGCCATTCCATGACTCTATGAAGGGTCCTACAGAATTAGTTTGTGAGCAGTGTCCTGTAATGCTGCTTCTGAACCCTTGTGACCATCTTTGTTCTCAACCCTTGTAAACAGGAGAAGAGAGCCCTGGAGCGGAAACTCTCTGAGATGGAGGAGGAGATGAAGGTAAGAAATGAGCTCTTCACTCTATTCCATTTTTAATGCCTTGTATTAATGTCTTTGGGGATTGTTGGATATTAAAGATGTACTTGGGAAGAGACTGAATTACCTCTGAGCGTGTTCCTTTGTGCAGTCAGAACCTCCTTTAATGGCCGTGTTCTCCAGACATGGAATGCTAATCAGTGCCCAATTATCATTGCTCTGATTGCACCAGATGTTGAATTTGTTGTGCTGCTTGAGCTGAGAACTGTGAGAGCTGTTCTCCCGAGGTGCTCTCCCAGACTAACCCTCTGTGGCTCGCTGGGTTGCAGTGTGCCGATGCCCTCTGCCCCGAGTAGCCTGCGGCCCGGGCTAAGCCGCCGTGGTTCTCTCCAGATGGGTAAGAAGACAAAGCTGGCTTTTGAGATCACGCACACAGAGCGATGGGGTGGCTGTGCCCCACCTCCCAGAGCATGCCACAGGAGGGCTGTGCCAGTCAGCCAGCCTGGCATAGCAAAGAGGAGTTGGCTTCCTGATGAACTCTGCAGCATGGCTTCACTGGCACGAGACAGCCGCCCCCAGCGCTCCTCTGTGCTCTCCTGTCTCCTGGCACTGCTTCCAAGGATGGTTCTCCTCCTGCCCTGGCTTGGGTGCCCTGGGAGCGTGGGGCTGGTGGGGAGCACTGCAGGGCAGGAAGCCTAAGAGCACCCAAAACCTCACACTTGCTGCAGTGTTGCCCCATTTTACGCTCATGTGCACCCAGCGCCCTCTGCTCTGTGCCCTGCGCTTTCATCCCCTTTCAGCATGAGCCAGGTGGGACCAAGCTACTC
Source organism: Eubucco bourcierii (assembly GCA_013396675.1). Lineage (NCBI taxonomy): Eukaryota > Metazoa > Chordata > Aves > Piciformes > Ramphastidae > Eubucco > Eubucco bourcierii. The sequence goes on along the minus strand of VWZE01000288.1, from coordinate 94,814 downwards.
CAAGAAGGAAGGACCTCATCTGAGAGCTGTGAGCTCCCCCAGCACTGATGGAAACGATGTTCTGCCACCCTGGAAGAGCTTCTGACTTTGTGTTTCCATTTGAAACTTGATGCATTTCCTGAGCAGAGACCTTTGGAAGGCTCCATGGACTCGTGCTGCATCTTAAGCTGCAACAAGCAGCGGAAGGATTTGGTGGAGTCTTACTGTGAAGGCTCATGTTTGCTCAGAGGAGAGAATAAGTGTGGATAAGCTGGCCAGAAGGGCAAGGAGAAAGACCTGAACATGCCTGAATTCCAGATTCTTTGTTCACTGAACAACCTTTAACTCCAGAGAGACCTTCCTGTACTTGCAGAAACGGCCTTCGAGGGGAGATGCAGACAGGAGCCACCGGTGGTGTCTCTTTAGCTGCAAACCAGCTTAGCCCACAGAGGAAAAAGACAAATTGGTGTCCTCTAGTGGCCTGTCGGCTTGGAGAGGGTTTTACTGGTTGGGAAGGCAGCTGATGGATGAAGGTGTCTGGAGGAGCTGCTGGAGGCAGCCAAGGCACCTCTGGTTGGGGTAGTCCAGAGATGCAGGCTGAAGGAAGCCAAAGTGGTGGAAAAGGAGAAGCAGTGCCAGAAGTTTGACTTGTTCTTGTGTTGCCCCAAGGGACCTGCTGGATCCATGAGCTGAAGGAGCTTGGAAATGAGCTAGCAGGCCCTTGAGGGTGACACTTTCTGTGCTCTGCTGTGTTCTTGCTGTGTTGAACAACCAAAGTGGCCTTTTGCTAGAAGAGTAAACAAACAGGAAAGCTGGAAAAGTCTCTTCTAAGGTGCTCTGATATTGCCACTGCTCCAGCATGTGGTAAGTAGCTGAGTGCTGACAGCTCTCTTTTGACAGCCACTCAAGAAAAAAGAATATAAAAATCTCTGAAGGTAAAAGAACCTTGAACTGGACTTGTCCATCAGGGGAGCAGGCTCCTGTGAACGCTGTCACCGTGCCTTAAAGCGGGAGAGGCAGCCCAGTGGAGTTTGCCTGGAATGAGATAGCCACTGCAGGGCATGGAAGCTGAGCCAGGAAAACAAGGCTGCTCCTTCTGCTTAGGCTCACCCCTGCTGCTTGCTCAGGCTGGGTCACCAGTGAGCAGCATCAGAAGAGACTTCAGCAAACATGGGGAGCAGCAAGAGGGAGCAACCAGACTGCTGCTGGCTTAGCAGGGCTCAGGCAGCTCCCTGGTGTTGGGCATCTTGCCACTGCTCTGTGAACTGATCCAGCCCAGCACGGCTTACACCCAGCTCTTCAGTCCTGGGCTGTCTGTGCCTTTGCTGCCCTGGGCAGGGCTCCACTGCCTGCAGCTCACTCCTTAGGATAAGGAGGCAGAGCAGTGCCCGCAGGATGGTTCTGGGTCTGCTATATGCCTCAGGCTGTGCTGGTGGCAGTGAGCTTTGCTCCTTTCGTGACTTGTACCCCTGCTGATGAAGCAATCAGGAAGTGGAGAGGAGCAGGAGCAACTGGGGGATCTCTGTGGTGCCAGAGCTGCCCCTGCAGCCCCTCTGGCAAAGGCGAGGGAGCGGCAGCGTTCTGCTGAGTGCCTGCGGGGACTTGACTGGAGATGCAGCAGCCCGGCTGAGGAGGGAGACAGAAAATGAGCGTTGGCACCGAGCTGAATTCAATGCCAAGTGCCCGAGGTCCCGACTTAACACAGCAATTTCTCTTGAAGGTCGCAGCAGCTGCTCTGTTCCGTCGCAGCACCTCCTGGCTTTGTGCTCTCTGCACGCTCAGGGCGTTCCGACGGCCCCGAGTGGCGCAGGCACAAAAGGCTTTAACTGCAGGCAGGTTGAGCTGGAGCGAGAGAGCTGCTGTCGGGCAGCCAAGCAGCAAGCGGAGCGATAAGCAATCGCGGCAGTCTCGGCCAGGCTCCGCGCCTCACCCTTGGCTCCGGGCCCAGTTTGCCAGCCTGCCCACGGCACCCACGCCCCACACACATCCCTTTTGTCACCTGAGCTGAGGCCGTGCTGAGCCTTCCTGCTCTGTTCACATGGAAAACCAAAGGTGGTCTCTGAAGAGATGCCAACTCTCTCCATCTCAGGGTGCATGGCACCTGCAGGAGGTGTGTTGGATGTTTCCTGCCAGCTGTGAAGGACATCTGTTATCCCTGGCAGCACCAAAAGAAATGTCTCCTCCAGGATGAACCATCCTGGCTGTGGTTTATGGCAAGGCAGAGGTGTGACATCCCTCTGTGTGCCCACCGAGCACAGGGGCAGCTGGCACGGCTTGGGTGGGTTAAGTGATGGGTGATGGCTGAGGTTTAGGGAGAGGGAATCTCACTGCTGAGGTGTCCCTGCAGCTCCCCTGCAGCTGGGTGGCTGTAGCCCTGTCTCGGGACCTGTTGACTGATCCAGTGTCAAGATTGTGCCGGCATAGTCCAAGCAGCAGGAGCTGCCTGGTCAGAGTGATGCCCTTGGGAAGCTCAGACCCCATCCTCTACTGGCTCCCTTTGCCTGCCTTTTGGGTGGGGTGTGTTGGTTCCTCAGTGGGGAGCAGAGGCAGTGCTTTTGGGTGACTGAGAATCAAGCTGGTGAATGGGGGCTACACAAAGTACTTCTCCCTTAGACAGGAGCAAGCCCTTGGACAAAATGTGCTGGGGTGCAGCAGGTTCCTTGCCAACAGCAGCCAGCTCCACGCCATGCAGATTGGGTGGAAGCTCCTGCAGGTCGATTTGCCCCTGCTGCTTCTGGTTAAGGACAGGCAGTGACCTCCTTTTGAGCACTTTCTGCTTGTTGAACTGCAGAAAGGATTCCCCTCCCCAACAGACCCCTCCCTTCTCACTGCTGCTGGAAGCTCATGAAAGAGAGCACAGAGGGAGGAGTGGTTGCAGAGCCACTTTGGTTCTGGGCTGGGCTTCTTCACCTGAGCTTAAGCCAACTCTCCTCACAGGTGTTTCCCTTCCTGCCTTTCCCTGCTGGTGTCTGTTGGAGGCTTTCCTCCTCTTGTGGCCTTGCTGCCCAGCAAGCTGTTAGGATAGAGGGACAGGATGCTGCTCAGCAAGCAGCTCCCCAGCCCTCAGTGTGTCCTGTGCCCACGCTTGGTGTCAGTGTCCAGCACGCTTCGCTCTGCCAGCGCTGGGCAGATGTTGTCCTTGTGGAGGTGCTGATGTCCACATGCCTTGGACCATTTCCCCTTGTGCCTCCCTCATTGCTTTTACTTTCTGTGTCTCCCTGTTGCTGCTGTACCCGTGCTAGTCCCAGCTCTGGGGCTGGGTTCTGGCAGTGTCCTTCGCCCGCTCGTTTCTCCTGTAACCAGGAGTGCTGCGTTCTGGCGTCTGGGAGCTGCTCTCCTTCAGGCTCCTCTTGTCCAAGTGAGCAGCTCAAGCTTCTCACCCTGGAGAGCAGAGATAAATTGAGCCCTGTGGCAGAGAAGAGCTGAATCTGGGCAGAGATGAAAAACCTCCCCCACACACCCCAGACCTGGCAGGACCCTGGCAGCCCCCAGAGCCCTCACTTGGGTGCTGCAGGGATGTGAACAGACATGGTCCACGTCTTGGTGGTCTGCTCTAGGACACTTTGAGGTGCCTCAATCTGTGCCTTTGCAATCTCCCATGAAGCTCTGATCACTTTTTGCTCTCCAGGGCTGCTTTAGCTTCTAGAGATACATAAAGCAAAGGAGCTCTGAGGAAATTCCCAGTTTCCAGCAGTGTTTTCAAAGCCTGTGTAGGTGGCAGGCCAGAGGTGGTTTCTCACAGTAGTTCCTCAGTCCAGGGGTGGGTTCTGCTGGATCTCACTGCTTCAGGGAACTGGAATATAACCTGCAAGAGGCTGTCGTGCTTTCTTGTGGGACAAGCTTCCTTTTGACCTCTTTAAAGGCTTGGGGAGGGGGTCTGGAGAAGGGGCTGGTTCCCAAACCACCTTGTAAGGCTTTCCCCCCACACACACCTGAGCTACTGCCCACCCAGCTCCCACTCCTACTAATTCTTTTATTCTCTTTTGTTCCTTTTACTCCCTGTGGACTAAATTCACCTTTCTGTGCCCCTGTGTCTCTGTGGTTTGTTCTCTCTGTATTCTTCTGTCCACTCCTCTCACTTCTCTGCAGAATCTCCACCAGCTCAAACAGATTCACACTCTGAGGCAGATGAATGAGCAACTGCTGGCTGAGAACAGGGCTCTGACCCGGGTGGTGGCCAGACTCTCTCTGCCTGCCAAGCCCAAGGAATCAGAGGAGCTGTAGCTGCTTCCCCTCCGGCTCATCTCGCCTCCCTCTTCCACTCCTCCAGGCAGGTCTCCGCTGGCTGGGCCGGGCCTGGCTGCTCCCTGCCGCCTCGCTGCTCTGCAGGCTGCCTGGGGAAGCTTGTGGCTCCAAAGCAGCATGTGCCCAAGGGTCCCCTAGCAGACAGAAGCATGGTGCTGCTGCCCAGCTGGAGGCAGGGCCCGGCGGGAGGCTCTGCCCAGCCCTGCTGACCTTTGCTGTGCTTGGCAGCCGCTGCCGACCTCACTGGTTACTAACTGCCCACACCGGGGGGCGCCTGGACCCCGAGGGGTCCAGCACCTGGGAGAGAGACTGGAGGAGCACCACTGAAGGAAGGCACATTTGACATAGATCAAACTGGTGGTCCAGCCCAGCCCAGGCCTCAGCAATGGCTGTGGTGTTGCTCAGCATGCACACTGCCTGCTGCACCTTGGCCAGGTCACCCCCAGGAGCCACTCTGGGTGCCCGGTAGCTGATGCCAACCTATGGGAGAAACAAGAGACCATGAGTTTGCTTGGCACAAGCACTCAGGGATGGGTGGTTGGCACTGATCCACAGGGTCACTGACTGCACTGGGTTGGAAGGGACCCTCCAAGGGCATCTTGTCCAAGCCCCTTCCGGGCAGCAGGGACTCCTCCAACTAGAGCAGGCTGCTCAGGGACACATCCAGGCTGATCTTGGATGTCTCCAGGGATGGGACCTCAACCACATCCCTGGGCAACCTCAGCCACTGAGATGGCTCCTGAGAAGTGGCAGATCAGACACTGCCCTGTGGCTTTTGTAGAACCACAGAATCCTTTTGATTGGAAAAGACCTTTAAGGTCAGCAGCTCCAACCATGAATCCAGTGCCACCAGGTCACCACTAAACCATGTCCTTCAGCACCAGCCATCTTCACCCTGGCCATGGCTTTGGGGTGGCTTATCAGTGCCATGTTAGCCAGCAGCCCCTTCCCCTTGCCCAGCCCTGGCAGAGGTGTGTAGTGCCAGGTGCTCATTCTGGAATTCTCTTTTAGCTGGACTTGGTTCCATGAGAATCTGGCACCCAGCCCTAAGATCATCCACAGCCAGGGTGAGCAGGACAGCATGTTTCTGTGAAATGAAAGGTCCACATTTTAGGCAGGAAGGTGGTGTTTTGAAGACACACTAGTGGGCAGCCCTCAGCAAGGCTCCTTGGTCGCTGAAGCAAGGAGGACAACTCCCTCCCTTGTTTTAAGCAGAGAGATTTGAGTCTGAGTTTGCAGACTGCAGCATCCCCTCTGCCTCCTGCACTCAGGGTACCACACACAGAGTCCCCTGGTTGGGAAAGAGCTGCAGACCCAACGTCTGTGCACAGCTGGCAGGCCATGGCCCTAAGCTCTGAACAGTTTCTAAACACCAAGGGAGGTTGTGGATGCTCCCTCCCTGGCAATGTTCATGGCCAGGTTCTAGTGGGAGGTGTCCCTGCCTATGGCAGGGGGTTGGAACTGCATGAGCTTTGAGGTCTCTTCCAACCTAAACCATTCTGTGATTCCAGGGATGGGGACTGCAGCACTGCCCTGGGCAGCCTGTGCCAGTGCTCCATGACCCTTCTGCTGAAGGAATTTTCCTAATGTCCAACCTGAGCCTCCCCTGGTGCAGCTTGAGGCCATTTCCTCTCATCCCATCACTTGCTACCTGGGAGAAGAGGCCAGGCCCCACCTCACTGCAACCTCCTGTCAGGGAGGGTTGCCTCCCCTCAGCCTCCTCTTCTCCACACTAAACACCCCCAGCTGCCTCAGCTGCCCCTCATGGCACCTGAGTACCAGACCCCTCACCAGCCTTGTTCCCCCTCTGGACCAGGCAGGGCTGGACCAGTTGTGCTTCCTCTCTTCATCTTCTGGTTTAGGTTGGGTGCAGAGCAGTTAATGTCTGAAATCCAAGGGGAAGCCTCCTCCAGCTCTGCTCTGGCACACCAGGCAGTTCAGCCACAATCCCTTCTGGCTCCTCCATTGGTTGAGTGCTAAGATAAAGCTGTAACTGCTGCTTTCTTGGGGCCCTCCCAGTCTTTTGCAGGTTAGTAGGGATAAGCAGGTCCCTTCAGACACAGCTATTTTGTTAGCAAAGGAAGCAGCACTGTGGTCTCCTGGGCTGGAAGTGGCAGCAAGGTACCAAAAAAAAAAAAAAAAATCTATTCTTAGCTGAGAAATTATAGCAAGGATGATTAACCTCAGGAACAAACTAACCAGGGGAATTGTGCAGGGCAGTTGTGGCTTCCCCCTGCTGCCAGGGGTCTGGGGTGGGGACCACACCTGTGGCAAGGGCTGAGGGAGGGAGTGCTTGGTGTTGTGTGATCTGGATTTGTGCAGGTGGTCAGGTTGAAGGAGCTCAACACCCTTCTGCTTTGAGCCTGCAGAGGTGTTCTGAGCCTGCCACTGCCTCAGGCCCTCTAAAGCAAGGAGCTGAAGTCATTCTTCCCACTGTGCTTTGAGATCTGAGAGGGGGAACTGAACAAAATGGTTTCCAGATTCAGAGTCACGGAAAGTGAGGGCTGGAAGAGACTTCACCCAGTGCAGTCCCTCTGTGAACTGAGATTCACCAACTTGAGGCTGCACAGGAGCACATCCAGGCAAGTTTGGAATCTCTCCAGAGGAGGCTCTGCAACCTCCCTGGGCAGCCTGCTCCAGGGCTGTGCCACCCTCACAGCAAAGAAGCTTCTCCTTAAGTTCAAGTGAACCCTCCTGTGCTCTAGTGTGTACCCACTGGCTCTTGGCCTCTTGCTGACCACCACTGGGAAGAACCCAGCCCCATCCTCATGGCCTCCACCTACATCACACTCTGTAGGTCACTCTCTTCTCCCAGTGTTGCTGCTTTCCCCCCCACTCACTCCCATCTGCTCTGCTCTGCTGTCCCTGACTGGGCCTTGGGTGGCTGATCCTGCCCAGACTGCTTGGGGGTTTGCATTCCACCGCTGGAGGCCAAGCTGTGGAGGAGCCACTTGGCAGCAAATTCTGCTGGGCTTCCCCAGCTCTCCCAGCAGGTGTGGCAGGGATGGGGATGGTGCTGGCACCTGCCAGCCTTGTCTCAGACATGCAGCTGTGCAGCCCTGTCACTGGTGGCAGCTCAGGCTCCCCAGGCTCCTGCAGCAGTGGTGCTGCTCAAAGACCCCAAATCCCTGTGGTTTCTGCAGTGCCACAGGGAGCACTCAGCCCTGCTGCTCAGTGTCACCATCCCCTGCCACATCCCTTCCTTCCCAAGGGGACATCTGTAAAGCTGCAGCTGTCCTGCCCCTGTGCCACCAGCCTGCCCCACGGGCAGCTGTTGCTTTACCTGCCTGGAGCTGCTTTGCTGCCAGGGGCCCTTGCCCTGGAATGGGTGGAATTTGGTAGGGTGGATGCATGCTCAGTGGTCAGAAAGCTGCTCTGGAAGCTGCTGCCTTGGGGCAGAGCTGGGAAGCTTTTCAGAAAGTGTTTGCTTTACCTCTGCCTTTGCTCCTTCCTCCCTAAATAAACCTCTCATGGAAGCCTGTGTGAGGCCATCAGCAGAGCTTCCAGCAGGCTGTGGGGCTGGGCTGGCTGCTCTCTGGTGTTGCTGCTGAGACCCTGTGACGTGACCTCTGCCAAAGCAAGGGGCAGAACTCTGTATCTGTGCCTTACAGCAGTGATGGACACATGCAAGGCTGCCAGGCCACCTCGGAGTGGTGTAGAGAGGACAGGGACTGGCCAGCTGCAGAGCTCAGCAGGTGGATGGCCTGTTCTGATGCACTGCACTAGAGGGCACCAGGACAGGTGTGCTGTGGAGCTCAGGAGTGCTGCAGAGGGAGACAGCAACGCTCTGCTGTTCTTTGGGCTCCTGAGCATTTGGGGGATGCCTCTCATGTGGCCATCAGGAACCACATCAGGAGTCATGGCTGCTGTCCTGGTGACAGCCCTGGCATGGAGATGTGGCTGTCACACCACCATGGGCTCCACTGAGATGCTTTTAAGCATCACAAGCTGAAGCTCTGCCCAGCCTGTCACAGTTTTACCCTCCCCTACATCCCAGCAGCCTTTCCCCTTCCTCTGTCTCATGGAACCTCCTGTCTTGAGCACCCAACCCCAGCATGGACAGGACTGGACAGGCTGGGGCCAGGCATGGCTTGGCCTGGCTGTGCCAGGTGGGAGCTGATGTCTGCCATTCCGTGGATGTGGCTGTGGAGGGGCTGCAGAGGAGAGGAGCAGGCAGGAGGTTGTGGTCAGAGCTGAAACTCCAGCTTGGGAGGAAGGAGAAAGTTTAAGAGGGATTTTGATTGGGAGCCAATTCCTCCAAGATCCACCTTGGCAGGGCGAAGGCTGAGCTCATACCAGTGCCCTTCCTGCCTCTACCCTGGCATGTCCCAGAGGCTCTGGGGCTGGTGGCCCTCAGGGCTGATGGCTCCTGTGGTGTGGGTTACACCTTCTGTGTCACACCCTGGGACAGGAGCCTGAGGTCTCCTTCCAGTCCCCAGATGACTGGGGACAGTCCACTGAAGGTCCTTGCCTGCAGGGTGTGAAGCGAGGGGAGGTCAGGAGAAATGAGAGTGCTGCAGAGGTGCTGTGGAGGCTCCTCCACCTCCAACCAGGAGCTCTGCTCTGTGTGCAGACCCTTGGCTGAGCTCCAGCACTCAGAGCTGAGCACCAAGGAGGTATCTCCAGTGTCAGGATACTCTACCATGCTCTGGCCACGATGTGAGCATTTGCATTAAATCTCTTTGAGGTCCTGAAGAGGTCTGGGGTTATTCTAAAGAGATTTAGCAAACCAGGCCAGTGCTGAGTTACAATTTGTTTTCCCCTCTAGTCCTGGCAAAAATGGAACAAACACATCAGGAAAAAAAAAAAAAAAAGCAGCTTTGTAGCTTTGTGCTGAGCCCTGCAAAGCCTCTGGGAGCAGGTTTGTGATGAAACAGCTCCAAATGGTTTCTGCCCTCCCAGCCTGGTCCTGACGCTGTGCTGGGGCCATGGCACCACTTCTCACCATGGCATTTTCAGCTCTGGGGGCTCCCTGGCTCTTTGCTGTGCTCAGGTCCCCTCTTCTCACCATGGCATTTTCAGCTCTGGGGGCTCCCTGGCTCTTTGCTGTGCTCAGGTCCCCTCTCAACCTCTCCACAGTTTGTCAAGGTGCTGGAGATGCCAGGGCAGAGCTGGCTGGCATTAACCCTGCACGGGGAGGAGGGTTTACAGGAAGCTCTGCACGCTGCTCAGGGGTGCTGAGAAGGACACAAGCCAAGCACCCAGCTGCTGCCCTGGTGCCACCTCCCTGTAGCTGCTGCTGAGCCGCAGGGCTCAGCCCAGCCTCAGCACCCAGCTGTGACCCTCCCTTGTCTGTGTCTCTCTGCAGATTTTGACAGAGCTGAAGTCAGACAACCAAAGGCTGAAGGACGAGAACGGAGCCCTCATTCGTGTCATCAGCAAACTCTCCAAATAGGGATCCTGAGCAAAGGCAGGACCAGGAGGGGTGCCCTACACCAGCTGCCAACCCTGCCACCCAGCCCTCCCCACGCTGCCCTCCTGCCCAGTACAGCAAGTGTCTCAGCTGTGGGATCAACCTGTCACACCTCCTGGCCCAGCCTGCTGCTGTACATTCCCTTCCTGCCCACAGCTCCCCACCACACCTCTGCCAGGCTGCTGTTTGGAGTTGGAGGTGGTGTCTTGGACACTGGTCAAGGGAGAAGAGAAATGTGAGGGCTGGGAGAAATGTGAGCTGCCAAAACCTCTTCTTCCACAGGCCCAGTGTGTGGTGGTGGCCCCTGGTCTGGAGTAGGTGACTTCTGCTTGGACAAGTGACACCTAAAGAACTGATCCAGCACAGCCAAGCCCTTCACAGGTGGGAGATGTGGACCTGGGCTGGGGCTCTGAGGATGCACAGCAACCCCCTCCACCCAGATCTGGGTCAGAAAGTGATGCTGTGAAAGCCACCAGGGCTGATGGCTGTAGCAGGCTGACAACAGCTGCTTTGCACAGAGACCTTCTCCTTCCACCCCAGCAGACCAAGTCTTGTCTTGTTCCTGTTCAGTAGCACCAGCTCTGACTCTCAGCACCAGATCCCTCATCCCTCCCCTGCCTTTCCTTCACAGCCTGGCTGACTTAGTGTCAGGCTGGGTCCTTCCAGGGCTCCTGGCTCTGCTCACTGCACCTGGGCTCTTGCTGCTGGGGACAGGATGTATCACAGATACTTGCCAAGCTTCCTGAAGGACAGGCTTGAAGCCCTGGAGATGCTCTGCTGTTCACACATGTCTGTCAATGTGAATCACCTTGTAGAGTCTGTGCCCACACCAGAAAGCAGCCTCCCTGTCCCACAGCAGGGACATTTTCCTGCCATCTTCACGAGGGCAGAAAATCGTGGAGGGGCTGGGCTGGGCTTCCAGGCACCTGGCTTTGGTTTGCAGCAGGAGGCTGAGCAGGTGAAGGCAGTGCTGGGTGGTTTGCAGAGAAAGGGAATAGCAGAGGCCACCTGCCTGTGGGTGTGGAACCTTGGCAGAGCACAAAGTGGTGATCATTGTCCTGCAGCAGGCCTTGGAAAGGTGTGGGGGTGTTGGTGTCAGAGGGACAAGGAGCTGCCCTCGGGGCACTGGTAGGTGGTGGGGATGAAAGTCTTTCAGTGTCAAAAGCTTGCAATAAGCCTTGGCCTTGAAGGAAACCTCAAAACCCCTCTTTGATGTTGTGCATACTGAGAACAGTTTGGGACTGGTCTGTGGGCATTGGGCTGTGTGCTGTGAGTGGTGAGAGCAGCAGCAACCTGCTGCCAGATCTGTTCAGCTGCCCCTTCACAGACTTCTCTCAAACGATTCTTTCCCTCTCAGAGACTTCTTGCTGTACCCAAACCACTTCCCATCTCCATCCCTGATAACTCCTTTCATTTCCCTTGTCCTTTGCTTTCCCTGCTCTGCCTGGCTGAGAG
>VWZE01000288.1:60530-78993 GCA_013396675.1 Eubucco bourcierii | reverse complement strand
ATGGACCCAAAACCAGTCTGTGTCCACAGCTGAGTCTTGCCAGAGCCCCTGGCCAAGGGCCATCAGCTGCCTCCAGCTCCCCTTTAACCAAAAGCACGCCAAGATTTCTTCTCCCTCTGGCTGCCCAGACGGGGCAGGACCTCGCTGTCTCGCACTGACACATCCCTTAGGGAAAGGGACTGGTTAAAGTTGGAGGTGGCACTGTGGGACCAGTCACTCAATGACCCACAAAGTCCCTGCAGCCTGGCATGGCCCTGGTGACACCTTCAGCTGGCCCCACCAAGATGAGCTCCAGAAGCCAGGCTGGGCACCATGGCACAGGCCAAGTTCAGCTGAGGTGGTGGTGGAAGTGGTCGTTGGTTGTCTTCAATCCAACCTCCCCCACCACCTTGGCTAACTAAGCCTCAAGAACAGAGACATCCCTCCCTGGCAACCTGCTCCAGGGTTGAGTGTCCCTCCAGGGGAAGGGACTCATTCTTGTGTCAAACCTGAAGCCCCTGAGCTGTGGCTGCCACCACATTTCCCATCACCACTTCCAGTTGGGGCTGAGATGCCCTTTGGGAAGTGGGGGCTGCAAGGAGCTGCCAGAGCATCCACTGGAGGATCCAACAGAGCTGCCAGAGGATCCAACAGAGGATTCAGTAAAGGATCCAACAGAGTTGCCAAAGCACCCAGCAGAGCGAACTCAGTTTTGGCACTTTGCCCTTTGGCTTGGGGTGTCCTGCACCAAGATCCCAGCCTGGGTGTCAGACCCCAGAGCAGCATCCCCAGAGCCCAGGACAGCCCTGGCTGCAGCCCAGAGCTCTGCTCCTCCACGGGCAGCCCCCCGCCCCTTGCTGAAGATGTGGTACCTCCCACTGCTGAGCCGTACGGAGAGTGCCGGGAGCACAGGGCTGTTGTGGAGTCAGAGCTGTGCTGGAGACACCAGCTCGTGTCAGTGCTCCAGTACACTCTGGGCTGAGCTGGGGAGGGTTGCTGGACCCTTTCCCAGCTGCAGGGCATGACACTGGCTTTCCAGCTCTGGGGCTTGGTCCTGGCTTGTCCCACGGTGGGACAGCTGGACTGGAGAAGCTCTTTCCTGCTGTCAGGGACACGGATATGGCTTATACCCACAAGGGGAGCAGGACAGGGTGGGTTCGGGGGGACCAGCAGCTCGCAGGGGTCAGGGCCTTTGGTCCCGTGTTGGCTGTGAGCTTGCTCTCATCCTCCCCACCTGCATCACAGCAGTGGGATGAGGTGGTGGGGCTGGAGCTCCCCACAGCCCCCCCAACAGCCCTGAGGCTGTGCTGGGAGTGTCCATCACAGAATCCCAGAATGGTAGGGGCTGGAAGGGACCTCTGGAGATCGAGTCCAAGCTCTCAGCAGCACACATTCACCTAAATCACATTGCACAGAAACACACCCGTGGCACCCATGGCTGAGGCCTGGGGACACACACAGTGACCTTTGGAGAAGCACCTGGCACCGCTCTGAGGGGCTGCCTCTCTCACGTTTGGAGACCTCTCAGTATGAACCTGCCTTGTGGAAGCATCTTGAGCTGCAGCTTTGGACCAAGCCTGCTGAGGTACACTCACAAATCACCCAGCACTGTCCTCACACGGCCTCTGGGGAGGTGACATGGCAGAGATGGTGGTGGTGGTTCCTGCCGTGCTGCTGTCACATACACATCCCACACACTGTCTCTTCAGAGCAGACGCCCCCCAGGGTCTCAGATGGGCCCCACAGCTCCAATTGCAACACCGAGAGCTCACCACGCCAGCTGCAGTGGAACGCTGCAGTCCCTGCAAACATCTCCCAGAAGAACCTAAGCCTAGCAAGGGGCACTTGGCCATCCTCAGCCGAAACTCATGGCTCTGGCCTCCTCAGAGAGAAGGAGGCCGAGCAGCACAGGGAGGCGCTGGGTTTCCTGCAGAAGGTCTTCTCCAGCGTTTGCATTCCCGCGCAGCTGTCGGTGCCCCCGGCGAGCACAGTCGGTCTGGTCATCCCCGGCGCTCAGGCTCTGCTGTCGCCTCCGTGCTACATTCGACAGGTCCCCACATGAGCCCGGAGGAAGGAGGGCGGCGGCGATGCCGTGGGCTGGTGGCGCGGCCGCCGCGGGGGGGGTCCCGGACGTGCCGGCGGCTTTGCACCTGGCAGGGGGTGGCAGGGAGGCATTGGGACATGCAGCAGAAGGGAGCGATGCTGAGGAACGAAAAGAACCATCCGTGTCTGTAACCTCTTCCCCTGGAAGCTCTTGGCACTGCCCGGGAACCCTTCCACGGCCGTCGGAGGGGAGTTCGGCTGAAAAAAGGAACAAAAGAACCAAAACCGAAGGTGGTGGAGCTGAGGTATCGGCAGCCCTGGCGCTGCGCCTGTCCGCGGCCGTGCTCCCGGCGGCTTCTATTTGTTCTTGCCCAGAGCTGCGTCCACCTCCTCCTCCGGCTTCAGCGAGTGCCACTGGGCGATGGGCCGCCGGGGGTTGGCCAGCATGTCTGACCAGTGCCGCAGCTCCGTGCCCGTCGAGTTGAAGCCCGTGAAGATCTTGCCGATGGCTTCGTTCTTCCCCAGCTTGTCGTAGTCCAGCACCGTGATGACCACTTGCACTTTCTGCGGGAGGAAACCTTCTTCAGAGGGGCAGAAAGCCGCAGAGGCTCTGAGCGCTCCGCGGCCTCAGGCTGACTCAGCTGCGCACCCCCCGGGATGCCCCCCGGGGCCCTTTCTGGGGCAGGGTCTCCTCCCTGCCCACGGCTTCCTCCACCTCCTTCCCCAGGGAGCCCAAAGCTGCAAAGCCATGGGGAGGGCCTAGCCCACCCTGGGAAAGTTCCCCCAGGGGTGGTGTGGGGCTGGGGAAGAGCTGCAGGATGCAGGGCTCGATGGGGCTGGGCTGGGGCAAGTGGCTCGATGTGCAGGGGCAGGGGCAGTGGCAGGGGCAGGAGGGCAGAAGGCCCCTGCCAATAGTCCAAAAGGCTCCTAGGACTCAGTGCAGGCTGCTATGGTCACTACAGGACCAGCATCAGAGGAAAGCCTCACTCCAGTCATGGTCTGGGTCGGGTTATGTCTCCCATGGGTGCTGCCCAGCCTCCTGCCTCTGCCTCTGCACCTGCTGCCCTCAGAATCAGCCCAGGCCTGGGGTGGGACTGAAAGTATTTGATGGATGATGAGATCAGCAGGTCCTGCCAAGACAGGAGCCTCTCAGGCTGCTGGGAAGGCTGGGACAAGGCCTTGGGTAGCTGCAGGACTTCTCCCATCATCCCTGCCCTGCCTGCCTCCCGAGGAAGTCATCAGACAAACCTGGATCTGCTCAAAGGGGATCTCGAAGCTGAAGGACTCATTGAAGTAGGGGTTTAGGGTCTTCTTCTTGACTGTGGTCTTCTTCTTCTTTAACCTCTTGCCATTCTGCAGCAGGTGGATCTTCACATAGGGATCTGAGGGTGCAGGAGGGTGCATCAATCAGGGCTGAAATACCCAGGGGCCACCATCAGCCTGGCCCCAGGCGAAATCTCAGCCCAGAATGAGGTGCACCATGGGGTAAAAAGATCTCCATGAGTAATGGTCCTCTGAGGTTTGTGGGCAGAAGCCAAAGCCAAATTATTTAGGATGGAGAGGGTTTGGGAGCAACCGGTGAAGGGATGAAGCTCTCCTGTTGATCCAGTTGCAGGAGGGCTGGGGACATGAGTGACATGAGTCACTCTTGGGTTTGGAGCAGAACACCTCAGAAATAAAGCTGAACCCTTCCAGCTTTGCAGGTTCTTCTCCTGCTTCAGGCAGGTATGGAGAGACCTGAGGACCCCTGGGCAGAGAGCTCAGCCCTGCAGTGGAGCTGGGAACACTCTCCTAGCACTAACTTGCTGTCAGCTGAGGTCCTGGGGCCCAAGGCAGGGCGGAGCAGGACCAGGAGCAAATGCAGAGGAGCATTTTCACCACTCAAATTCTGCAATGTCCTGGCCCTGGACACAGTGATGGAGCAAATCTGATATGTCCTTCCCAAAGGCCAGGGAGCTCATCCCGTCCCCATCTCTCCTCATTCCCACAACCAGACCTTGGGCTGCTGCTGGGGCAGGAGCTCCCAGGCACTGGAGAGAGTCCTTACCCAAGCCCTGCCAGATGGCCTCAGTGTCCTTCCCCAACTTAGGATGCTGAGAGTCCCCACTGCAGGGTGGGAGGAGGATGTCCACGAGCCAACACCCACCTGAGAGACCCCCAACATCCATCTTCTTCAGGTTCTTGGCCTCCAGGATGCAGACAGTGAGCTTCCCAGCCGTGGGCACATACCGCAGGGAGATGCAGATGTCTCCCAGCTTCTCTGGCTGCCAAGCAGAGCAGGGACCAGATGTCAAAACCTTGCCAGTGCATCCTAGCACAGTGCTGGAATGTGGTCCTGCATGCAGGGCCCCCAAGCCCTCCTCAGCCTTCAGGGGGGGCACAAGCTGGTACCAGCACAAGGGTTTGATTGCTGGGGTGTGGGGCAGGCCAGTCCCAGCGCAGCACTCAAGAGGTTCAGGCTGATTCATTTTGTTCTGGAAAGGTTTTTGACTGGGGGTAAACCAGGGGCAGACCCTGCCCAGTGCCCGTGGCCAGGGCAGCATGGTGTTCACATGAGACCCCCCCCAAAGCAGTGTCCATGCTGAGCCCAGAAAGCAAAGCTCACCCCATAGCCACCACACATCCCAGGCCCTCTGGCCAAGGCTTTCAGCTGGATGCAGGCCCCATGTCAGTCCTGCTCTCACCTCCTCCTTCTCCCCACTCTGCAGGTCCCTCCACTCCTCGATGGGCTGGCCCAGGTCCACTGTGTTCATGGGCACCTTCACCTCGCCGATGATGTCGTGCTTGGAGAAGCGGTCGAAGTCGTAGATGGCCATCACCAGAGTCTTCCCCCCCAGCTCCTGGTAAGGAACCTGACAGAGGAGGCCACCAACAGGGTTGGCAATGGGCTCAGAGGAGCCCGAGCCAGGAACAGTCGCTCCCAGCAGTGGGAGGCACAGTCAGGGACGAGGATGGGAGTGGGACACCAGGTCCCACGCTGTGGGAGCTCACCTTGAAGGTGAAGGTCTCATTGAAGGCAGGGTTGAGAGTCTTCTTCTGCACTTTGGTCTCATACTTTTTCTTCTTGTCAGGAAGCAGGAACACCTTGACATAAGGGTCTGAGGTGCCACCCATGTCCAAAGCTGGCAGCTCAGCAGCTTGGAGAATCCCTACTGTCAGCTACAGGGGTGAGAGGGAGACTTCAGTGAGACAGCCCAGCCATGAGCTGCAGATGCCAAGGGCTTATCACCAGCCCAGTGTGGGCTGTGGCACTGCACCCAGCTCCCTCCTGTGCCCCCCAGGTCCAACAGGAGAATTCTCCCCTCAGACACCCTCCCTGGGCCAGATCCACTGCCCACCTCCCCCGCAGACCCCAGCCCCTCCATCACCTGGTTTGCCTGGAAATCGTAGTCCAGAGAGAACTGCAACTTGCCCAGGTTCTCAGGCTCCTTCTCCTCCTCCTCTCCTTCCCCCTCTGTCAGACCTGTCTCTGCATCATCATCATCCTGTGGGTCCTGCAACAGCAGCCAAGGGGCCTCAGCTCAGCAGCAGAGTCACAGAGTCCCTGTCCCCACACTGCTGGGGACCTCCAGCACCCTGACCCTGCAGGCATCTCAACACCCAGGTTCTGTTCATCAGGGGAAAGGAGACCCTGGTGCTGGGGACAGAGCACTGGCAGGGCAGCCCTGGGGTGGCACCAGCTCTGCCCATAGCCACACAGCTGCCAGAGGGGCCCTGGTTGTGCTGGTCCAGCTGAGATGATGTGGTGGGGGCTGCCATGGGGTGCCAGGACATGAGGCCATGACCAGTGCAGGGAGGTTTGATACTTGTGGCCTGTGGCTGCGTGCAAAGGGGGCAGGGATCTTCAGCTCCCCAGGCCATGATTGGTGAGCACCACAGCTGGTGCTAAGGGCTCAGCAGGGCCAGCTCCAGGCTTAGCAGCTTAGGACCAGAGACATGGCCCAACCCTCCTAAGGCAAAGGCAGCCCTCTCCCTGCCTCTCCAAGCCATGGTCCATGGGGGGTGAGCCCCAGCTCCTTATCACCTCTCTGACCTCCCCCATCCCAATCTGGGAGCAGTTGTTGGGGAATGAGGCTCATGGTGGCACCTACCATGGAGGGTTTCCCAGGATGGAGAGGGACCAGGCAGGCAGAGCAGCAGTGAGGGAGAGCAAGAGCAGAAGAGGGAAGAGAGGAATGTTACAGAGCAGCCACCAGGGCACCCTGGCAGGGTGGGCAGCTGGGCTTTGTATAGCCTGAGGAGCCCTGGGGCCTCCCTCACTGGGCAATCCCAACCCACATCTCCCACCACCACAGGCTCCTGCAGATGGGCTGGTATGATGGACCAGCTCCCCTCTGTGCCCAGCTCCCCTCTCTGCCCAGTTGCCCAGCCCTGCCTTTGTGCCCATGGTGCCCAAGTGGCTCTGAAGAGCAGGAGTGAACCCCCAAAGGTCTCCCACCCCCATCCAGATGACCCTGGGTCATGGCCACTGAGTTGGCTCTGGTGACCCCAAGCCTGCTGGTAGCAAAGCCTGGCCCCCCAGGATGGGGAGGTGGCCCCAGCTCTGTGCCATGCACCAGCACCTGCCTCTTGAGCTCTGGTTTTTTGGGGCTCCCAGGCTGGTGGCCATTCTGGCCTGTTGTCCTCTCTTGGCTACAAGCACAGCTCAGCAGGATGAGGGCAGCTGAGGCAGGTTTGGAGCCAGAAAGGACTAAAGAAGCATTGGCTGGTGCAGGTGAACCATTGGCAGGTCCAGCTCAGTTTGAGCCACTGGGCACTGGAAAAGGCCAATGTCACTATCTCAGCTCCAGGTTCATGTCTGCACTGTCCCATCCTGAGCTCCTGGTGGCTCTATCTTACTCTGCTGTACCTTGGCACAGGTCACAGCTCAGCCAGAGGCACCTTCCCATGCCACCAAGGCCGAGCAGTGGGCATCACCTGGTTGCCTGACTTCATGTCCTTCATGTTCATGGCATTCTTCATGCCTTTGCCCTTCTCCTTCTTGTTCTTCTTCTTCTTGCAGCAGCACTTCTTGCAGATGCAGAAGCAGCAGGTGAGGATGAGGAGCCCAGCGACCACCGCGATGGCGATGAGGGCCCAGGGTGGCACTGCGGGCAGAAGGCAGTGCCCTGGTCAGCCCCACAGCTCCCTCCAGCCCCACAGCTTGAGCTGGGACCAGAGCAGTGCTGGTGCTGTGAGGATGGTGACAGCCAGGAAAGGAAGCAGCTACTCACAGGGGATCTTGTTCAGCTCGTTCATGAACTTGTCCCTCAGCTTGGTGAACATGTCCTCCTTGCTCTCCCCTGCCCCTCCAGCCTCCGTGGAGTTCTCCATCGTGGCCATGGGCACCGTGGTGCCCGTGGCCTCTGGGGCCATCATGGATGCTTGCTTGAAGGTCATGGTGAGCCAGGGGGCCCCTGAAACCAACAGCACCTTGGTGGTCACACAGGTCGCCGCTGTTCCCGCTCCCCTCCGTGCCCAGGCAGCCTTCTGCCCTGAGGACAAGACCTGCACTGGTGATACCTAGCTGGGAGGGGTGGTTGGCATCCCCTGGGCTGTGCTGCCATTCAGTGAGACCTGGGCAGGCTGGAGAGCTGGGGAGAGGTCAAGCAGGGCAGGTGTGGGGCTGTGCACCTGAAAAGGAAGCACCTCCTACACCAGCACGGGTGAGAGGGTCCTGCTGCACAGCAGCTCCCAGGAGAGGGACTGCAGAGTGCTGGGGGACAAGTTGCCAACGAGCCAGCAATGTGCCCTTGTGAGTCAATGGTGTCCTGGGCTGCACTCAGCAGCTTCAGGGAGGTTCTTCTTCCCATCAGCTCTGCCATGGTGAGGCCACAACTGGAGCTCTGGATCCAGTTCTGGGCTCTCCAGCTCAGGAGAAACAGGAGAGAGTCCAGCAGAGGCTCCAAAGCTGCCAAGGGACCTGGAGCAGCTCTGTGAGGAGTGAAGGGTGAGAGCCCTGAGGCTCAGCCTGGGGAAGAGCAGCCCCAGAGGGCATATGAGCAATGCCCAGCAAGAGCTAAAGGGTTGGGGGCAGGAGGCTGGGTCCAGGCTCCTGTCAGTGGTGCCCAGGGGCAGGACAAGGGGCAGTGGGCACAAACTGGAACCCAGGAGGTTCCACCTGAGCAGGAGGAGAAACTTGTTTGGTGTGAGGGTGCTGGAGGCCTGGAGCAGGCTGCCCAGAGAGGTTGTGGAATCTCCTTCTGTGGAGAGCTTCCATCACCCTCTGGCCATTGTGACCCTGGGCAAGCTGCTGTGGGCGCCCTGCTGGGGCAAGGGTTGCACTGAATGATCTCCAAAGGTCCTTCCAACCACACCATGCTGCCATTCCATGACTGGCAGCAGGGCTACAGCAGAGTTGTTACAGGGGCAGAGACCCAACGTTTGTGAGAGGCCAGGTGCCAGAATTCCCTCACAAGCAATGGAAAGCTCAGCTGATCCCTGTTTTCCTGGCCCTTGACATCCCCAAAGCCATCAGGACCATCACCCAGGGTTGTGCTAGTGCTGGTGCCAGCTCAGAGGCTCCTGGGGACATCAGGAACATCCCTAGGAGAGAGATTCACCCATCGAGGCCCTGTGAGGTGAGAGGAGATTGAGATGTTTGCATCTCCAGGAGAGAGGAGTGGGTTCAGCTCAGACAAAGGAGAGGGAGATGTTTGCATCTCCAGGAGAGAGGAGTGGGTTCAGCTCAGACAAAGGAGAGGGAGATGTTTCCATCTCCAGGAGAGAGGAGTGGGTTCAGCTCAGACAAAGGAGAGGGAGATGTTTGTATCTCCATGAGAGAGGAGTGGGTTCAGCTCAGACAAAGAAGAGGGAGATGTTTGTATCTCCATGAGAGAGGAGTGGGTTCAGCTCAGACAAAGAAGAGGGAGATGTTTGCATCTCCAGGAGAGAGGAGTGGGTTCAGCTCAGACAAAGGAGAGGGAGATGTTTGCATCTCCAGGAGAGAGGAGTGGGTTCAGCTCAGACAAAGGAGAGGGAGATGTTTGCATCTCCAGGAGAGAGGAGTGGGTTCAGCTCAGACAAAGGAGAGGGAGATGTTTGCATCTCCAGGAGAGAGGAGTGGGTTCAGCTCAGACACAGCAGCCCTGCTGCCTCCTGCTCTTCTCAGGCAGGACCCAGCCATAGGGCACCTGCAGACCCAACACATGGCAGAAGCCAAACTTTGCTGGTGTGGGACCCTCAGAACTTGCTCCCAGCCCTCAGAGAGCTCCCAAGGATGGAAGCAGCACATTGCCCTTCCACCTGCTATTGCAGGACACACTCTGAGGATGGCTGGAAGCAGGGAAGAGGCTCTGCACGGCCCAGAGTTCATGTCAAAAGGCAAAGCCTTTCACCATGTCACAGGCACCAGGTCCTGGGTGGCTTCAGGCTCCTGTCTGCCTCCCAGCCCACAGAGCTCAGCATCCTCTGCCAGCCCAGCTCCCTGGCACAGCCCAAGGAAGGTGCTCAGTTCACTGCAGTGTGCTCAGCACCCCCTCCCCAGCCAGGAGTGTCTGAGGCAGCTTGCAGGGATGGGGACACCCAGGTCCTTGGGCTTGCAAATGTGACACTCACTCCTGCAAGAAAACCTGGTACAAAAGGCCTCCACCACCCAGCCCTGGACCCAAAATACCTCCATGAACCAGCTCCAGACTCAAGGCAGCTCCACGAACCAGCTCCAGACCCAAGGTGCCTCCACAAAACAGCTCCAGACCCAAAGCACCTCCAGGAACCAGCTCCAGACCCAAAGCACCTCCAGGAACCAGCTCCAGACCCAAAGCACCTCCATGAGCCAACTCCAGACCCAAAGCACCTCCATGAACCAACTCCAGACCCAAAGCACCTCCAGGAACCAGCTCCAGAGCCAAAGCACCTCCAGGAACCAGCTCCAGACCCAAAGCACCTCCAGGAACCAACTCCAGACCCAAAGCACCTCCAGGAACCAACTCCAGACCCAAAGCACCTCCATGAACCAACTCCAGACCCAAAGCACCTCCAGGAACCAACTCTAGACCCAAAATGTCTCCATGAACCAACTCTAGACCCAAACTGCCTCCATGAACCAGCTCCAGAGCCAAAGCACCTCCAGGAACCAGTTCCAGAGCCAAAGCACCTCCATGAACCAGTTCCAGACCCAAGGCAGCTCCACGAACCAGCTCCAGACCCAAGGTGCCTCCACAAAACAGCTCCAGACCCAAAGCACCTCCAGGAACCAGCTCCAGAGCCAAACCGCCTCCAGGAACCAGCTCCAGAGCCAAACCGCCTCCAGGAACCAGCTCCAGAGCCAAACCGCCTCCAGGAACCAGCTCCAGAGCCAAACCGCCTCCAGGAACCAGCTCCAGAGCCAAACCGCCTCCAGGAACCAGCTCCAGAGCCAAACCGCCTCCAGGAACCAGCTCCAGAGCCAAACCGCCTCCAGGAACCAGCTCCAGAGCCAAACCGCCTCCAGGAACCAGCTCCAGAGCCAAACCGCCTCCAGGAACCAGCTCCAGAGCCAAACCGCCTCCAGGAACCAGCTCCAGAGCCAAACCGCCTCCAGGAACCAGCTCCAGAGCCAAACCGCCTCCAGGAACCAGCTCCAGAGCCAAACCGCCTCCAGGAACCAGCTCCAGAGCCAAACCGCCTCCAGGAACCAGCTCCAGAGCCAAACCGCCTCCAGGAACCAGCTCCAGAGCCAAACCGCCTCCAGGAACCAGCTCCAGAGCCAAACCGCCTCCAGGAACCAGCTCCAGAGCCAAACCGCCTCCAGGAACCAGCTCCAGAGCCAAACCGCCTCCAGGAACCAGCTCCAGAGCCAAACCGCCTCCAGGAACCAGCTCCAGAGCCAAACCGCCTCCAGGAACCAGCTCCAGAGCCAAACCGCCTCCAGGAACCAGCTCCAGAGCCAAACCGCCTCCAGGAACCAGCTCCAGAGCCAAACCGCCTCCAGGAACCAGCTCCAGAGCCAAACCGCCTCCAGGAACCAGCTCCAGAGCCAAACCGCCTCCAGGAACCAGCTCCAGAGCCAAACCGCCTCCAGGAACCAGCTCCAGAGCCAAACCGCCTCCAGGAACCAGCTCCAGAGCCAAACCGCCTCCAGGAACCAGCTCCAGAGCCAAACCGCCTCCAGGAACCAGCTCCAGAGCCAAACCGCCTCCAGGAACCAGCTCCAGAGCCAAACCGCCTCCAGGAACCAGCTCCAGAGCCAAACCGCCTCCAGGAACCAGCTCCAGAGCCAAACCGCCTCCAGGAACCAGCTCCAGAGCCAAACCGCCTCCAGGAACCAGCTCCAGAGCCAAACCGCCTCCAGGAACCAGCTCCAGAGCCAAACCGCCTCCAGGAACCAGCTCCAGAGCCAAACCGCCTCCAGGAACCAGCTCCAGAGCCAAACCGCCTCCAGGAACCAGCTCCAGAGCCAAACCGCCTCCAGGAACCAGCTCCAGAGCCAAACCGCCTCCAGGAACCAGCTCCAGAGCCAAACCGCCTCCAGGAACCAGCTCCAGAGCCAAACCGCCTCCAGGAACCAGCTCCAGAGCCAAACCGCCTCCAGGAACCAGCTCCAGAGCCAAACCGCCTCCAGGAACCAGCTCCAGAGCCAAACCGCCTCCAGGAACCAGCTCCAGAGCCAAACCGCCTCCAGGAACCAGCTCCAGAGCCAAACCGCCTCCAGGAACCAGCTCCAGAGCCAAACCGCCTCCAGGAACCAGCTCCAGAGCCAAACCGCCTCCAGGAACCAGCTCCAGAGCCAAACCGCCTCCAGGAACCAGCTCCAGAGCCAAACCGCCTCCAGGAACCAGCTCCAGAGCCAAACCGCCTCCAGGAACCAGCTCCAGAGCCAAACCGCCTCCAGGAACCAGCTCCAGAGCCAAACCGCCTCCAGGAACCAGCTCCAGAGCCAAACCGCCTCCAGGAACCAGCTCCAGAGCCAAACCGCCTCCAGGAACCAGCTCCAGAGCCAAACCGCCTCCAGGAACCAGCTCCAGAGCCAAACCGCCTCCAGGAACCAGCTCCAGAGCCAAACCGCCTCCAGGAACCAGCTCCAGAGCCAAAGCACCTCCAGGAACCAGTTCCAGAGCCAAAGCACCTCCATGAACCAGCTCCAGACCCAAAACACCTCCATGAACCTACTCTAGACCCAAACTGTCTCCATGAACCAACTCCAGGCCCAAAACACCTCCATGAGCCAACTCTAGACCCAAAATGCCTCCATGAACCAACTCTAGACCCAAAGCGCCTCCATGAACCAGCTCCAGAGCCAAAGCACCTCCAGGAACCAGCTCCAGAGCCAAAGCACCTCCAGGAACCAGTTCCAGAGCCAAAGCACCTCCATGAACCAGCTCCAGACCCAAAACACCTCCATGAACCTACTCTAGACCCAAACTGTCTCCATGAACCAACTCCAGGCCCAAAACACCTCCATGAGCCAACTCTAGACCCAAAATGCCTCCATGAACCAACTCTAGACCCAAAGCACCTCCATGAACCAGCTCCAGACCCAAAGCACCTCCAGGAACCAGCTCCAGACCCAAAGCACCTCCATGAGCCAACTCCAGACCCAAAGCACCTCCATGAACCAGCTCCAGACCCAAAGCACCTCCATGAACCAGCTCCAGAGCCAAAGCACCTCCAGGAACCAGCTCCAGACCCAAAGCACCTCCAGGAACCAACTCCAGACCCAAAGCACCTCCAGGAACCAGCTCCAGACCCAAAGCACCTCCATGAGCCAACTCCAGACCCAAAGCACCTCCAGGAACCAGCTCCAGACCCAAAGCACCTCCATGAACCAGCTCCAGAGCCAAAGCACCTCCAGGAACCAGCTCCAGAGCCAAAGCACCTGCATGAAGCAGCTCCAGAGCCAGGGTGTGTCTGTGGCCCAGCTCTGGAGCCAAAGCATCTCTCTAGCCCCAGGCCAAGGCAGGCTTACAAAGGGAAGTTCAGAGCAAGGCAGCAGCCAAGGGAATTAACTTTGCCCAAGGGGTTAGGGAGAATTAAGGTTCTGCAGGGGGAGAAGCTAAGAGGTGACCACATTTAGAGAGAACCTTGGAAAGAGGTTCTGGGGGCATGTGAGCTCTGCCATGGGGGAAACCCCTTCCCTTCTTACTCCAGCATCATGCCCTGGGCTCAGCTGCTCCTCTATCAAAGCAAAGCAGAGTTCTTGCCCCAAAAAGCTGTCCAGAAGGACCTGAATGTTCCTGTCCCATAATGGCACTGCCACACCCCAGCAGCTGAGCCTCAGGTGATCTCAGTGTCCAGCCCCACACCTGGACACCTTCCTCCTGTGACACTGTTCCTGGGAGTGCTGGGGGACTGGGAGGACCCCACGTGGGGCAGAGGCAGCCCTTCACACCACAGGATGGAGTGATGTCAGGACTCCCACCCTGACAAGGTCCCTGCCACAAGCTTTGGGGTGGTGAACCCCAGTAGACACCAGGGTTGAGGTTCCCTGAGCTGCCAGCAGCATCTGATTGACTCAAAAATTCAGCTGGTGGGGGAGAGGTCTCCAGCCCCACACTGCACCCCCTGTTGCTCTGCTCCTGGGAGCCAAGCAGGGCTGCAGGGTGATCCATTGCCACAGCCTCCCAGCACCATGGACCAGCCAGGAGCTTGGGGTTCATCCTTCAGCCCTTGCCACAGCAACATCTGTGGTGGGACCACAGAAGTGCTGGGCACACCAAACAGCTTCCATCAGCACTGCTGCTGGGAGCAGCAAGAGCCTCTGGGCAGAGGCCTGGGCAGGCTGGAGAAAGCCCTTTGCTGGCTCATGGGAGGGTTCTTCCTCTCCCCATGTACACCCCCATGAGTGGCAAGCTGGGTGACATCCCAAGCTGGGATTAAACCCTGGGATGGTCTTCTTTAGGGTCAGTCTCCTGGAGACAGAGGTGCTGGGAGCAGGTCCAGAGAAGGGCAACGAAGCTGGGAAAGAGTCTGGAGAAGAGGGCAGGGGAGGAGCAGCTGAGGGAGCTGGGGGTGTGCAGCCTGGAGAAGAGGAGGCTGAGGGCAGAGCTCATTGCTCTCTGCAGCTCCCTGAGAGGAGCCTGGAGCCAGGTGGGGGTTGGGCTCTGCTCCCAGCTAACGAGCAACAAGATGAGAGGATGAGAAGAAATGGCTTCAAGGTGCAAAAAGGTTTAGGTTGTACATGAGGAACAATTTTCCCCTTAAAAGGGTTGTCAAGGCCTGGCCCAGGCTGCCCAGGGCAGTGGTGAAGTCTCCATTCCTGGAAGGGTTTCAAAGCTGTGTAGATGTGGTGCTGAGGGACCTGGTTTGGTGGTGCCCTGGAGGTGGTGGATTACAACTGAAGTCCATCCTCCAGCCCAAACAGTTCTGTGACTCTGATCCATCCCAGGTGAGCAGAGCAAAGAGCTGCAGTGAATAATCCCTCCACAGGCTGGGAGCTTGGGCACTGGGTTTTGTCTGGTTTGGGTTTGCTTTTTCATCAGTCCCTCCTGGATTTTGAAGCCCTGTTTGGAACCCATTTCCAAAGTGCAAGGAGTGACTCCTGCTGGTGCCCCTTGCCTGCCCCGGGCACGAAGCAACCATTTGCTGTCAGCTGGAAGCCAAATTGTGACAGCAAAGGCAACACTCAGCTGGAAAATCTTCCTGGTGCCCATCAACAGAGGTTCTGCAGATGGTTTCTTGTGAGCCCACAGCAGCCCTGAGCTGGGGGAGCAGCCTGACCTGCTGGATCACAGAATTAACCAGGTTGGAAAAGACCTCTAAGACCATTGAGTCCAACCTATGACCTACCACCTTCCAACCAACTAACCCCTGGCACTCAGTGCCTCATGCAGCCTCCTCTTAAACACCTCCAGGGATGGGCACTCCACCACCTCCCCAGGCAGCCCATCCCAGTGCCAATCTCTCTTGCTGTCAAGAACTTCTTCCTAACATCCAGCCTGAACCTGCCCTGGCACAGCTTGAGGCTGTGTCCTCTTCTTCTGTCCCTGGGTGCCTGGCAGCAGAGCCCAACCCCAGCTGGCCACAACCTCCCTTCAGGCAGCTGCAGAGAGCAATGAGCTCTGCCCTGAGCCTCCTCTTCTGCAGGCTGCACATCCTCAGCTCCCTGGATGTGTTGGTTGCTCTTTTTGCTGTGTTTTTTATGAGTTCAGGGACAGGATTTGGCACCCAGCTCTGGTGTCCCCAGCAAAGGAAGGACTCAGAGCTGCTGGAGTGAGACCAGAAGAGGCCACAAAGATGCTCTAAGGGCTGGAGCAGCTCTGTTGTTAGCACAGGCTGAGGGAGCTGGGGGTGTGCAGCCTGGGGAAGAGATGACTCCAGAGAGACCTCAGAGCTACCTGCCAGTAGCTGAAGGATCCTCCAGGAATGCTGCAGAGGAACTAAGGGTGCCTAGAGCCAGGCCAAGGGGGAATGGTTTGAAGCTGAGGCAGAGCAGGGTTAGACTGGAGCTGAGGAAGAAACTCTTCAGTAGGAGGGTGCTGAGACTGGAACAGGCTGCCCAGGGAGGCTGTGGCTGCCTCCTCCCTGGAGGTGTTCATGGCCAGGTTGGATGAGGCCCTGAGCAGCTGAGCCTAGTTGAGAGGTGTCCCTGCCCATGGCAGTGAGTTGGAGCAGATGAGTTCTGGGGTCCCTTCCATCTGAGCCATTCTGTCATTCATGATACCACAAAGGTTTCATCAAAGGCAGGAGGCAAGTGAAGCAAACAGGGCTGTGGTGGAGCTCATGCTTTAGGGGACCTGGATCAGGAGTTTTGGCTGCTTGAGGTTATCATTCTGCAGCTTGGCCAGGACACAGAAGTGATAATGGTCCAGAAAACGCCACCCCTGGGGAGTCCCAGAGCCTTTATCCCCTCCCCCCCTCCACACTGGGGTAGGAGGGAGATGGAGGATCAGGTCCCAGACCAACAGAGCACAGCAGGCTGGGGATGGAGACATGTCCTTGTCATAGTGGGCATGAAGATGGCTGGAGGAGACCAGCCAAGACACCACCACCTCAGTATTTTCCCAGGTGCTCTGAAGCCTCCCAGGGTTTTGTTGCAGTCACCTCCACACCTGAGCCCCAGAGAGGCGATGGTGGAGCCTGGTCCTGCTCCTGGCTCATGGCAGGTAAGGACTTTGATGGCATCAGAAGGGACTCATCCAGGGATGACTCACGTTGGCTGGGTGCATTCTTCAGTGCAGTATAGGAGGGTGCTTGGGGCTGTTTCTGCAAGTGTGGGCAGGGTCCCCAGAGGCCTCTACAGGTGTCTCCACCCAAGTGACACCAGATCCCTGCCTGTTCTCTTGCCTCATTCAGAGGATGCAGCCACTGGGGTCCTGAACCTCAGGAGCATGACTCAGACCAGCACAGAGCACCATCACCAGCTCCTCCTGTGGATTTATCCTTCTGGGATGTCTGTGAAGGTTAGCTTGCTTGGACCTGCTCCACACAGAGCTCCCTAAACATGCTGAGCATCTAAGAGGCTTTCCATGCTCCACCAGCTCCTTCTTCTGCCCTTGGATCCTAAACACAGCCACCTTCATGCCTCATGGAGCGGCTGCAGCCACCAGAAGCAGCATCACAGCCGTGACACAGCAACCAAGCCCCAGCAGACCCCAGGCTGTGTGGTGTGGCTGACACACAGGAGGGAAGGATCCATCCAGAGGGACTTGGACAGGTTGCACAGGTGAGCCCAAACCAACCTCACAAAGTTCAGCAAGGTCCTGCAGCTGGGTCAGGGCAATCCTAAGCACAAATCCAGGCTGGGTGAGGAGTGGCTCAAGAGCAGCTTGGAGGAGAAGGCCTTGGGGGTGTCAGTTGGTGCCAAACTCCCCAGCAGCCAGCACTGGTCACTGGCAGCCCAGAGGCAGCTGTGTGCTGGCTGCAAGCAGAGCAGGGAGGGCAGCAGCACAGGGAGGGGATTCTGCCCCTCTGCTCTGCTCTGCTCAGACCTCACCTGCAGCACTGCCTCCAGCTCTGGGGAACCCAGCACAAGGAGGACCTGGAGCTGCTGGAGAGGGTCCAGAGGAGGCCATCAAGATGATAAAGGCTACAGAACCTCTGGTGTGGGGACAGGCTGGGAGAGTTGGGGCTGTCGAGCTTGCAGAAGAGAAGGTTCCAGGAAGACCTTAAAGCAGCAGGAGAGCTGGGGAGGGACTTTTGGCAAGGCCTGGGAGTGCCAGAGCAAGGGATAACAGCTTTGAGCTGGGACAGGGGAAATTGAGAGTTAGAGATGAGGAGGGAATTGTTGAGAGTGAGGGTGGGGAGATACTGCCACAGGTTGCCCAGGGAGGCTGTGGCTGCTCCCTCCCTGGATGTGTCCAAGGCCAGGCTGGATGAGGCCTTAAGCAACCTGTGCAGGTGGGAGGTGTCCCTGCCCACGGCAGGGGGTGGGAGGTAGATGAGCTTTAGGGTCCCTTCCAAACCAGACTATTCTGTGGCTCTATGCACAGGAGCATACACACAGCTGCACACAGCTGTACACTGCTGGCCAGGGTGGGCCTGTGACCTGTGCAACACCCACAGGTGTGTGTGTGGGCACCAGCACATTCACCATGTGTTTGCTGGGCAAACCCCTGCATGCTGAGGGCACACTTGGGTGGGTCCCAACCCCTCCCAGTCCTGCCACCAGCAGCTGCTGATTGACTTCTGTAAGTAATTTAAAAGCCAATTAATAAGGGAACCCTCTCCCAGCAGGAGGAGGGGGAATATGGAGTCCTGTTGTGTGGACACTCAGACAGGGAAATGCTGCTTTGGGGCTATTTAGAGACTTTCTGAGGGGCTGCCATGGGGCTCTGGTGGCTAATTTGGCTAGAGAGAGCTAATTAACATCACTAATTGCTCCATCACCTGCTCCAGCAGCCAGGGCTCTCCCACCTCACTCTACTCACTGTGTGCTGG
This sequence comes from Eubucco bourcierii, assembly GCA_013396675.1. Classification (NCBI taxonomy): domain Eukaryota; kingdom Metazoa; phylum Chordata; class Aves; order Piciformes; family Ramphastidae; genus Eubucco; species Eubucco bourcierii. The sequence continues at coordinate 61,197 of VWZE01000288.1, read as the reverse complement.
TAGAGCTGAAGACTGGGGGAAACTGAGGCACAGGAGAAGCTGGGTACCCCCTATGGGTACCCCAAAGGCCCCTGGGACCCTGCAGCCCCTGCCATGGGGCCAAGGGTGCTGATTCCTGCCCCCAGATGAAGAGGCCAAAGTTTGTTCCTCCTTGGACTGGGCAATGTGGGGCAGGGTGTGAAGTGCCTTGGGGCAGGTGTGAGGCAGTGCCGTGGGTGGCAGCCTGGATGGGTTGGAGGTTGCCAAGGTGCAGCGTGTGGGGCAGGAGGGCAGGCTGTGGGGTAGTGTATGGGGGAGTGAGGGTGGGCAGTGGGGCAGCGTGACCCAGAGCTGGTCCCTGTCCCCACTCTGCCAGCAGCTCCCTGGGTGTCCTTGGGCACATCCCCTGGATCCCACCGCACACGGTGCAGACAGAAGCAGGCAGCTCAACCTTCCAGCTGTGGGTGAGAGGCTCCTCCCAGCCCCCCAGAGCCGAACTCCAGGCAGAAGGGCCCATCCCGACAGCCTGTCCCCACCCCAGCGCTCTGACCCTGCTGCCACCCTGCCAGCCCATGCCGGTGCTGCGGGGATGGGCACAGGTAGCCAAGGCAGTGCGGGGCCTCGGCCAGCAGCACTGCAATGCAGTCAATGCAGTCCTGCTCCTGCTCCAGCTCCTCTTGCCTTTTTT
>VWZE01000288.1:42492-58004 GCA_013396675.1 Eubucco bourcierii | reverse complement strand
CCCCCCCCCCCCCCCCCAGGGCTCTCCAGGCCCTCCTGTATTGGGCCCGGTGCTCTTCAGTATCTTCATCAACGATATCGACAGTGAGACTGAGGCACCCTCAGAAAAATTGCAGGTGATGCCAAGCTGAGTGGTGCAATTGGTAAGTCTGAAGGACGGGATGGGAGCCATCCAGAGGCACCTGGACAGGCTGGAGAGGTGGCTGAGAACCTCATGAGATTCAATAAGGCAAAGTGCAAGGTCCTGCACCTAGGCTATGGCAATCCAAGATATCAATACAGAATGGAGGATGCTGAGATCCAGAGCAGCCCTGCAGAAAAGGACTTGGGGGTGCTGGTGGGAGAGAAGCTGGACAGGAGCCAGTAATGGGCAATGGCAGCGCAGAAGGCCAAGGGCAGCCTGGGCTGCATCCAGAGCAGCATGGGCAGAGATGGAGAGAGGAGATCCTGCCCCTCTGCTCTGCTCAGACCTCACCTGCAGGGCTGGGGACAGCTAAGGGGCCCCCACCACAAGAAGGACCTGAATCTGCTGGAGAGGGTACAGAGGAGGCCACAAAGATGATCAGGAGGCTGGAGAGCCTCTGCTATGGGGACAGGTTGAGGAAGCTGGGGTTGTTCATCCTGGAGAAGCAGCAGTTCTGGAGAGACCTTAGAGCAGCCTTCCAGTACCTGAAGTGGGGTACAAGAATGCTGCAGAGGGACTATTTGCAAAGCCCTGCAGGACAGAGTGAGGACAATGGTTTGAAATTAGAGAAATGCAGATTTAGATTGGATGTGAAGAACAAGTTCAGCAGGAGGCTGCTGGAACACTGCAACAGGTTGCCCAGGGAGGTGATTGAGGCCCCATGCCTGGAAATATTCCACGTGAGGCTGGACAGGGCTGTGAGCAACCTGCTCTAGTGGAGGATGTCCCTGCTGAGCGCAGGGGGTTGGACTGGGTGAGCTTTGGAGCTCCCTTCCTACCTGAATCATTCTATGATTCCTTCCCACTGAGGCACAGTGCAGGGCAGCAGCACCTTCAGAGAGAAACTGCAGCAGAGTGGAGCCACCCAGCACAGGGGTGAAGCACATCAGCCCTCACAGCTCGGTGTTGTGCTGAGCCCCTGCGGCTGCCTGGGCTGCTGCCACAGCCACCAGCGCCAGACCCAAGGACCTGTTCACCGTCCCTGCTCCGACAGCATCTGCGGATGGAGCCTGGAGCTGGCCTGCACCCTCCCTCCCCAGCCAGCCACACTCTGCTCACTGCCTCATCAGCAGCCAGAACCCGGCTTGTCTAATTAAAAATAATGATGTACTGGGGCTCGGCAGCCCCGACCGCAGGCACTTCCCCGGGAGATGAGTAATGCNGCACCAAGCTGGAGACTCTCACAGCTCCTCTGAAAATTGATGAGCTGCTCAGACGGTGTCTCCTGCACATCCTCACAACCTCGCTCTGCAGCAGCTCACATCCAGAGTCGTCCGCCCACCTCACTCCGAGCTGGAGGTGCCAAGGTCAGGGACCCCGAGCTCTTGCCTCGCTACCCTGTATGCCAGGATCCAGGCTCCTCACCAAGGAAAGGGAGGCAGCCCCGGGCTGGCGGAGAAAATCTTGGAAAATGAGATGTTCCAAACTCAAGGCAGCCCCGGTGGGTTCGGAGGCTGCCGCTCGCCGTTGATAGAGGACCTGCTCCCGCGTCACGGCAGCTGCATTATTTACAGCAGAGCCGAGGGACGTCCAACAGTTAAGCGCAGTCCTAAAGGCAGCCTTCATTCATCACTGGGTACCAGATTAATGGCTCCTGATGCTTCCCAGTCACAACCGTCAGCTCCTGCTGCCGGAACGCTCTGCCGAGCTCCGCCGCGGCTCCACCGCCCACTGTGGACAGCTAAAGGTCACCGCACCCGCGGGGCTGGGCGCGCAACGAGCTGGGCTGGGGACATCCCACCCCGCCCCCTCTGTCTGGCTCCCCCGCAGCAGCGTCACCCCAGCCCCGTGCCCTCCTGCCAGGTAGGCACCTGCTAGCTAGCTGGGTCCTCCTCGGTGCCAGTGGGTGCCCCCCTTCTTCCCCCCAAGCTTTGTGCCCACCTGAGGCTGCTCATGGAGCTGGAACGTTTGTCCCCACCTGAGGACGCCTTCCTGCGTGGGAGCCACCACTGGCACCCACCCCAGGCAGCACAGGGACTTTCTGTGCCTTCGCCTCTGAAATGAGGACAGCACCGACGTGAAGCTGGGAAGAGGCAGCTGGCAGCATGCAATGCCCAAACCTGCCCTGTGCCCCCTGCCTGAGCTGTGCCTGGCACCCACGGGTGCTGCTTGTTGCAAGCCCCATCTCTCCAGGGCATCAGGCCCCAGCTGTCCTTTGCTGGCCATGTCTCAACAGTGAAAGAAGAACACGAGGAAGCTGAAACTGGGTCTGGTGCCAGGGCTCCAGGCCCTGCAGCAGCCACTCCCTGTCGAGACACCAGCGTTTGGGTGCCAGCAGTGAGAGGCTGATGAGAGCCTTCTCCCCGCTCCTCACTACAGCTCTTGGTTTTCCACTTCCACCCAACACTACTGCAATGCTCCAGAGACCTCCCAGAAGTCAACTAACTCGCTGGGAAGCAACTCTGAGATCACATCAAGGTACCCGCTCATACAGCCGCAGAGCTTGGCATCAGCAGAGGTCAAGGTCTCCCTCATCCTGGGCACACCAGGAGTAGCCCACAGCCTCTCCAGACCCTGGTGTGGTGGCACAAGCATGGTCCTGTACCAGGGAGGAGATGGGCCAACCACATCCTCCCAACCCGTGGGGGAGGCTGCAGAAGCTACAAGTACCATTCACCACCACCATTTCATCCAGAGCTTGTGGCATGTGGCATGTGCCACCATGGTGCCCATGGAAAAGGCATCGGGAGCTACTGCAGAGCACAGAGCCCTGCACTGTGGGGGTGCAGCCATCCCTGAGGACATCAGAACACCCTGTATGGCACTGACCACCCCAGCTGAGCCCCAACCACAGCCAGCTCAAGCAACCTGCCCCTGGCACAGAGCTGAAGGTGGCTGGAAGAGCCTCCTAGAAAACAGGCACTGCCAGTGCCCAGCCCCATCCACAGTGCCGGTGTGCCTTGCTCCACCAGTGAGACCGGCAAAGCTAAAGAGTGCAACGAAAGGCAATGAGATGAGTTACTCTGGAGCTTTGCAAGTACCACATGGCCAAGATCATCCAAATCCTGCCCACCTGGGCTGGCACAGCTCTGCCCGCACTGCTGCCTGGCTGCCGACACCCCCCAGTGACGGCCCCTGGCTCCTGATCAATGTGGGGAGAAAAACAGAAGCCAGACAAGCTGCTGGGGAAGAGCCAGGAGCTGCTCCAGGCGGATCGATGTGAGCCGGGAGGCAGGGACCGCACACCCTGCGCTAAGCGAGCGCGGGCTGAAGGAGCGGACGTGCCCACAGGGTGCCACTCCCAGGGGTGAAGCTCTGTCTGCCCGGCGGGCTGCAGCCCCCAGGGGGATCTCCAAAGCGCCCAGCCCAGCACGAGGTGGTGATAGGGTGCTGGCAGAACTCCAGAGAACCAGCTCCCAGCCCCATAGAGCCCCCAGCAGTGCTCAGCCTCCAGCTTCTCCCCCAGGGACTGGTTGCCTCCGGGAGTGATGCTGGTGGCTGCCTGACAACCTCCAGGAGCTCCAGAGGTGGAGTGCAGCCAATATAACCAGGGTCACCCACACAGGTGGCATTCAGTTTGAGAAAGGGGACAGTGAAGGCATGACAGTGATGGCATCCATGGGCAGGCAGTACTGTGCCCACCCAGGGGGATTTGCTTGCAGCAGCAGCAAGCAGGAAGTGTGTCCGTGAATAAACCATGTGCAGATGGGGACAAGCCACCCTGGGAGCTGCGGGCCCAGCCCTCCCGTTGGGCACAGCCCTGGGGGTGGGAGTAGGGGGTCCTCTGTTCCTCCCTGGGCCCTCTGAACTGCATCCTGACATTGCTCCAGGTGATGTGTGGACAGAAGCACAACAGCTCAGGCTTTGAGGGCTGCAGAGAGCAGCTGCTCCGCTGGTGCACCCTGGAGAAGGCTGAGGGGAAGACTGTGCCCCTCCTGCCCAGTGTCCAGCACCTCCTGGCAGACTGGCACCGACTGCCACTGTCCCTTCTGAGGGTCCCCCATGGCCAAGCCCACCCGAGCAGAGGGCTCCATCAGGCTGTCACAGCACAGACCAGCAGCAGAGCCTGGCACGGCCACACCGCAGTTCATTGCGGCACAAGGCAGCGGCTGCGCCAGGCTGCTGGCAGCGGCACAGGGCTCGTGCGTGGGCAGCAGCGGGCACACACTGGCACCTTCGCTCCCAGCTCTCCTCAGGCATTGGCCCCAGGAGACAACCCCGTAACTCCCCTGGCAGCAGAGTGAGACAGTATCAGGCCCTGCAGGGCATCCACGTGCTTGGAAATCTATGCATGGCACAGAAATCAGAGGCTGTTCTCCCCCTTGGATCCTCCACCCAAGGCAGATGGGGAGCAGTGGTGCTGCTGCAGGGATGCCCACTCCCACCAGCCCTCAGCCACGGAGGTGCCCAGGGACATCCCATGTCCCTCAGGAGAAGTCAGTAAGCATCTCCCTGAGCACACCACAGCATTGTCAGCAGTTTGGAGGCTGGTGCCAGCTCCAGGGGGTTTTGGTAGAATTGCTTCCATGTGGGGCACTGCAGAGGGTTCATGGGCAGTGGGGGACAGCTCAATCCTCTCCATCGGCTGCTGGACCACCTCTGCCAACCCCAAATAAGCCTGGCATATCCCATCCATCCCCACTGCCTGCAGACATTCATCCATCCCTGTGGTTTCAGCCAGGCCCCAGAGGAGCTCTTTGAGCCTCCTGGCAGCGTGACAATCCCCTGGGCTGACACCATCTCAGCACAGGCTCAGAAGGGCTCGTGAGTCGGACGTGCCCAAGCTCAGCGCATCTGCCCTCAGCACCTGCCTGCATGCACCTTGGTCCCAGCTTCTCCAAATGCCCAGGGGTGTGCCAGCCCAGAGCCCACATCTGCTGCACCCTTGCAGGACTGGGGGGAGCTGGGAAGCAAACCCCACCCCAGGTTAGTGACTACACACCAAACACAGCAACCTTCCTTGAGATGCAAAGCACAAAAGATGCCTCAAGGCATCAGGAGCCCATTCCAGGAAGCTGAGGCTGCAGAGGTCCAACTGCCAGTAGCCAGCAGGGACAGATCTGGTGCAGCCAGATGACAGCTAATGGCACTGGGAGAGCAGGACGTGGGTCCTGATAGCAGCTATTTGGCAGAGGCCAGCACTGCTGCACACACTGCCGGAGCCAGCTGTGGTTCCCAACGCCCTGGCACAAGGGCTGCAGAGGTAGCAGAGCAAACCCAGGGTGACGGGAGCTCTGCCAGCCCTTGACCCTGCTGTCTGACTGGAGGTCTCCCAGCTTCTGAGCCCATTGTCTGAACAGAGCTCTGCCAACCCCTGACACCCCTGTAGGCAAAATCCAGGGGCACCACAGCTCCTCCTCCAGGCACCAGAACAGATGAAGCATCACTCAACTTCCAGCACACAAGCAGCTGTGGGGTGAGTGACCACTGGGACATGGCATCCTCTAAGCCCAGGAGACACATTGGTACCCTGCACCCCATGGTTGGCAAGGATGAGCCAGGGCTGGCACCATGCCTGTCTGTAGGATTACCTGGTATGAAGCATCTCAGATCCCAGCTGCACACTGCCTAATTTATGGTTTAATTAATAAATGAGGAATTATGCTGAGTTTATCCAATACTTCTGGACGTGTGATGGTATCAAAATCCCATTACTGACGAAGAGAGGCATGAAGAGCAAAATTAGCTTTGGCATCTGAGACACTTGGGTCGATGCGATAACGCAGTTATTAGGGCTAATAATCAAAGAGCACTTGGGGGAATGTGGGCTCTGGTGGGAGACGAGCCGAGGGCAGCCACAGCCAGGCGTGGGGATGAGCTGGGGCACAGCCCCAGTTTCCACCCAGGAAGGAAAGGCCAACCGCAGCCAAGGGCAAAAAGCATTTTGCCAGCCTGCGCTTACCGGCAGCTCCGGATATTGGCACAGGCAAAATGCCAGTGGCCGCCAGGTTGAGGAGAAGCGTGGCCAGACACAGCACCACCAGACTCCACTGCCAGGGGGTAAGGCAGGAAAAACTGGACAGTTTGAAACCCAGTGAGCACTGAGTCCCATCTAGGTGCTTTGGGCGCTGATCCTGCCGGAGGACGTCGCGGCTGCCCACTCGCGGCTCCCCTGTGCAGCCAGGAGAAGGAGAAACTCAAGTCATAATTAGGAGCTGCAGTCATCCGGCTCCTGGAGCTGGGGCTTTGCCAAAACGACCGCAAGCCGTAGGAAGGGTCCAATCCCACCTCTTGGGAGGTGAGCAGGAGCCCAGGCTCGCTTCGCTGGCCTTTAGCTCAAGCCCAGCGCTCTCCTCGGTGCTGAGAGAACAGGAGGCAGCTCCCCAGGGAGCAGCCGGCAGCAAATGCTACGGCTGCAGCATCCCACCTCGGCCGGCCAGCGCGGCTCTGTGCGAGCAACTCGCTCGCAGAAAGGCAGCTGAACTGCAACCGTCATTTACGGATGTAAGGATCTCGGCACGTATCTGAAGGTGTATGGGTTCACAGTCATCTGCCCTCCCTCCTCCCGGGACTCCGGGTGCTGCATGGTAGAGGGGTGCAGAGCCAGGGCTGCCAGCAGCAATGCAGCGCAGCCAATGCTGGCTCACTGCTGCTGCCACCGCCGGGCTAACAGGCGGCGAGGGACACGTCCTTGCCCTGCAGAATCGGGGGCACTGGGGCTCCGGGCTGGCTCCTGGTAAATGGGGCAGTAGCGCTCGCCACGGGGGGTTGGGAAGAGCTAGGCTCAGCACCAGTGACGGGGCAAGGTCAGACCCACCTCTGCACTTCAGTACAAGAAAAGGGGAGAGGGCAACTGCTCCAAGTGAGCTTTGGGGTTTGAGGGGGCAACTGCGTGCTTTGTTGGGCTGTGGTCTTCCCGAGCAGCACAGGCAACGTCCCATTGCCAGCGATGGCATCAATGACCTTGGGTGCATCACCTCCCTGGTGCCTTGCACTGTCCTGGCACACAGATCACCAATAGCCACACTTATCCCCACGAAGACCCTGCGGCAAAAGCGCCCGAGAGCAGCAAAGGTGCAAAGCAGAGGCCAACCCGGGAGTGCCCCGGGGCTCGGGAAGTCCCCAACAGCGTGCGGCCGAATCGCTGCGCTAGCGAGGAACAATGCAGCAGGCGGGAGACGGCTCCCGCCGGTGGCTGCGCTTCCGTTCGGCGGGCACTGGAGCGACATCGCTGCAGCAGCAGCAGCAGCAGCAGCCTCGACGCACAACAAACGAGAGCTCCAGGACTGAAGTTTTCAGTGCTGCAGAGGAGCAGGGGGGGAGTCCTTCAGCGCCCTGCAGCTGCCACAGCGTGCGGGAACTTCACAGCCGGACACCCTGCAGTGGGTGACATCCCTGCAGCGGGTGGCATCCCCGCAGTGGGTGACAACCCTGCAGTGGGTGGCATTCCTACAACAGTCACTGTCCCAGCCACTCCGACCTGGAGGGCAGCAGAAGCTTAACTGAGGAGCGCCTGGTGCAGAGGGACGCAGAGGTACCAGCGTAGCTGGGGACCACAAAGCAATGAGCGGCACAGACGCGTGTCGCCCCCTCCCCGTGCCACTGTCACCTTGCGATATCGCCTGTCCGCTGTGCAGCTCTGTCGGGATCACACTTGGAAAGTAGGCTGCAGGGAGCAGCGAGTGCTGGGCACAGTGCTGTGTGTGCCCAGCCTGCAGCACCCCGCTGCTGACGCCCCCGGCTCTGGGCCGGGCCCCTCCCAACAGCACCCAGCGAGCACGGAGCGGGAGGATCCCGGGGCTTGCGGCAGCCACAGCGGGGACATTCAGCCCGGAGCAGGGACTGGCTGGAGCTGGCTCCCGGCCAGGCCACTACGGAGAAGCCACCGGTGCAGTGGGGCTTGTGGTCGATCACGGCCAGAGCCGAGCCGTTCCCGTCGGTTCCAGCACCGGGGGCGGGGGGTGTTTCCCCGCACTGCCGGGGACACCCCTACACTTCCCGGCCGCCTCCGGGCCTGATCCCAAGGGCACCCGCAGCCGGGCACCCGGACGGACACGGGGTTGGAGCATCCCTCAGCCCCGGAGGGCACCTTTGACCCGGCGACTCCGCTCTGCACCCCCGGGCAAACTCACGCCCTCGGAGGGGGTCTCTACCAGCTCCGCAGCCCCTGCACCAGCGGCTGCATCCAACTCCATCCCACCCGGCTCTGTCCTCAGCTGCCTTTGGGGCGCAGCACCCAACGGCAGCCCCGGGTCAGCGAGCACCTGGGGAAGCCGCGAACCGTGCCCCGAGAGCTGCGGTCAGCGCCGGCCCCCGCCCCGTAGCCTGGGCACGGCAGAGCGGTCGCTACCGGCCGGGGCAGCCCAGTCCAGCCCAGTCGGGGACGATCGCACCTCGAGCAGCGCCTCCGAGAACGGCACTGGGACGGGGTCGGCGGCAGCGCGGATGGCCCCGTCCCGCAGAGCCCGCACCTCTGCGGCACCGCGGAGAAACTTCGGCGGGAGCGCGGGCGGGGACTTACCGGCGGAGCGGTGGCGGCAGCGGGGGACGGGCGGCGCGGAGCTGGCGGAGCGGTGCGGACGGAGGGTGCGGTGCGGAGCGGAGCGCTCGGTGCAGCGGGACCGNCAGCAGCGGGAGGCACAGCAGCGGGCACCTCGCAGCGGGCACCGGGGTGACCTCGCAGCGGGCAGCTTGTACTAGGCACTGGCCACCCCTCATGGAGGTGGCAGAGCACCGAGCACCCGGGCGACACCGCAGCAGGCACTGGCCACCCCTCATCGGTCACCTCATACCGGGCACCTCACACCAGGCACCCAGCATCAGGCCAGCCTCGCACTGAGCACCTCTCAGGGGGCATCTCACACCAGGGTGACCTCTCACTAGGCACTGGCCACCAGTGTGACGTCACACTTGCCATCCTTCATTGTGGCAACTTCACAATGGGCACCTCGCATGAGCCGCCCATTGTAGCAGGCACCAGCTGCCAGTGTGACCTCACACTGGCTGTCCCCCATCAAGGTGATCTCACACCAGGCACCTGTCTGGGTAATCTCACACTGGCTACCCCTCATCAAGGTGACCTCATACCAGACACTCATTATTGGAGTGACCTCACAAATGCCACCTCACATTGGGCATGCCTTATCAATAACCTCATGCCAGTCACCTTGTAGTGGTCACCTCTCATTGGTCACCTCCTGTGCACATCATCACCCCAAAGCAGTCTCTTCTCACCTGTAACAGCCTTGCCCACATCACCTCACACTGGCCAGTCATACCTGCCACCACTCTCACCAGGAAGACTGGGGGCAGGGATGGCATGGTGGCACCTCCACCATACCAAGTCGAGATGCAGAGAGCTCCTGGGAGCCTGGCTTAAGACTGGGGCCAAAGAAACAAGGAAAATACTGGGATTGGGCATGAGCTGCCTCCATCGCACTAGAGGGAAAGGAAGGGTAAGCCAGGTGGTCCACACATTGCCACTGCCAAGAGCAGGCAGCTGACTCTTGAGCTCTCAGCCCAGCTGGGAACTGCATCATTCAAGGCCACCACACATCCCAGGTCCCCATGCAGCCTCAGGGGTGTGATGTGGTGGTGGCACTTCGCCTGCACCCCCAAAAAGGGGATTACCTCTAAACTGGAGATAAGGATTTGATGCAGTGGGTAAAGAACTGGCTGGGTGGGCACATTACAGTCGGTGTCTCAATGTCCAAATGGAAACCAGTGCTGAGTTGTATCCTTCAAGGACCTGTACTGGGACCAGTGCTCTTTAATGCCTTCGTTAGTGGCATGGGCAGTGGAGTTGAGGCACCCTCAGCACATCTGCAGGTGACACCAAGCCAAGTGGTGCAGGTGACACTCTTTTAGGGATGGGAACATATCCAGAGGGATCTGGATAACTTCAAGAAATGGACCCATGTGAAGCTCACAAAGTTCAACAAGACCAAGTGCAAGCTCCTGCACCTCGATTAGGGCAGCCCCCAGTATCAAAGCAGCCTGGGGCTGAAGGGCTGGGGAGCAGCCCTGTAGAGAAGGACTTGGGGGTGCTGGGGGTGCAAAGCTGGACAGGAGCTGGCACTGAGCACTGCCAGCCCAGCCTCAGCTTGGCCTGGGCTGATCCCCAGCAGTGTGGGCAGCAGGGGCAGGGAGGGGATTCTGCCCCTCTGCTGTGCCTGCTGAGACCCCCCTGCAGTGCTGGGGCAGCTCTGGAGCCCTCAGCGTAACACAGACAGGAACCTGTTGGAGCAGGGCCATAGGAGGCCACAGCAGTGCTGGCAGGGCTGGAAGGGCTCTGCTGTGAGGCCAGGCTGAGAGTTGGAGGTGTTCAGCCTGGAGAGAAGGCTCCAGGGAGACCTTCTGGAGGCCTTGCAGTGCTTAAAGAATCATAGGTTCACAGAATGTTAGGGATTGGAAGGGACCTCTGGAGGTCATCCAGTCCAAGCCCCTGCCAGGGCAGGAGCACCCAGGGCAGGGCACACAGGAACACATCCAGGTGGGTTTGAAAGTCTGCAGAGAAGGACACTCCACAGCCTCTCTGGGCAGCCTGCTCCAGTTTCCAGGACTCTCACACTGACAGTTTCCCCTCCTGTTCCCCTGGCACCTCCTCTGCTCCAGTTTGCCCCCAGTGCCCCCTGTGCTGCCCTTGGCCACCCCTGGGCAGAGCCTGGCTGTGTCCTCCCCACACTGCGCTGCACATCTTTAGCACAGCACTGAGGGCAGCCCTCAGGCTCCTCTGCTGCCAGCTGCCAGCCCCAGCTCCCTCAGCCTGGCCTCACAGGAGATGTTCACTGCCTGCAGCAGCTTGGGGGCTCTGCGCTGGGCTCTCTCAGGAAGTTCCCTGAGGTCCTTCTTGACCTGAGGGACCCAGAACTGGACACAGTATTCCAGATGAGACCTCAGCAGGGCAGAGCAGAGGGGCAGGAGAACCTCTCTGACCTACTCAGTACAGCCCTTCCAATCCTCCCCAGGATGCCCTTGGCCTTCTTGGCCACAGGGGCACATTTCTGGCTCATGGCACCCTTCTGGCCACCAGCAGCCCAGGTGCCTTTCCCCTACACTGCTCTCCAACAGCTCAGTCCCCAATCTGTCCTGGTCCATGGGTGTTTTCTTCCTCACAGGCAGGACTCTACCCTTGTCCTTGCTGGATTTTGGTCAATCCCTCCCCACCCAGCTCTGCAGCCTGTCCAGGTCTGGCTGGATGGCAGCACAGCCTGAGGGCTGTCACCACTGCTCCCAGTTCAGTGTCATGAGCAAACTTGCTGGCAGTGCCCTCTGTGCCCTCAGCCAGGTCACTGATGAATATACTGAACAGTGCTCTGCCCAGTACCCACCTCTGAGGGACTCCACTAGACATAGGCCTTCAGCTGGATTCTGTCCCACTGATCACACCTCTCTGACTTCTGTCCTTCAAGCAATTCCAATGCACCTCACTCCCTGATCATCCAGCCCACACTGCCTCAGTTTGGCTGCTGGATGCTGTGGCAGACAGTGTCAAATGCTTTGCTGAGATCAAGATAAAGCACATCCACTGCTCTGCCATCCTCGATCCACCTGGTGATGTCCTCATCAAAGGCTATCAGGCTGTCAAACATGACTGCCCCCTGGTAAAATCCTGCTGACTGCTCCTAACGATGCTCTTGTCCTTGATATGCCCTGAGATGGCACCAAGGAGAAGTTGTTCCTCGCCTTGCCAGGGATGGAGCTGAGGCTGACCAGTCTATTTGCTACCTGGGTCCTCCTTGCCCTTTTTGAAGCCTGCAGTGACCTTTGCTTTCCTTCAGCCCTCAGGCACTTCTCCTGTTGCTGACCACTTAGCAAAGACGATGGAGAGTAGCCAGCGGTGACTTCCACTAGCAAGCTTCGTGCCCACAGGTGTATCCCATCAGGAGCCATGGATTTATGGATGCCCAGATTGCATCAACCCAGAGACACCCTTCCTTTATCCTGACTTCCTCAGGGCCCTCAGGGGTCTGGAGCTCCTTGAGAACAGTCTCCAGCAGTGTAGACAGAGACAAAGAAGGCCTTCAGCAACTCTGTCTTCTTTATATCCTCTATCCCCAGGGCACCTCCTTGCCAAGCACTGGGCCTGCATTGTCTCCAGTGTTTGTGTTGTCTGAATGGGTTTGGAGAAGCCCTTCCTGCTGTCCTTGACCTCTTCTGCAAGGTTCAGTTCCAAGTAGGCCTTGGCTTTCCTAGTCGCCTCCCTAGACCCTCTGCCAAGAGTCTCATCCTCCCCATAATGGCCAGCCTCTCCTTCCCTCATCTGCAGATTCTCTTCTTCCACCTGAGTCTGTCCAGCAAAGGCTGCAGGAAAGATGGAGTGAGACCTTTTATCAGGTTTCAGACTGAAAGAGGGAGATTTAGGTTTGATTTTAGGAAGAAATTCTTCAGTGTGAGTGTGGTGAGACACTGGAACAGGTTGCCTGTTGTGGTGGATGCCTCATCCCTGGAAGTGGTCAAGGCCAGGTTGGGCAGAGCTCTGAGCAGCAGTGACTAGTGGAAGGTGTCTCTGCCCGTGGTGGGGTGAGTTGGACTAGATGGTCTTCAAAGGTCCATTCCAACCCAAACCATGCTGTGGGGCCATACGAGGGCTGCAGTCCCCTGGAGAGGGAGGTTCTCCTGGCGCAGAGGCTGTGGGTCACCTTGAGAGGAGCTGTTACCTGCTGCAGGACCTAGGTTGGGTGCTATGGCCCAAGGGTGCTGCTGCAGATGCTAGATCACAGGATGGTAGGGATTGGAAATGACCCAAAGAGATCATTGAGTCCAATCCCCCTGACAGAGCAGGACCATACAATCTATCGTAGGTCACAGAGGAACTCATCCAGACAGGCCTTGAAAGCCTCCAGAGAAGGAGATGCAGTGCTTGAGGCTGTACCTACCCAGCACTGCCATACACAGAGTGCTGCACATGCATGGTGACTGCACCAAACATTGCTGGGTGCTCCAGGGGTCTGGGTGCCCTGAGTGAGGGCAGGAGTGCTCTGTAGCTCCCTTTCTCAGCCCTCCCAGCCCTGCAACCAGCTACCTTGCACCAGACACCCCCATAAGCTCCCACCACTTACTGTGAAGGTGGGGGAAGAGACCCTGTGTGGGTGCCACATCCCCATTACAGGACCGAGCCCATGCGTGCAGTTCCCAAACTGATGGGACCCTCCTCTGCCTGCCAACCTCAAAACATCCAGCTGAGTTCTCCCAAATGCAGGTGTCCAGCTGAAAGTGAAGCAGCACAACATTCCCACATGGTCCCTCAGCACTGCCCCACACCTGAGGACCAACTTCTCTGGCTGCACTGTGACTGCAAATTCCCATGGGGCACCACAGGTAGGACCACCACGTGTAGGGGCCAGGGGAAAAATCACAGTCACAGCATGCATTGGGTTGGAAGGGACCCTTAAAGGTCATCTTGCTCAGAACCCCTGAAGTCAGCAGGGACATCCTCAGCTAGAACAGGCTGCTCAGGGCCCATCGAGTTTGACCTTTCATGTCCCCAGGGATGCAACCTCCACCACCTCTCCGGCAACCTGTTCCAGCACTCTACACCCTCACTCTGAAGAGTTTCCTCCCGATGTGGGACCCTTCTGCTGCTCTGCTGCTCTGCTGCCTGCGCGGGAGCACCGACCCAGCCCAGGCTGAGGACCACGTCCATGGCACGTCCCTAGGGTTGAGGGGTCCCCAGACCCAGCCGCTCTCCCCAGGTCCAGGGCTGCCCCCTCCGGTTCTGACTCTCGCTGCAGCCAGCGGCACGGAGCCGGTGGGCAGAGTCCTCTCCTGGCCTCGCCTTGGCCACTGCAGCCTCCCACAGCTCGGCCTGAGCTGTTTGCGGCTCCCCGAGCAGCCGCCCCCGGTCCCCGCTCCAGCATAGCTCTTCGGAGGGAAAGCAGCTCCCGAGCCCTCCGGGGAGGCCCAGATGTCCCCTTCCCGGAGCTGGCAGCTGCATCCTCACCCCTCACAGGCCACAGAACATGTTCTTGAGGTCCTTTGTGCTGGAGATAAATGTGGGCTGGCATCTGTCACCACCGTGTACCTTTCAAAGGGGTGATGGGGACCAGCCTTGGTGAGGTGAAAGGGGATGCCCACCCACCCTGAGCCACTCACTCTTCCCCCACACTCTGGTTACAACTCTGCTCCTTCTGCCCCCACAGTCAGCACAGAACCAGAGAGCTGTGCAGGTTAGAAGAGACCTTGGAGATTACCAAGTCCAGCTGCTCACCCAGAGCTCACAGTCCCACCACTGCTGCTGAGCCACTGCCACTGCACCACCTCCCTCAGCACCACATCCAGGCAGCTTTTAGACACCTCCAGGGATGGGGACTCCACCACCTCCCCAGGCATCCTGGTCCAGTGCCTTGGTGGGAAGGAATTTTTCCACCCCTGGCATTAACTCAAGGCCATTTCTTATTGTCCTGTCTCTTGATGCCTGTGTGAAGAGACCAACTCCCACCTCACTCCCACCTCCTTTCAGGGAGTTGTAGAAGGCAATGAGGTTTCCCTTCCCCTTCTGAAGACTAAACAACCCCACGTCCCTCAGCCCTTCCTCACAGGACTTGTGTTCAAGGCCCTTCACCAGCTCAGTTCTGCATCCTGCCCTGATCTCAAACAAGAAGTATTTTTGAACACTCCAGACTGAGGAGGATCTTTGGAGAGGGGTCCCTGACCACTGGAAGCCCTCCCAGCATAGAAGATGGGAAGGAACCTTTAAAGTTCATCTAGTCCAACCACCCTGCAGTCAGCAGGAACATATGCAACTAGAGCAGGTTGCTCAGCACACTGCAGGACAGCCAAGACCTCCAACCAGGAGGGGCTCTGCAAAGGATTTTGCAGAAGCATGCCCAGCATGGACAGGGGCAGATGTGTGGTGGGACAAAAAACTGTCCTCTGCCCTCCCAGACAGGGCCATGTTGGAGGGGTCACAGAATCATTATCACACAAGCACTGGGTTTGGATTGGAGGGACCTTGATAATCACCCAGCTCCAACCCCCTGCCATGGGCAGGGACACCTCCCACCAGCACAGGCTGCTCAAGGCCTCATCCAGCCTGGCCTTAAACACCTCCAGGGAGGTTTGTGGAGCACAGAAGCACAGAATGTGATCTTTGATCACATTCTGTGCTTCTGTGCACCACAAACCTCCCTGGGCAAACTGTCCCAGTCTCTCCCCACCCTCACCAATTTCTTCCTCATCTCCACTCTCAATCTCCCTTCTCCCAGCTTAAAGCCATTGTCCTTCATCCTGGCACTCCCAACCTTTGGTTCCCTGGACAGAAGAGCAGCAGCCAGGCCCTACAGGAGATAACTTTATTGAATCCAATGGTGTTAGACAGACGACCAAGAAGGGACATGCCGGTTGGTGCGGGCAGCGTGGGCAGCAGGAGCTGACTTGGCTGGTGCAGGGCTGGATTTTGTTTCTGTCTTCTGGAATAACCTCAAAGCCTTTCTTCTTTTTTTTTTTTT
>VWZE01000288.1:20926-42077 GCA_013396675.1 Eubucco bourcierii | reverse complement strand
AAAAAAAAAAAAAAAAAAAAAAAAAAAAACAAAAAAAAAAAAAAAAAAAAAAAAAAAAAAAAAAAAAAAAAGCAAAGACAAGACAGGCTGAGAGCAGTAGAAATCTGGACCAAAAATCTTCAAGAGAAATTTAAAAAGTGCTATAAAACCCCTCGCAGGAATCACCATGCAGTTAAGAAACACAAAACCCAGTTACACAGATCATCTACAACAGGGACTTGTCCGTTTTGCCCTTTAGTTACTTAAAAAAAGGTTGCTTGGTAGCTTTTGTTTTTAATAGAAAAAAGCTAAAATTGTAAGGTTTCAGGCTGCTGGGTGGCAGCAGTTCGAGGGGGGCAGGAGGGTGAGGCGCTGGTGTCTCCTAGCTCCAGCCCCTCAAGGGGATTCCCCCCCTCCCAGGGGATATGGGCACCTAGCTGGGGCACCCTTAGGGCATGATGGGCACCCTTGCAGGCAACAGGCACCTTTGGAGGTGACAGGTACCCTTAGAGGGTGAACAGCACCCCTTAGAGGGTGATGGGCACCTTTTTGGGGCAACCAGCACCTTTGGAGCTGACAAAAATCCTTGGAGGGTGAGTAGCACCCTGAGTAGGGTAATGGGCACCTTTTGGGGCAACCAGTACCTTTGGAGATGTCAGGCACCCTTGGGGGAACACCAGGGTCCTTTGGGGATCACACACACCCTTGGATGGGTTTGGTACCCTTGGGGGTGGCAGGCACCTTTGGAGGTGACTGGTCCTATGGGGTGACAGGCACCCTTGGCAGTGACTGGCTCCTGTGGGGGGACAGGCACCCTTGGGGATGACAGATACCTTTGAGGACAGCAGGCACCTTCAGGGGTGATGGGCACCCTTGGAGGTAGCAGGGAGATGAATTAGTCCAATCCTTGGACCAGGCCCCCGCAGACAGAGGGGCTCAGCCCACAGACACTGGCAGCCCTGGGTGGCAGTCAGACCCAGGGCCCCTCAGAACATGCTTGGGGACACAGGGTGCTGGGTGTAAGCCAGGAGGAACCCATCAGGGTCCATCTCCTCTAGCTAGGTGTGCCCAGCAAAAGCACCTCACCATGCCCCATTCCAAGGCACGCCTGCTGGCATCACCCTGGTCCTTCCCATTCCCAGTGGGAAACTCCTACTGGCCTACACTGCAGTGTGCCACTCGCCCCTGGCACTGGCTGAGGGCATGGGGCATGGGAAGGGTGGGGCAAACAGGTGAGGGACCCCTGGCAGTTTAGCCCCAAGTGAGGCGGTGCCAGGGACAGTTTGGTCAACATTGTAGTGGCTCCCTGAGGGTGTCAGAAAGCAAGAGAGGCCCAGCCACGGCTGCCTGCAGGCTGTGAGCTCTGTCCTCTCACAAGACTCCTCAAGGGCACCTGGGTACACCATCACCTGGGCACACGGCAGCTCCAAAAGGTGAGCAGTGCCCTTTCCTACCCTGGGGCACCAGAGGTCCAGGGGAGGGTGAGAGGGGCTGAAGGGTAGAGCCCGGTCCCAGCGCCAGCCTCGAGCGGCTGCCAAGCCAGTGCCTGGTACAATCAGAACAGAAGTGAGCACAGCACAGCTACCACAGAGTACCAAAGGGAAGAGGAGAGGGGCGCGGGGCCGGGCACCACCACCTCCCGCACAGCTATTTACAGCGAGGCCTCAGCTGGCAGTGGCAGCACAAGCAATGGCAAACGGAAAGCCCTGGTGCCAGCGCCAGCCTGGGTGGGCACAGCCCTGTGCAAAGGGATTGAGCTGGCTGGTCCCGGGTGGCAGCGGGGGCACGGCAGGAGGCTGTGGGACAGAGGAAGTGAGCACCATAGGGCACCGCGGCTGGCAAGGCAAGGTGAGGTGCCCCGGCCGAGAGCACCACGGGCAGAGCTGGCAGCTGCCTCCAAGGGCACTGGCGGCAGGGCCAAGCCTTGGAAGAGATGCCTGGGTTGGAGGGTTGCGAGATGTCCCTGAAGGTCACAGCAGTTGTGCCATAGGAGGGGAGACTGAGCCTGCCTGCTCCCCAGCCTGGCAGGGCTCAGGCAGGCCCACCCCTGGGGTCACCTCTCCCCAGAAGGCTTGAGGCCCCAGCTGAGTGTGGGAGTTGAGCTGGGTGGCAGCAGAGATGAGTAGGAGGGCTGCAGAGCCCAGTTTGGCTCAGGGAGGGAAGTGTTGGCCTGGTACAGCACCCTGCAGCCATGTCTGGGGACAGGTAGCAGCCCCAGACTGGCCATGCTCAGGCCAGTGCCACCTCTGTCCCATCCCAGCCAAGCTGGTTTTGGGGACAGTCAGAGGACACTGCAGCCAGCACAAGCTGTGCCAGCGCTAGCCCAAGCCCCATGTGCCCCTTCCTGCATGGTCGGGAATTAAGGCACCATGGCAGCACCAGGGTTGATCCCCTTCATGCCAGGAGCCTCACCTGTGACAGTTGCATGGTAAGGACAAGAGGACAGATGGCAGCCCTGGGTGCCCCCAGAGCACCAACACGGATCACAGTGAGACCCTGTCAGGCTGTAGGGCACAGAGCCTTGGGGAGTCAGTGGCATGAGGACAACCCCAAAGCCTGGGTCAGGAACCTGCACCCTCAGGCCTTACAGCACCCAGGGGACGTGGGGCAGTTTGTGCCCTTCAGCACTAAAGTGATGTGGCTGCCCAGGGCTAGGACAGCAGCACCCTCCTCCTGCCCAGGGCCAGCTACATTGGAGAGGGGATGCCCTGTTGCACCCTGACCTAGTGGGAGACTCCAGCCCCAGGGCCAGACTCTGCCTTGTGCTTTTGGGGAGCAGGGAGCCACCAGGCAAGGAGCTGCTCCAAGGAGCATCCCACTGCCACCAGCTTCCAAGTCCCATCTCAGCCAAGCTGTGAGGCCTCAGCAGGTGGGTTCAGGGACTGGAGGTTGTCCAGTGAGCACCAGTTTGATAACGGAGGTGGTTTGAGTGGTGGAATCAACAGCTGCAATAGGGAAGGGGAGCTGCTTACAGAGGTGGGCACCAGGCCACAGGCTCCAAGCCAGGAGAGCAAAGAAACAAAACAAACAAAAAAAAAAGACCCCAGTGAAGTCTGGACTTGGTCAAAGGAAAAGGGGAGGGGGTGAGCAAACTAAAATAACCAAAGCAAGGTTTATTGGGCTGTCCTGGTCACAGGGGCTGCCGGGCAGGTGAAGCTGGGAACACAGACAGCGGCAGGAGCCGCATGTCCTCAGCTGGCACAAGGTGGGCACTTCCCACAGCACTGCTCCCTCAGCTGTGCCTGGCTGGGGGGAGGGAGCTGGAGACCCTCATGCCCTCATTCTCCTCCTGCAGCCACATGTTCACCCTGCTCCCCAGTTTTGGCCCAGGTGGCTCCGGCGGGGTCCCTGCCCCACGCAGGGGCCTTCCTGTGGTGCCCAGGGGCAGGGGCTCAGTCACATTGGGCACCCTGGCCCCAGAGCCCAAGAGTTTGCAGTAAGAGACAGAAAAAACAAGAAAAGAAACCAGGATTCTCCTACCCCCGGGGTGGGGAGGGGAGATGGCACCTCGCACTCTCCCACGTGTGAGCCGAGCTCCCCACGCACTGCCAGAGCCCAGCTCCTCTCCACTCGCCAGCCTTGCTCCAGGATGCCAAAGGAGGAGGGGAGCAGCCCGGCGGGAGCGTGGCTGGCAGCTGCCCCCCTCCACCCAGGCCGGCATGTCCGGGCCTCACAGAGTCGACTGCAGGTCAGGATCCACCATGGTCTCACGGTCTGGAGACTCGATGTAGTTGGCAGCTTCCTGGAGCTTCAGCAGCATGGCCATCTGCAGGGAGAGGAGAGTGGCACCAAGCCCGAGGGGCACAAGAGGGCTGTGGAGGCTCTAGCGAAGCCAAGGCCACCAGGACCTCCTATGGAACCCAGACACTGCAAAAAGCTCCCTAGAGGGTAAAGCAAAGCCCAGAGATGCTGCACAATTCCCCTGTCACCAGGATCTGGGAGTGGACACGATGTTCTGTGGAGTGCCATGCTGCTGGCACTTGACAGAAGCACAGAATGGTAGGGATTGATAGGGACCTCTGGAGATCATCCAGTCCAACTCCCCTGCCAGAGCAGGATCACCCAGGGCAGGTCACACAGGGACACATCCAGGTGGGTCTTGAAAGTCTCCAGGAGACTCCACACCCTCACTGGGTAGCCTGTCCCAGGGCTCCAGCACTCACACACGGAAGTGTCTCCTCACATTCAGGGGGAACCTCCTGTGTTCCAGTTTGTACCTAAAGTTCCTTACCCTGTTGCTGGGCACCACCCAACAGAGCCTGGCACCTCCATCCTGACACCCACCCCTCAGATATTGATAGACATTGATCAGATCCCCTCTCAGCCTTCTCTTCTCCAGACTAAACAGTCCTAGGGCTTTCAGCCTCTCTTCATAGCAGAGATGTTAAAGTCCCTTCATCATCCTCGTAGCCTCCACTGGACTCTCCAGTAGGTCACTGTCTCTCTTTAACTGGGGAACCCAGAAGTGAACACAATACTCCAGGTGTGGTCTCACCAGGGCAGAGCAGAGAGGGAGGAGAACTTCCCTAGACCTGCTGGACACAGGGCAACCTGAATGCACCCCAGGATGCTCTTGGCCCTGCTGGCCACTAGGGCACATTGATGCCCCATGCAGAACTTGCTGTCCACCAGCACTCCAAGGTCTTTCTCTATGGTCTTTCTCCTGCTCTCCAGCAGGACAGTCCCTGGGCTGCAACCGTGCTTGGTGCTGCTCCTCTCCCGGTGCAGAACTCTGCCCTTGTCTCCTGGAGACCAGTGACAAGTGGTGTCCCTCAGGGGTCAGTGCTGGGACCAGTGCTGTTTAACATCTTTGTCAGTGACATGGACAGAGGAATGGAGTGCACCCTCAGCAAGTTTGCAGATGACACCAAGCTGTGTGGCACAGTCGACTTGCTAGAGGGCAGGGATGCCATCCAGAGGGACCTGGACAGGCTGGAGAGTTGGGCCCAGGCCAACCTGATGAAATTCAATAAGGCCAAGTGTAAGGTCCTGCACCTGGGTAGGCACAATCCCAAGCACAAATACAGGCTGGGTGGTGAATGGCTGGAGAGCAGCCCTGAGGAAAAGGACCTTGGAGTCTGGGTTGATGAAAAGCTCAACATGAGTCTGCAGTGTGCACATGCAGCCCAGACAGCCAACCGAGTCCTAGGCTGCATCAAGAGAAGCGTGGCCAGCAGAGCAAGGGAGGTGATTCTGCCCCTTTACTCTGCTCTCGTCAGACCCCACCTGGAGTACTGTGTGCAGTTCTGGAACCCTCAGCACAGGAAGGACATGGAAGTGTTGGAGCGGGTCCAGAGGAGGGCCACAAAGATGATCAGAGGGCTGGAGCAGCTCTCCTATGAGGACAGGCTGAGGGAGTTGGGGCTCTTCAGCCTGGAGAAGAGAAGGCTTCGAGGGGACCTGATAGTAGCCTTCCAGTATCTGAAGGGGGCCTACAGGAAGGCTGGGGAAGGATTATTTACAAGGTCCTGCAATGACAGGACAAGGGGCAATGGGCTTAAACTGGCAGAGGGGAGATTTAGACTAGATGTTAGGAGGAAGTTCTTTACAGTAAGGGTGGTGAGGCACTGGAACAGGTTGCCCAGGGAGGTTGTGGATGCTCCCTCCCTGGATGTGTTCAAGGCCAGATTGGATGAGGCCTTGAGTAATCTGTACTAGTGGGAGGTGTCCCTGCCTATGGCAGGGGGTTGGAACTAGCTGATCCTTGAGGTCCCTTCCAACCTTACCATTCTATGATTCTATGATTACGCTTCATGAGGTCTCTTTTGCCCAGCTCTCCATCCTGGCCAGACCTTGTCCAGATCTCTGTCCAGATCTACTCCTCACAGGAGTGCAAAGTGTTTCTACATCCCCAAATCACTTTCTACCCTGAAAAATGACCGGGAAAGCAAAGCTCCACCCTGCCCCTCCCCCTCAGGCACCACCCAGCCCAGCAAGGCCGTACCAGAGGGTCTGCATCCAGGGAGCTGGGGGTGGTGTCTTTGACGCTGCGCTCCTCGGGGGGGGAAACGGTGCTGTGGGGTCCGATGGTGGGTGGGGGCAGGTGGTACAGCTTGGACTGGTCCTGCTGCGCTGATGGCCAGGGCAGGGTGTCCCGCACCCACTCCACAGGGTCCTCCCAGGCTGCCTTCTGCCCATGGACCTGCAGGCAGGGAGCAAGCGGCAGCTGCCTCTTCAGTGCATGCTAGAGCCAATGACGTGGCACCCCAAGCCCCTCAGGACAGTGCTGCGCCCTACTGCAGCCACGGCACAGGGCAGGAACTGACAGAGATGCCACCTGTGCCCAACAAACCAGCATCTCCCCTCTCCTGACCCCATAAGGCTGCTGCACCAGTAGGTCCCCAGACACCACTGCCTTGTGTCCCCACGTGCCAGGCAGGTCTGGGTACCTTGAGGCCATCTTTTGCCCCCTCCTGCAGGTAAGGGATGATGGAGTTGTTCCACAGGTCGATGAACCAGGTCCGGAAATCCTCAATGCCAATGGGACAGGACAGGAAGAAGCAGGGACCTGCGGGGCCAGCAGGGCAAAGAGTGAAAATGGGAACTGGGGTCCCCTGCTGCAACCACCGGCCCCATAGCAGCACAGCACCAGGACACGCTGCCCTTCTCTCCACCATCTCCTGGGAGCAGAGCCCAGGCAGCATCTCCCTGACACACGTGGGCAGAAAGCAAGTTCCTGGGCAAGCAGTGGGGCTGCCAAGTTCAACCCACCCCTAAAGTGTGGCGAGGCAAAGGGAAACCTGCTTGGGAACACAGTTCCTCTGTGCCCAAGGAGGGAGGGTGGCAGTCAGATGGTCAGCCTCAGCTGACACCAAAGTAACAGCTCCCATGAGACACAGGAACAAATGGCAGCCAGGGAAGAGCAACACCTGTGCGCATCAGCCACTGGCTTTTGGTTGTTTGGCACTGGGGTACACAGGGCAGCATCTCTGCTCCCCAAGCTCCTCCAGAAGGGCTTTGCTCCAGTCCCTGGTTGCTGCCAGCAGTATGAGGTAGAGGAGGAAGGAGTGGGGCAAGGGCATACCAATGAGGAAGTCAGAGGTGCTGTGTTTCTCCAGGAAGGTGTGCAAGTGGTACCAGAGCTTGGGCACCCAGTCCAGCACACGCAGGAGCTCCTCCTTGTTGGCATTGACATCTGTGTCCGACTCCAGCAGCTTCCGCCGCAGGTAGCGCACCAGGAAGCCGTTAGCTGGCTCCACATTGTTGGAGAAGGTCAACATCCTGGGGAGAGATTCAGGTCTTCAGAGCTGGGGCTCCACACCAGATGCTCTGTTCCCCAGCACCCTCTGGGACCTCCCAGCAACCCCAAACTGTATGTGCCCAGGTCTGGGACATTGGGTCCTCCTGGAATGGCAGTGACAGGCCTGGGGCTCAGTCCCTATCAGGGTCCCTGATCACAGGATGTGTCCCCTGGACTGCCCAAAGACATGAATGATGACCTTTGACACCCCCCCCCAACCTCATGGGGAAGGTCCCCCAGGGATGTACAATTCCCACCTGAAGCTGAGATGGAGGCCATGGTTTGGAGTCATCTTCACAGGCTGATTGGTGGTTCCAATGATGTAGGGGCTGATTGACAGGGAGAGAAAGGCTCTATGAGGAGCAGCACCCTGCACGTTCCCAGCACACGGAAGAGTTGTTCTGAGCACAGCACACAGGGGAAGCCTCATCTCCACCAGCCCAGGGATCCTGCCCAGAGCAGCGAGGAGCACGCAAGCACCTGGGGGCAGGGGGCTGTAGGGGGCTCTCACCATTTGTGGTACTTGCAGGTGAGGGCACCATTGACGAGCTCGCTGATGGAGCCTGCCTCGCTGAGGTCATCCAGCAGGATCACCAGCGGCACGTCCGCTGTGCCCGTCTCCCGGTCAATCTGGTTGGCCAGGTTGGAGAGGTACAGCTGCAGGTCCTAGGACAAGGGCCAGCCGTCACTTGTGCGAACAGGGATCGCAGCACCAGTGCCAGGCAGCCCCAGGGGATGCCTCACCTTGCAGGACTGTTGGTGCATGTTGAAGGTGCTGACGATGCCCTCAGTGACATCCCTTCCCGAGCGCTCCACCAGGTACTCTGCCAGGCGGTTGGTCAGGTAGGTCTTGCCGGTGCCGCTGGGGCCCGAGAGGATGAGGCGGCGATGCTTCAGCAGCAGGCTGATGTAGTGCTGCATCATGGGCTTGGGGATAAGCGTCTCGAACACCAGGCTGTCCACACATTTCTCCTTCAAGCCTGCAGGCAGGAGAGGGCTCAGAGTCCTGCTCACATCCCCTGACATCATGAGGCAGAGGCAATAGGGGACAGGGACGGAGCCATGAGCGCTGACCTTTGAGTGTCACGACAATGCTGGTCAGGCCCCGGCGGCACAGCGGCAGCTCCGGAGGCTCCGTGTCCAGCACTCGTTTGATGTGGCTGATGCTGTAGCCGTAGACGGACTCGGTGCTGAGCCCCAGTGTGGAAGCAGGATCCATCTTGGTGATGTAATCCTGCACGGACAAGGACAGAGCTGTCAGTGATCCCCAAGAGCTGGCAGGGAGCAAGTGGTGCTCAGCAGCACTAAGAGACCCTGGTAAGGACCTGACCCAAGGAGCATCAGGCATGGTGGAGCAATGCAACAGGACAGGTCTCAAAAGAGAGGTCCTCATGATCCTACCTTGAAGACCTGGCAGACAGCCTCGTCCAACATCTTCCAGTCCACTTTCCCGCTCACCTTGGTCCAGCCCAAGAAGAACTCCTGCTGCTTGAGGTCCTAGGAGCCAAGGCAGAGGTGTGTAGAGCTGGAGCACTGCATCCAGCCCTGGAGAGACACTGAACCTTGTCCAAGGCAATGGTGCTGGGACAGGTCAGGGTGCCCATGCAGCCCACACTTACGCCCTTGATGATGTGCTGAGGGGGCATGCGCACCACGATCCGCAGTGTCAGCTCATCCTTCTGGGTGCCAGCATTGACAGCATCCATGGGGGACACATCTAGGGACAGAGCAGGGAGGTTGTCAGTGAGGCTGTGCTGCAGGGAGAGCCACGGCATTGGGCCTGACCCCGTCCAGCCCAAGCCAAACCCTGCTGTGGCTGACTGTGGCACTGGAAGCACAACAGGTCCCCATGCAAAGCTGCCTTCAGGAGGGCAGCAGCACACTCCCACTGCACCTTCCCCATCACCAGCAGCTCCAGTAGCCTTACCTGCATCCCCCAGACTGGGGCTGAAGGCATGGCCAAGGGTGAGGCCCAGGGAGCGCCGCGGTGAAGAGGAGGCTGACGTACTCGTGATGTGGCCAGGAACAGAGCCTGGCACCGCCGAGGGCCCGGGAGCCACTTTCAGTCGGTCATTCTCAGCCTTCAAGAGATCCACCTCCAGCTGGGGGAGAACCAGAGACAGCACAGGGTGATGAGCTGGGTGCCCACAGGAACTGTGGCCATCCACATCCTCACAGCCAGCTGGGCACTGGCAGCTGTCCTCACCTGCATGTTGTGCATGGTCTCCCGCAGCTGCTCCAGTTGGTGGGCAGAGTTGAGGGCCTCCAGGCGGATGTCTGTCAGCTTCATCTCCTTCTCCCACAGCTCTGACCGCAGCTCTGACACCTCCTTCTTCTCTGGTTCACCCTCACTGTGGGCCTGGAAAAGCCTGGGCCAAGGGAGAGACAGAGTCTTGCGCAGGTCCAGTGTGGAAACATGCACCCTCCACATGCCCAGGCCTCTCCATCCCACGCCACCTGCCCTGGCACCACGTACTCAGCGGTGTCAATGCCCACGGAGGAGGACGTGGAGGATTTGATGGAGGGTGAGGCAGTCTCCGTGGAGCCATGCTGCAGCTTGGGGGAGGAGGGGGCCGACGAGTCTGGCGTGGCGATCTCCTCAATGTCTGAGTAGGACGAGGCCGATTTGGGTCCCTTCTTGATGCTGAAGGCCTTGTTGAAGGAGCTGCGTAGCTACAGGAGAAAGAAACCTACTTAGGCACAGCCTGACAGTGGAGCCTTGCAAGCAGGGACTTGGCCTGGTCCTGCCCCAGAGCCCTCACCTGCCCAGCACCCATAGCCTGAACTCAGACCAGTAATACCACATACAGCACCAAGGCAGCACTGTGCTCCGCACTGCCCGGGGCACACATTGGGCTGATCCCACTCTCCTGGCACAGCTGGTGGATGGGGGTGACCAGCTCTACGTGGGACACTCCAGGTCTGGCTTGGGTGGTACCAGACAGCCCCACAGAGTGGCACCCATGTCCTGGTCAGGCTTCCCCTTGCCCAGCCATCAAGGCATCCAGGCACTGCACCAGCACCCTGGTCCATCAGGAAGGGTCAACCCCATTCCCACATCTACCCCACCACAGTCACCCCAGCAGGTGGTGCTTATGGGCACATCTCCCCTTCCAGCCACCACAGAGCTGGGGTCCTGCTGCGTGGGGCTGATTTCAGCCTCACACCTCACTCTGTCCAGTGGGGTCCTTCTGGGAGCTCAGAGGGTCCCGGCCGGGCATGCAGCATGCAGACAGCACATACACAGCAGTGGGTGGGTGAGCCAAGGCTAGTGAGGGTGGATGGACACTGCACAGGGGCCAAACCGTGCCTGGGTCCCACTGACACCCCAGCAGCCTGCAGACAGCAGCTGGATGGGCACCCTGAGGTCACAGCATGACCCTTTGTGGGCCAGGACCTGCTCCAAGGGGAGGTGAGAGGAAGAGGGAATGGAGTATAGGCAGGACACCATCCAATGTCCCCAGGCACCAGGCAGGTTGGTCTGGTGTGTCCCCAGAAGCAAAAGTGTTGCATTTCAGCATGAAAATCCAGGTGGGTGTGAGGCTCTGCTGATGGTGGAAGAGCAGAGGAGCACTGGGACCCATTTGGGTCTGACAGAGACAGTCCTGGTGATGCTGAGATGAGTAGCACCGCACCCCTGTGCCACAGGTAGGGCTGCAAGGAGGTCACTGCCCTGAAAGATCAAGCTACAGGGAGTCAGGAGAGTGCCTTCAAGAAGAGGATTGTCCAATCCATGAGACAGATCCTTATCCAAGCTCTTCCCACCACCTCAAGGCCACCCAGGAGAGTTCAGTCCCTCCATGTGGCTGCACATTCTGGCCTCATCATCAAAGGCAGTGGCCAAGGTGTGCACAGCCCAGCTGGGATGGTCCATGCTGGGAGTTGGTGTTGGTGGCATGGATGGGATGGGAAGTGTTATGTGCTGCAGGATGGAGCAAGGGCCCTGGCCAGGCACAGCATGGTGGAAGGGACAACGTGGGACTTACCTCATACACCTGGAAAAAAAGGGTTGAGGTCAGCATAGGGGGAGAGAAACAAAACAAAGCAAGACTTAATCACACATCCAGCTCAGAGCTGCTTAGTGCAGGGAAGGGGCCACCTGGCCAAGGTGTCCAGGCCCTGGCACTGCCAGAGGCAGCATGGGCAGAAGGGAGACACAAGGGAAAAAACAAAGGAGAACACGTGCAAGGCCAGGGCTGGAAAACCCCCAGAAGGGCTGGAGAAGTCCTTGCCAACACGTCAAGACAAATACATGGTGGCTGCACCCTCCTCAACAGTGCTGCCCCAGGGGACAGAGGGGACCAATACCATGACTCCAAGGGAGGTCAAAAGCACTGCCGCATCAGGTAGACCCCAACCAGACCCTGCCAGCAGCTCCCCAAGCCCCAGTCCTCCTGCCAGCAGCCTGCCCAACCCACCCAGCTCTTCTTCTTCTTCTTCTTGGCGTCGGCATCCTTGCTGCTGCCGATGCTGGAGTGGCTGGTGACACTGTTGAGGCTGGAGATGCTGTCGGAGGAGTTCTGCCGCTTGATGCGCAGCTCTGGGGCAGAAGCAGAAGAGGTCAGGAAAGGAGGTGTCAGCAGCCTGTACCCACACCAATGCCAGAGCCATCCACCCTCTCCTCCATGCACCTCTACCTTTCTCCCACCCAAACACATTCTGGCTCTCAGAGCCACCTTGCAAGACAAGGTGGGGGTGGCACCAGGCAGACACTGCCATTTGGGACAGGGATCTCAGGCACAGGGAGATGCCTGACACAGCACTTCCCTGTGCTTCATGTGCTCCTTTCCTAGGTCACCTCCCTGCCAGAACTTTGCACTCCCATCTCATTGAGGTTTCAGGGCCCAAAACAGCACTGATGGAAACAAAGCCAAGACCGGCAGCCAAACTGGCCTGCCAGCAAAGGGCCTGGTGGGGAGGTGTCCCAGGGAGCATAACCATCCTGTTCCCCCCACTCCAGTGCTGAGACCTCCTGCAATGGCAGCTCTGGCTGCCCAGGACCTCAAGGGTCTCAGGTGGGGCAAGGTGCAGCACAGGGGACCCTGCCCTGTATGTGAACACCTCACACTGTGCCCTGGGGTCCTCTGCCAGCTCCAGGCAGAAGCAGCCCAGTTGAGTTTGGGCACATAACTCAGAAATGTCTGTGTCCCTGTGGTGGGGGGTTGCAGTTCATGCCTTACCTTTGGGGGTGACTTCAGTGCCATTCAGGGCACCCTGGATCACAGCTTGGGCCTCAGAGTTCTTCTTCTTCAGGAAGTCAATGGTCTCTCGCAGGTCTAGCAGCTCTGTGTCCTGGGGGAGCAGTAAGGAGCCATGAAGCACATCCCCAGCGTAAAGCCTGGCAGTGGGTGCTCACCCAGAGTCCAGCATCCCTCAGCTGCACTACCAGTGCCCCGCAATGCCCGCTCTGCACCCACCTTCTCCTCAGCGGTCTCAGCCAGGTGCCGCAGGCGGGATGTCATGCTCACCAGGCTCTGCTCAAAAGCTGCTACCAGGTTGGCCTGGGAGAAGGTGGAGAAAGGGGTGAGCAGCCACAGCTGGGCAAGCACCCATCGCTGGGTGAGCACCCACTGCCAGGCGTGTGGTGCGAGAGGCCAGAGGGGAAACGGAGGCTCTTGTGGGTGCAGGCTGGCATCAGCCCCACCCGCCACAGGGCCACTGGGCAGCCTGTCCTGCAGTGGGCACCGCTCGTGCAGAGACTCACGTTGGCAGACAGCTGGGAGGTCAGTGTGGCCACCTTCTCCTGTGAGGACTCCAGCTCGCGGCGCAGCTTGCGGATTTGCTGTGGAGGGAGAACGGAGGCAGTGAGGGGCCAGGAGCTGACCCCACTGCCAGTGCAGGGGTGGGCAACGAGCAGAGGGCACAGGCTCACCTCAGACTGCATCTTCTCCTCAGCCTGGTGGCACGAGAGCAAAGAGAGATAGACAGACAGAGGCAGGCAGTCAGGAGAGCAGCGAGGCACGGACAGGTTCAGTGTGAGGCAGAGGCATGCACAGAACCCCCTCCCCAATCCCACCCAGGCCCCCCAAGCCGTGCAGGAAGCAGCGCAGCCCAGAGCGTCTCTTACGGAGGAGTAGGTGGAGGAGGCACTGGAGGCCAGGGACAGCACCGATCCGTGAACTGCAACAGAACCAAACCCCGTGTCAGGGTGCCCCTGGCCAGCGGCATCCCCAGGGGCTGCAGATGCAGGGCACAGCAGGGAGCAGAGGCCCCAGCACAGGAGGGCTCTGGGGGAGGAGCAGGGAAGGCAGAGGGTGGGGTGGCATCTGCTCAGCACTGCCCATTTCTCAGCACATGGCTGGTGATCCCACCTCGGGGAACATGGCATGCAGCGGGGCGCAAGGAGCACCCTCCAGCTACACCCTCCTCTTTGGCTGAGCCTGGGGACTCTGTCACCCTCCCTGCTGGGTCCCTGCCTTCCCGGTGCCAACCCAGAGATACCAGGCACCCACACAGGATGGGCTGTGGCCCGGGGTAGATGCCAGCACAGAGGAGTCCATCAGGCCCCTTGGCGCTGCTGTCCCCTGCTCTGATGCCGAGGACAAAATGCACCAACCCATGCAACAGCGCCAGGAGGAAGGGCATGCGGGCAGCCCTGCTGCCCCTCAGGAGCCCCCTCCAGCTGGGCAGGGCCACAGCACTCTCACCATCATCTACAGGGTCCCGGAAGGAGCCCGAGCGGATCATGCCCTTGGACTTGTCGGCCAGGGAGAGGGTGCTGCCCATCTGGGAGGTGCTGTACAGCTCGAAGGTGGAGTCGTGGGTGGGGATGCTGTTGGAGCGGGTGATCCGCGGGGTTGTGCTGGCAGTGGGGCTCACTACAAGGAGAAGGCAGGGAGAGGCAGGGTCAGAGCCATACTGGGAATCTGGGATCGGGATGGGGAAGCAGGGCTGGGAGCGATCCACAAGAGCTGGGATGAGGAGAGGATGCAGGGATTGTGGTCCTAAAGCAGGGAGGGGCTGGGGGAAAGCTAGAATGCAGATTTACACCGGGGAGACCTGGACACCAGCACCAAGGCAACCACAGGGCTGAGAAAAATCCATCACCACGAGGCAAAGTGGGCACGACCATGCCAGAGGCTGTCACCTTTGGGTGCAGGAAGGGAACACCTCACCACCTGCTGTCCCTCTTCCCTGCCACCAGCAGCCCCCAAACCATCTGCCTGGATCCCCCCAAACTCTCCAGGAGCACACAGGTCCTGGCAAGAGCAGGGCAGGGCAGGGCTCACCCCTTGCCCTGCTGAGCACTCTTGAGCTGTGGGCAGAGCCCCGAGGGTGGATGAGATGCCCTGAAGCAGAGGTGGTGAACATCCCCGGCCCCTGGGCAGAACCCAGCCCCTTGGTGGGACCGAAAGCATCATCTGCTGGGTGGCATACACATGGCTGCTGGGGGTGTGCAGGGCTGCAGCAGAGAGGCACACAGGGAGCACAGGGAGATGGAGAGTGGGGACAGGACTTGCTGAAGCAGGAGGGGGCTGGCAGTGGAGGGCACTGACCGATGCTGGTGAGCGGACCCTTCCCAACCAGCGCCATGGGGAGGGCAGGGGGTGAGGGCAGCTCCGTCTGGTCGTCCGACTCGGGGAGCCCGCTGCCAATGGCATGAGAGTGGCGCCGCTCCTTGGCCTCCTCCTGGGAGTGGAGCTGGTACCTGGGGAGCAGAGCAGAGGCAGGCATGGTGAGTGCACCAGCACCATCCTGGCTCCTGCCCGCCTGCAGCCCAGCCTCCCTGGCATGGATGGCATCACCAGACCCTCGTGGAAAGCTCCACATCCCCACTGTCCCTCCCCAGCGCCATCCAAAAGTGATTTGGGCTCTTTTACCTCAACCCTTTCTTGGGCAACGTGTTCCTGTCACGGTTGGCACTGGAAGGGAAGGAAAGATCAGTGACATCCCTGCACAGAAAAGGGAAGGTGCCAGGGTGGGTCGAGCTGCAGGGACAGTAGGTTTTCCCCCAGGAATGGAGCAGGAAGAGTCTCTGAAGCAGGCAAAGGTCATGGCAGGACAGCAGGGAAGGATCCAAGCCCGCAAAGGTGCCCTGGTAGCCTTATGCCCTCCCTCCAGCCATACCTGTCCAGATGTGAGAGTCGGGGGCTTCCACTCCAGCCCAGTTCCCCTGCCTCTTCCTCCTCCTCCTCTGTGCTGGCGGTAGGTGCAGCAGCAGGGGTGGGGGTGGTGGTGCTGCCCCCTGAAAAGGCACTGGGCAGGCTCATGGGCATCTGCAGGGACTCCATGCTGCGGTGTAGGCCTGAGAGCTTGGGATACATCCTGCCCTCCTTGGGGACACTGAAGCCACCCATGAGCTCCAGGCCCTGGGAGAAGCTGGCCGAGTTGATGTTGAGGATGGGGGCAGGACTGGGGCTGAAGCAGGGTGCAAGGTGCCCGCCTGTTGGGTGCAGGTCCTGGAGCTTGGCAGTGTGTGGGGTGTGCAGCTCGCTGGAGGAGGGCAAGTCCAGGCTGTTGGAGTTGACCTTATCCAAGTTGGCCAAGGAGGGAGGTTTCACATAGGTCTTGGCAGCCGCTCTGGAAAGGAGAAAACAGGTAAGGAAGCAGGTGAAACTTGTGTGCTGGGCATGGCTGAGCACTGGGCACAGCCATGCCAGGCCCATGCTGCCCTTGGAAGTGAAAGGACTGTACCTGAGAGGTGTGGGGGGCAGCTCGGCCACCTTGGCTGCCGGCGGGAGGTTGGCCTGGGCTTTCGGGGTGCTCTCAGGCGAGCTCACACTCTTCATCGTTCCACATTCGGAGTCCAGCGCCACCGCCTTGGCCTTGGCCTTCTCCTTCTCCCGATCCGTCTGGTTGACAGGGGCCGGCGTGCCACGGCCAGCACCCACCTTGGATGGCTCCTTGAGCCGCGACACCGAGATGCTGCCCTGCTTGGTGCTCAGTAGGCTGGGGTCGATGCTGCTGCTGACGGGGCGGGTGGCGCCGCGGCCGCTGGTCACGCTCATGGAGCTAGACTTGGCCGGCCGGGGCAGGCTGCGGTACTGGATGTTGGAGCGAGCCCCTGGGGCCATGAAGCCAGGCTCGGGCGCGTTGGACACGTCCAGGCTGGTTTTCCTCCCACTCACTGGCTTGACAGGGATGCCGGAGCTCTTCTGCACCTTGCCGAGCGTGGCCGAGCCCCCGGCCTGCATGACGGTGGCCGTGCCGGTGGCAGGAGCTGGCTTCTTATAGCCAAAGGAGCTGGAGGTCGAGGGCCGCGTGAGGCCTGAGGGTGGTTTCTTGGCGTCGGCAGCGCGGTCCCGGCCGGCGTCGGAGGAGGAGCGCTGCAGGCCTGTGCCCTTCACAGACAGCTTGCTCTTGTCGGTGGCTTTGGTCTCGGGCTTGCCTGGTGGGCAGGGAAGGACAGGGGAGTGTCATGGCAGGCTCTGGGGACCTTTGCATGTGAGCTAGCAGAGATAGGACAGTGACATCGGATCAGTGAATCAAAGAGTAGTCTGGATTAGAAAGGGCCTTTAAAGGTCTTCCAGTACCTTCAGATCAGGTTGCTCAGAGCCCCATCTAATCTGGCCTGCAGTGGCTCCAGGCATGGGGCATCTACCACTTCCCTGAGCAATCTCTGGGCCAGGGTCTCACCACTCTCAGCATCAAGAATATTTTCCTTCCATCTGATCTAAATCTCCCTCTTTTAGTTTAAATCCATCCCCCCTTATCCTATTCCAACAGGCCCTGCTCAAAAGTCTGTCCCCAGTTTTCTTCTTGGTCCTTTTCAGAACTGCAAGGCCACCAGGTCT
Source organism: Eubucco bourcierii (assembly GCA_013396675.1). NCBI lineage: Eukaryota > Metazoa > Chordata > Aves > Piciformes > Ramphastidae > Eubucco > Eubucco bourcierii. The sequence continues at coordinate 25,124 of VWZE01000288.1, read as the reverse complement.
CCCTGGAGCCTTCTCCTCTCCAGGCTGAACACCCCCAGCTCTCAGCCTGGTCTCACAGCAGAGCCCTTCCAGCCCTTCTGTAGCCTTCTCTGGCTCTGCTCCAACAGGTCCCTGTCTGTGCTATGCCAAGGGCTCCAGAACCCAGCATTGCAGGGAGGGTCTCAGCAGGCACAGCAGAGGGGCAGAATCCCCTCCCTGCCCCTGCTGCCCACGCTGCTGGGGATCAGCCCAGGCCAAGCTGAGGTTGGGCTGGCAGTGGTCAGTGCCAGTTCCTGTCCAGCTTTGCACCTGCAGCACCCCCAAGTCCTTCTCCACAGGGCTGCTCCCCAGCCCTTCAGCCCCAGGCTGTTTTGATACTGGGGGCTGCCCTGACCAAGGTGCAGGAGCTTGCACTTGGCCTTGTTGAGCTTCATGAGCTTCACACAGGCCCAATTCTTGAACTTATCCAGATCCCTCTGGATTTGTTCCCACCTCTAAAAGTGTTGCCTGCAGACTTGCTGAGGGTGCCTCAAGCCCCCTGCCCATGCCACTAATGAAGGCATTAAAGAGCACTGGTCCCAGTACAGACCCCTGAGGGACATCACTCATCACTGATCTCCATCTGAACATCGACCTGTGGATCATTACCCTCCGGATGCACTCATCCAACAAATTCCTCATCCACTGAACAGCCCACCCATGAAATTGGGAGAGATACTGATTTGGAGAGAAGGTGTTGTGGGGATCATGTCAAAGGCCTTATGGAACTACAGACAGACATCTGTAGCTCTTCCCTTGTCCATGCAGGGACCTGATGGAGAACAAAGGGACATGCCACCACCCCAGATGCAAGGGCAGAGCCACAGACAAGACCATGGAGCACCCAGCTGGCCTCCAGCTCAGCTCATGTCCATGAGGTCATGAGGTTGGCACAGCTCCAGGCAAGCAGGACTTAGTGTGAGCCCAGACGCATCGCCCACCTGCAGGGACAAGCAGCCTTGCCACTCCCTCCAGTCACCAGGTCCAAGAGCAGCCACAGGGCATCCTGTGGTCACCTCATTCAGGGAAGGCCCATGAAGATGCCACCCAAACCTCTCCTTATCAGAAGAGTTGGAGCCTGTCTGAATCTGGACTCACCTGCCACTTTGAGGGTACTTTGAGCTGTATGGGTGATGGGGGAGGTCACAGCCACTGGAGGGGTCTTGCCCTTCTTGAGGGAGCCCGGGGTGCCCAGACTGACAGGCTTCTTCAGTTCACCACCCTTGGTACCCTCTTCACCACCATCCGAGGGCTCCCGCCGCCACTTGGAGGAGCTGTGCTCCATCTTCAGGCTGCTGCTGTCGTAGTCCAGCTTCTTGGGTGCCTTCTCGTCGCCCTCACCGTACCAGCTGAGCCCACTCTCCACCAGCGAGCGCTTCTCCGAGTCTGTGCGCAGCTGTGGGCAAAGCGGAGTCAGAGGTGTTCCTGGCACCCACCCCAAAACTATCCTCAGGGAGCACCAGCCAGCAGAGAGAAAGGGGCATCAGGCACCCTGTGACATGCCTTTGTTGCCTCACACTGGCACCATTCATCCCCCCTTTCCCAAAGAAGTGGCAGCATCAAGTCAGGACTGGTGCCAGGAAGGGCCCAGGTGCTGCGGGCACCTACCGCTATGGCTGAGTTCCGTCGCGAGGCAGTGGGGGTGGAGGGCAGGGAGTTGAGCGAGGAGCTGGCATTGAACTCCTCCGAGCTGAGGTTGTCAGAGGCATCACTGAGGCCACTGCTGATGGAGCTGCTCTCATCCCAGCTGCAAGGGCAGAGACAGCATCAGACTCCCCTGCCCAGCCCAGGGTCTGCCCACTTGGTCCTGCCACCTGCAGGATTTCCCTGCTCTGGGACACAAATCTCAGCTTTCAACAGCACCTGCTGCAGGAGCTGGCACTCAGCAGCCCTGGCACAGTATTGGTGCCCTGCTGGCACAAAAGTTTCAGCAAGCCCAAGACCCCCTACTAGAGCTCCTGGGAGTTTTGCGTGGGGTTGGAAGGTACTTGCACAGCATAGGGAGGTCAGCAGGTCTGGCAGCACCACCACTGGTAGCACAACCCTGTGCCCTGCCCCACCAAGAAGGTCGGCAGGGTTGCCAGGAAGGGTAGGGACTGGTTGGAGTAAACAAGCCAGGCACTGTGAACCCTTCCTGGGCTAGCACTCACCCACCACCTGCTCCTGCTGCCACACCCTGCTCCCCCCATCCAGCATCCACAGCAGGCTCAGGCAGCAGGTACAGACACCGCTGCGGTGCCAGGGCGGCTGCTCCGTGCCAAGGGCTCAGTGGACCGTGCACAAGCCCATCTCCAGCACTGTCACTCAGCGCCACACTGGGCCAGCAGCTGCCTGCTTGCCCCATGGGCCCGGCAGGCCCCACAGCACGGGGCTGTGCCCACGGCGATCCGGCACAGACGGGCATGGAGCATTTTCCAGCACGATGAGCACAGCCCCATTCAGGTCAGCAGCTGAGTAGGTCACCGAGGCACCACAGCCTCCAAGGGGTTGTGAGAGGCTGGAGGTGACAAGCAGCAGTGCAATAGAAGGGAGAAGAGCTGCAGCCAGCCCTGGTCCCTGCCAGACATGCCCATTTCCTGACACTGGGGTCACAGAGGTGTGGGAAGAACCCAGCAAGAACCAGAGCCCCAGCAGCTGGAGAAGCTGCTTAGTGTCATCCAAGTGACACTGTGACCCTGGATGGATGGAATAGTGTAGCCTGCCAGAGGAGAGGACACATGCTGGGTATCTCCACCAACCGGGATGCCAGGACACAAGCAACAGCCACCACCATCCCCTCCAGGATGCCCGTGACAGAGGAACACAGTAAACTCCATCACCCTCCAGCCAGCCCCCTGTATTCTGCTTTTCCTAGACATCAGGACTGGCCAGAGCTGGCATGGACACAGCCCCTGCATCCCTACAGCAGCTTTTGGGACAGAGCCCTGTGGGCACTGCTGCCCAGGAAGAGCAGCCATGTGCTCAGGATATGCTGCTGGGCTACCCAGTTCTGAGCATCTCCCATCACCAGTCCCTGTACTGGGAGTGACTTCTCACTGGAACAGAAATCCCCACCCCAGAGCTCCTCTCCCAGGCTGGCATCACCTTGGCAGTGCACAGTGCTGGGAGCAAGGCAGGGTTTTGGCAAGCCTGTGGATCTGTGGATAGAGCTTTGGTCCTGTGGGCATGTGGCTTGGGACCAAATGTGGTGCTGAGGTCTCTTCAGTCTGGCTCTCATGGTCTGTCAGGGAAACCCCAGTGCTCTCCCAGTGTCCTGTGGGAAGCCTCTCCTGCTGCCCTGGAAAGCCCTGGGCACAGGGGCAGGGGCTAAACTGGGGCATGAGTTGACTTGCAAACTCAAGGCAAGAAAGGGCAATATGAGAGATGCCAGGTGACATCCCAATGCCCAAGCAATGGGGTGAGGCCTGGGAGCCAGCTGCCCACTGTAGGTTGTCTCTGACTCTCGTATGTGGCACACAGCTGGTTAAGTGGTCCCCAAACCAGGCATATGCGTGGCACAGGAAGAAAAGCCTCAACTCGGGCTATGCCACAGCACCTTGGCAGTTAAAAATTCTCAGAGTCTGGTTCAGCCCTGGCACCCTGTTCCCTGCCATCTGGGGCCACCTGAGTGCTCCCCGCACACCCCAGATGGAGGCAGCCACGCCACAGTGCCACACTGGGGTCAAAACTCAGCCCCTGCTTTGTGCTCCAGACCCTCCATCGCACTTTGAGCAGCTCCCCACCTCCCTCCAGCCGGCACCAAGCCCACCCTGACGGCAGCGACGCGTCGGGACCCCCGCAAGCCTCCCACTCCGCAGCACGCAGGGAAGGGGACGCTCAAGGGCAGCGGTGACAGCGCGGCAGGGGCTGCGGCAGCGCGATCAGCCTGCCGCGCCCCCCGGTACTGGCCGGGCCTGCGGGAGCCCGGCACCAGCACGAAGGTTCCGACCCAGACCCGGTGATGCACGGCCCGACCCCGACTGAGGAGGCGACTGCACCCCGGGGTGATCGGGAGTACCCTGCGGCGGTGCGCGGGATGCTCGGCTTCGTTCATGGCCGGTCCGCAGCCGGAGTCCCCCGGCCGGGGACGCAGCCCCAGCAGCCCGCTCCGGAGGGGTCAGTTCCGCCGGGCAGGCGTTGCGGAGCACGGAGAGTGCCGCGGGGCCCTGGCCGCGCTGCAGGTGCGAGGCGGGGGCCGGGG